>CM030837.1:19932224-20084724 GCA_018105865.1 Metaphire vulgaris
GGGAGGAAGAGGAGTGTAGCCAAAGGGGAGATCATTCTCGCTTTCCTCGTTCGCTAATCCGTGTAGACGGACACCGCAATGTGTATAGGCTGCAGTATAGTATTAGACCTATACTCGCCCTCGCTGGATCTCCTCCTCCTCCTCCTCCTCCTCCTCCTCCTCCTTCCCATCTATTCCCTGTTCTCTCTCTGTCCGTTTGTTCTGCTCTTCTTCCGTTTTCCATTCAAATCGCTTCTGCTGCGGAAATCGATTATACGTTTCGCGGCATATAGTCTTTGACCTCCGAGCGAAATCCACGGCAACGGGAAATGCCATGGCAACGGACTCTGGCTGTGGGGTGGGGAGGCAGAGCGACTCTATGGATCCCCGGGGGACCCCCGATGGGATCGATGACCTCCAGCTCTGAGCCAAAGAAGGCCAAACTTCGACTGGACGGAAGAAACTGAGAGCACTCCGTGATTCACGTCTCTTCTCAAAGGACTCTCTTGAAGTCTCGACTGACCGCTTTTCCTTTATCCACCTCGGCCACCCGCTCCTCCTCCTCCTCCCACTCACCCGATAGTCTCACTTTTCATCTCGGTTCCTAAAAGCGCCCTCAGTCCAACCCCACCCCACCTGCCCCACCCCCAACGCCCTCCAGAGGTTTACAAACATTCTTTTTCAAATGCTTATAAGATAAAGAACGATTTTGTTGAGATGCTGTCATTCGAGACAGACGGACGGACGGACAGACAGACAAACAGACAAACAGATATAGACAGACAGCTCTGGGATATCTGCATGAGTAGACGACAACTGGTATTTGTACTGAAGGAAACTGAATTAGCGTAGACGCAGCCTTTAGAAGGGTTAAATGGAGAAGTCTTGACCTTCAAACTGGAGAGTCACGGATTATAATCTGCCTCTGAAAAAGCACTAGTGCACAGCGACATTCGACAGGTTGTTGAAGCGCTAGCGTCTTTGAGAAAAATAGCGGAAACCACCTGAGACAACATTCATTCGATGCTAAATGGAGATGCCTCGATGAGTGAAGTCGTCGTCGTCGTCGTCATCATAATAATAATCATCATCATCATCATCATTATCATCATCATCACTGCTTTTTCACCTGATACTTTATGCTGTGTCAACTAAAACGATGTCCTGGGCCATTGCCCGCCCCCACCCCACCCCTCCCCCAGCACCACATCAACCATTTTTATAACGCCAACTTCAAAGAGAGCGAGATAGTAATAAAAATCCCCGTCAAGAGACGCGCGATGGGCTGTTTTTGCGGCGCTTTGAGCTGCGTCGTCTCTCTGTCTGTCTGTCTGTCTGTCTGTCTGTCTGTCTGTCTCTCTTCCGCCCCTCCTCAGGGCAGTCGTCTGCTCCACCTCTGGCGATGCAATATGTGGCGACCACCTGTTACCTCGGGCGGTCGGCCTTCGATGCGAACATCACAGGGTCTGGAGTGGTCACCATTCGCGGTCACTTAACTGTCCGTCTCTTTGCTTCTCTCTCAGTCGAATTCGTCGTTTGGCGTTCGATCACTGAATTCCCTTCTCTGCGTCGTTTCGATGTTTATCTGAACGAACCTCGGCTTCGATCGAATATTCTAAGTGTTTCAGTTCTTCTTCTCGAAGCTTTTCCAGTTTTCCAGGTCCAGCTGGAAGCAGAATGCGAGACAGCAGAAGCGCCCTGCTGATCCTCTCCGCCCTCCTTATCCTCAGAGATGTCACCGTCTCCGCCGGTGAGTTTCTTCGGTCTTCAATCATTGTGACAATTTTGGCGTTCCATAGACCAATAGATTCATTCACAGCTTATTCAATCGCTTCATTTGTGCAAAACACGCTGCACGAAAACATTCAACAGCATTTTCTTGAATAATTTAGCTTAAACTTGGAGAAAACGAGGAACGACGGAGTCTCTCCTCTATTATTCACATCGCCTCACTCTTTCACTCCCCCCTATCCCCATTCCACACACACACACACACACACACACAAGGACTCCTTCGAGCGAGAGTTCTGGCCAACTGCGGCGGTGGGTTTTATGGTAAGCCTCGACCTCAATCTTCCAATCCACCTGTTAGCAGGAATTCTCTCTGCTGTTGAAACAACTCGAGTCTCATTACATATTCAAGAAATCGATGGAACCGTCACCGCCGCCCACCCCACTGCACCGCACCGCCCCTTCCACCGCTTACCACGCAACGTCCCAAATGGCGGTGGAAAGACTTCGGACCCATTCCAGGCACCGGTTAAGGCTGCGATCCCATGAGGAAATCTACAACGATAAAAAAAGATGAAGCCAAGAGTCGCCTGAAAAGACAGGCAGACAGACAGACAGACAGACAGACAGACAGACAGACAGACAGACAGACAGACAGACAGACAGACAGGCAGACAGGCAGACAGACAGACAGACAGACAGCTGGAGCAAATAGATAGGCTTAGGAAGACAAAGAGACGGAAATTGAGAGAGCTGTAAGAGAACGGAGTTTGATCGAAGTGTTTTCATTGATTTCTCGACAACTGAGCAACCGTTGCAAACAGACTCTTACAGTTATCGGTAATCTGATAATTTTGCACTGGGTGCGATAAAAATTTCGCTGCTTAAAACTCAGGGAACAAACGAGAGAATAAACGACACCGAATGCGCAGAGTACGAGGACATTTTAGCGTCTAGAGTAGAAACGAGCGTCTACTGTATGTTCTTAGGATCTCAGTCTCACTGACTATCCGATTAAATCGCCTTTTTCTTTCTGCGTGAACCTGGTCACGTGATGATGATGATGTTTCTCTTGTAGACATTCTGTGTTATGCGTGCAGCAGTTACATGCGCCAATGCCATCCGGAACTTCTGGCCAACGCAGTCAGCAACGTCTTCAAGTCGAAATGCGGAGGAAAGTGTTTCATTCGTCAGGGAGAAGACAACGGTCTGTACCCCCTCCCCTCTCCCACCCCACCCCGTACACAGGCTTCTAGGCGCCGCCGCTATGGCCCTATATAGAAAAATGCAGTTCTCTTTCGACGTAAGATTTTGTAGGCAGACGAAATTTCAACAGCTACTCTCCTGTAATCATTCTATCATTGTCGTCGTCGTCATCATCGTCGTTGTCATTCAGTGGCGCCCACAGAAACTTTTCCAGGGGGCAAATAGCAATGGCCACGGTTAATACATGCAGCTTGTAGGATATTCAGTTCCTCAGTTCTTACAGTTAATTAAAGTTAAGTTTCTCCATTTCACTTTATCCACCAGGTGTGTCTTTGTGTGAAAATGTTGGTTAGAAGCTAAAATACAGTTAGTTACAAAAATAGATTTACATCTTTCAAAGGGGCAAGTGCCTCCCTTGTCCCAGTATGTGGGTGCCCATTTCATCATTATCATCATCATCATCATCATCATCATCATCATCATCATCATCATCATCATCATCATCATCACCAACAACGACAACCGACTAACGATTCTCCAGAAGTGCTTATGGAATTCGTCGACAGTTCTGAGGACGCATCTCGTTGTCAATGGCAACGCAACGCAGCAGCAGCAGCAGCAGCAGAATGAAAGTGGGATTAAGCGGAGACACAGCGGGTGAAAAATGTCACACTTAATGCGCCTCACGACCCAGCCCCTAATACCCACCCTTACGGTCTTACCCCACTCCACCCCCCACCACACATCCCCACCCGCAGTCGATTGTGGAGCTTCCATTACAATTCGAATCTTCTTTTTCTTTTTTATTATCTATCTGTCATCACGTGACTTATGTCACGTGCTTATGTCACGTGACTTCTTTTTTAAACGAAGCAAACTAAGAAGAGCCAATGGTCAGTTTTGAGCTGCAAAAGCCCTTAGCTTTGATTGGCTGATTCAGATTTTGAAATCGATTTTTGTCCAGCCACTTATCGCGGCTGTTTCGATGGCTTCGCTTCGGTCGTCGACCTAACGGACAATTACATCGGGTGCCGTAAGCAGAGCTGGAACAACAGGGACCTCCAGTGGTGCCTCTGCGACACGGATCTGTGCAACGTGCAACTGGACAACGACGCCGCCTTCGTCAGCCAACCGGAACGGCGTCCGCCTCCTTCCCAGCATCCCTTGCGGCGTCCTCCAGTGACGTCACATCTTCATCGCCAGCGTCCACTTCCGGTTCTCCGAGCGATCGACCGGAAACACGAGACGACGAAAAAAGAATTCTTCGAGTCTTTTGCGGACAAGACGAAGTCCGGACGACGTCCTCTGACGTCAGCGGAAGAAGGTCAAGAGGCAAAGGTCGGGAGGTCAGACGAAGGTCGTTCAACCGTCGACGAGGTTAAAGGTCAAAGGTCGGCGATGGATGACGATTCCTCGGAAGATCAAAGAGAGGATTCCGGCGGCGCCCGAGTGACGTCAGCGGATCGTTTTGGAAAACAGTCGAGTCGTGACGTCAGCGAAGAACCAATCGGACTGATCGACTTCCGGGTCAAGGGTGAAGAGGATGAAGAGGAAGCAGCTGAAAAGGGCAAAGGACCCTCGAGGGGGTTAACATTAGGAAAGGCTGTATTTCAGTCGCTGGATTACCCCTTTAATCAGGAGATTCGTCCACAGATGGCGCCAGTGCCCAAAAGGGTTGCCGTGGAAACGGTGCTTGACATGAGAGAACTGGGAACAAGGTCAAACGTCGTCGCTGACGTCATCGAGAAGATCGGCGACAGAACGAACAGACCGGAACTGATAAATGGAGACAATTCCGACGATTTTGGACAAGAGGAAGCCGGCGTCGTTGCCATGGAGTCCGAGGATTACCCCTACAATCAGATCCTCAACCGAGGAGTGTCTAAAGAGGAGATAGAGCTCATGACCAACCCGAGAACGATCGAACTGCGGTTCAGGCCGAACT
Organism: Metaphire vulgaris; assembly: GCA_018105865.1. Classification (NCBI taxonomy): domain Eukaryota; kingdom Metazoa; phylum Annelida; class Clitellata; order Crassiclitellata; family Megascolecidae; genus Metaphire; species Metaphire vulgaris. The sequence continues at coordinate 19,937,086 of CM030837.1, forward strand.
GGCCGCAAGTGGCGCCACCTGCCGAACACGGCGGCGGCGGCAGTTCGCAGCGACTGGCGCCACCTGGCGAATCGCCGGGCGCTACTGAAGTCAACGATATCGGGAATCAACTGTCTTCCGCGTCCTCTCGCTCCCAGACCCCCGTTCGACCCTCAACAGACGAAGAGAAGCCATCCCACCGCCGAGGGCAAGACATTCTGTGGGTGGAAAGACCACGGGAGTCATTCGACGAAGTTGGGAATCTAAAGAACACGCCTTCCGTCGCAGACCCCGTGCAAATTGACCTTCCAGCCGAAATGAAGACTGAGGAATCTCGCACGTGGACTGGTAAGAAAGAACAAACCGAAGAAGGAAAGTCTGGAAACGACATTCCTTCGAAAAAATCAGGTAAAAGCGAAACTGCGATGCCGAAATATTTGCCATAATAGAAAAAATCCTGTCATAATTCTTTAAAACCATTCTTTAAAATTTATATATATATATATATTCTTATGTTTTCGCGCACATAGTCATAGAGTCAGAATAAAATGCGCAATTGGCAATTTTCATGGATTTTCCAGCGTTTAAGCTGAAAATGTTTCTAACAGGCCCTGGGTGGAGAAAACGCGACGGACGGAACATTATACACTCGAAGACATCTGCAAGAAAACATTTATAAACGGCGCTAAATCCAAGACTTAAGCGAAATAGATCGACTGTTTGACAGCTTTTCATTTAGAATAGGCCCTGTTATGGGCTGTCCATTAATTACGTCAGCAATTTTGGGGAAATTTTTGACACCCATGTCAACAACGGTCAAACTTTCAGTGACCCTCCTATAATTATGTCAAAAGTTTCCCCCACTAAGGTCAGTGACGGGTCCCCTAAAATGTTTATAAGGTTATTATTTTTTTGCACTGATCACCTTTTTCCATTTTTTGTTCATCAGTGCCAAAATGTGGTGCGATGATGACCTTTTTCTGCTTGTCAGACCTTTTCCTATTGTAATAAATAGCATTCAATGAAATTCTTGTTTTTGATTATTTGCAAAAAATGAAATTGTGGACGTCAACTTATCTTGACCACCTGTCAACAACTGTCAAACTTTTTCAAACCCCTCCTCTATTTTGCTGACGAGATATACATGGAGAGTCCCTTGTATATAATATCTCGAGAATCATAATGACGTAAGAGATCGTGTTCCATGTTCTTTGTTCTTAGCTGCACCGGAAGTGGCGACCTCCATCCGCTGCTCGAGAACCGGATATGACGCTAATCCGACCGACTGCTCGCAGTTTATCGCCTGCCTTCTCGACCCCAGGTCACGTGACTACATCCTGCACTTCATGCGCTGTCCCGACGGACTGCTGTGGGACAACGACCGGAAACTGTGCATGGACGCGTCGACGACGTGTCTCCATGACAACGGCAACTATGGCAACGCGGTCTAACCGAAGAAGAATAAGCCGGTCGTCACCTGCCCCTCCCCCACCATCCCTCCCACCCACTTTGCTAATATGCTTGTCAAACGATAAATAAATTACACGCCATTTTGTCCTCCTATCGATGAACAGAATGTGTTTTATTTTAGTTTCTATTAAACTATTTCAGAATTATTTCAAAATTTGATTCCCAGAAGAATTTCGAAAGTAGTCAACATAATTTGGTTTAGTTAAATAATTAAATAACAGAATTAATTGAATAAAAAGAGTAAAAGACTGCATCCACAAACTTAGTCGATTAACAATAAACCTTAAAAAACAAAAGCGATAATTTACAGATTAAGTAATTGCGCATAATAAATGCTAAACTTTCCAATGGCCATTGATCGCTGTTTTTGTCTAAAACTATCTAAAATTTACTCTAAGTTCTTACACCTTACTACTTGCAATAGAAAGTTGTAGCTTCTTACAAATTAATTTATAGAGCGCCATTTTTGTGAGAGAAAACGATTTATAATCGGAACAATTTTGCGCCAACTGTTGGACTGTAGCGCCAAATATTAAAACTGTCATCATCATCATCATCATCGTCATCATCGTCGTCGTCGTCGTCGTTATCATCATCCCATTCGCCCGCCAGGCGTGCTTTGATGAAATTTCATAGAGTTGACCTCTGGCTCCGGGGTCAAAGTTTGTCGACCCGCTCCAAATCATTGGGCGAAATGTTAAGTCGCGCGCGCCGAAAAACTGCGACGAGCAGAATCGATGAAATAATCGAGAATATCAGCTCCATTTGATCGGAGAGCGGGTGGGTGTGTGTGTGGAGGGGTGGGTGGAGGAGAGGCAGGGGGGGGGGTGCATCGCTGCCTTCCCTTCGTTGAGTCCTGCAGCGTTTCTTGAGGTCGATGAGCAGCCGATGGGCCCATGGATCGCCCGTCGTCTGTCCCACGCATCGTCTGTCAGTCTATTCTAGAGGATCAGACTACTGGCAATTTGTGTAGCGCCGTCGGTTGACTAGATGCTGGTTTCCCTGTCCAGTCGGCTGTTGCTGGTCTTCGTAGGGACTTTGACCCTGCGTGGGTGGCGGGGGGCGGCGTCCACAAAGGGTTCGATGATCGCCCGGTCGGACCTCTTTTTCTTCCCCTCTCCCTTCTTCGCGTCTCCCGACAGTTTCCTCCTCGTGATCGCCAGTGACCTTGGCCCTGCGTTGACCCGACGCCAGACCTTGACCTTGACGACGAAGGCGACCGCGACGCTCGCCCCCTGCAGGACGTCGAAAACAACGAACAGGAACCAGAAGAAGCGCAGGTCCGACAGGTGTGCCACCAGCGCCAACGCCCAGGTCGTCGTCATGACAACGGTCAGCTGGACTGACGTCAGAAAGCGCTTTCGTTGCTTTATCGTCTGGCGGACTTGTTCCTGTTCTTTCCTGATCGGTCTCGGCATGAGGCAGATGCGACACGTGATGATGACGTAGATGGCGACATTCGTCGTGACGACGATGGCGACAGGAATCAGGAAGAGCAGGAGCTGACCCAATCCCAGCATGAAACACCCCTCCACTCGGCCGTCGTCGTACAGTTGGTCCCACCCGTCCACCCTGTAGACCGCAATGACCGTCGACACCGCCATGGGAACGGCCGGTACCAACCAGGCGTAGAGGGAGAACAGGGCGAAGCAGCCGCAGTCGTTGGACTCGTCCGGGGACGTTGACTGTTTGACGTCGAGACGCTTATAGGCATCTATCGACATGACATTCAACCAGAAAAAGGCCGTAAGGTAAGCGTACTGTATGACGACGGAGAGCCAGAAGCAGGGGAGGGGAGAGGGGAAGTCCTCGGACGGAAGTACGATGAAGACGAAGAGTACGTGAGCCACCGACAGACACACGCTCAGACAGACGGCGTACCTGCTCGACGGATCGGTCCGCAACACCTTGTAGGCGGCGTGTAGCAGGATGAAGAGCAGGAGAAAGAAGAGGCAGAACAGAGTGCCCAAGAGGGACAGAAGTCGCTGGAGCGAATCCATCCGGAACAGCACGAACCTTATTCTCGTCCACTCGAAATCAGCCTCCGTCGTCGTCGCCACGGTAACCGCCGCCGCCGCCGCCGTCGTCATGGAGACCGGGATAGAATTGAAGGAGAACGAGGACGCGTCACTGTTGCCCTTGACGTCATCGTGTCTTTTATCTGATTCTTCGGCGTCTGCTTCGCCGTCGTCACGTGATCTTGCGTACTCTTCCGCTGCTCCGTCGTTCTGCGGCGCCGTTTCCGGTCTGGGAAAACAATTTGCGGCGGGAAAATGAATTTTCGGCGGACACGTGACCTTGCGACAGACGTCATCGAACGGATCGTAGACGCTGCCGTCATCGAAGCAGACGGGAAAAGCCACGTGTCTCTCGGTGACGTAATCACTTCCGGGAATCGTTTCCATGACGACGGCACGTTTTCTGTTGAAGTCCAGCGTAACAACGGATGACGCAGTCGTCTCTTTCCCTTTCGAATCTCCGCCGGAGATGACGTCAGTATTCTGCTGCGTTCTGACGTCATCGCAACGCAGATCGGTTTCGCTGACGTAGTTGCACACAGCGCAGTACTTGTTGCGAAAGGCTCGACTTCCGGCGTAGACGTAGTTGGTCGCCGAAAGGCACTTCCGCCGGAAGTGGTCGTCAGTCCAGTTGCCATGGCAACCTCCGATGTGTCCGATGCACCTGCGAGGGTCGCCGCTGCCTCCCTCGAGCTCCATCACAGGGACGAACCCGGCAGGCCAGGCAGCTCGAGTGACGTCCCTCAGGTCCATGGTGGTCCTGTTGAAGGACCTTTGAGTCAGTCCCGATCCGTAGCGCAGTTTTGCCACCCAGAAGACCGGCTTCCTTTCTCCGGCGCACAGGGCGCAGTAGACGTTCCTGTAGAGTAGCAGTGACGTATTTCCGGCGACCGGAAGTAGAAGAAACCGGTCTCTTGTGTCCGGATCGACTTCCGATTCGCAGAGGCGCCGCACGACGTCGTCATCGAAATCGTTCGGACATCGAGATATTTTGTAGATCTCTATGTTGTTGTTGTTTCCGGTGTCTATGTCGGTCGCTCGTTGGCAGGTGGCGACGCCTAGCGGCAGATGAGCGAGACGATCGCCGGCGGCGCCATCTTCCGGTCGGTAGTCTTGACAACAGTCGTCATAGTAACCGCACAGTCGGTCGCAGAAACAGCCCCGAGAGTGTGACGTCATCGCACTGTCTTCCGCTTCGCTGCATCTGCCGTGAGATTCGCAGACGGTCACGTGACTCAGGGCCTCTGCTCCGTCATTCCGAGGCCTCAGTCCCGGGCTGACGGTGGTCGACGTCACTCCAGACGGAAGTGACGCTACGAAAACGGAAGCGACCAGGCGAAAAAGAGCCGCGACGACGATACTCATTGTGACGGCGCAGATCCGGTCACCGGAAGTGACAGTAGTGATGACGTCACGGTGAGCGATAGCAACTCAAAGCGTCCATGGAGATGTTCTCATCCGAGACTCCTTCCATCCATCAAATGATGCCTAAGAAAACAGAAGACAAAGCGTCTGACGAACTCAGCAGCCGATTGACTGAGAGAGAGAGAGAGAGAGAGAGAGAGAGAGAGAGAGAGAGAGAGAGAGAGAGAGAGAGAGCAGAGACCCAAACGATGTTTTCATACGAAGCATCAGGCAGAAGAAGATCCCGATGGAACCCACACAGTCTAATCGAATCTCATACGTCGACATGTCTGATGTCTGTCTGTATGTGTATATATATATATATATATATATATATATATATATATATATATATATATATATATATATATATATATAGACTAACGAGTGTGTGTGCTTGTGTGTGTGTTGTGAGCAAAGTAGTCCTGTCTATTAGTTGACAAGTACAGGCGCTGTTGGTAACATCAAACATCAAACGATGCGACTTTGGCACGCACGAGCAATAATTATTTTACTCTCTCTCCCATATATATATATATATATATATATATATATATATATATATATATATATATATATATATATATATATATATATTAAAGGTACTTTAATGTTCAATTATGATGATGTTGAGGTGATGCTGGGCAGTTTTAAGGAGTCATGGCCACACAACAACCCTAACCCTAACCCAACATACCGGTAGTTCCCCAACGTTTGTTTCCAACGTTCGTACCCCACAATGTACGACGTTTGTACACAAGAGAATAGTTCCACACAATGAAGTTATACTGTATGGTATAATGTCATAGAAGAGACATTTATGATTTTAGTCTGCATACAGTTGCAATAAAAGCTTTAAAATGGAATCTTTGTTGCTCATATCGCAAAGCATGTAAAACTTCTATAATAAGTTTAAAACACCAAATTTGCAATCTTATTGTTAATTACATGTTTATCTGAAATATATCTAAACAAAGTGTTTTTTAAATAAAAATGTAACGTCTAACAGATTGGTCAACTAAAAAAGATACAAGTTTGTCAGATGCTAAATTATAACACGACTCCAGAAGATCAAGGTGCATCATGTCGCGGGAATTAATTCACCGATTTCGTTGCCATGGTAATTACTAATGGCAACAAGTCAACTAACTGTTCTATTCATACCTCATCCGGGCATCCGGTCACCAGCCACGATCCTCGTATAGGACTTCTGCCTCAACAGGTGTGTTAATACAGGTGTCCAGTTGTATTTTGCTCAGAGGACCTCAGGTGGAGAGTGTTTGAAGTAAGACGCCAACACAGCAGCTGTGGTCGGCTCTTGTGAAGCAGGTGTCTCTCACGACACGTTCATTCTCTTCCAAAAATAAACTCTATCGATGTTTTTGTATCGACCGCTCCAGATACAGCAGCGGACGCAGCGTATAGATGCTCTGTGAATATTATATGTTTAGGTCTGTACGCTTTGGCCCTACACTGGACCCAATTGCATTGATCATGATAGTGGGCCAAAGGAGAAGACGAGAAATATTCAGAAGTAGGGTAACTCGAGATAAATCGAAAAGTCATGAGTTGGGAGGGGAGGTCTTCCGTCGTGTTCCTCTCCGCCGTCCCTGTTCATCTCTGTACATGTGTCAAGTCCGCCGAGTCAGTTCGTAGACTAAGTTACACAGAATTATCCCCAACCGAATTAAATTAATCGAAATACTCTATATAGGGGCCGTCTATAAAATACGTCACGCTATCTTTGGCGCTGTATTAAAAGTGATGGTATTATATTCCGTGAACTCCCTAAAAACTGCGATTCTATATTTCTGATAGTGACGTCAGAGACTGACGTCAGCCTAATCTCGTAAAGTAAGACCTAAAAAGTTCAAAGAAACCGTGTTCCTGTGCAAGTGGTTGTAGTCATAGATCGTAACTTTGTGCAACAGTTTACAGCAACTTGCGATAGGTTAATAATAGATAGGCTAATAATTAATTGATTAGAATTTGTCTAAAAGCGATGACATCACGAAATACCGCTGGATACCAGCACAGCGGTGTTTTTACACGGCATATAATAATAGGCCTATATATATTCGTTGATCATTTTCTAATATCGCGCATCGCCGCCGTCTGAAAATTTTATCTCAATCGTTTCTTCTGAAATCCTTTACGAAGTTTGCGGTGTTATATTTCAAAGTCTGACTTTCACACGAGCACCTGCTTAGAATATGCCACCGGCGACTACCTTATGCTCCTGAGAGACAGAAGACAGCTGCTGCAGTCTCTCACCTCGGTCACCTGGCCAAACTCTTCGACCTTCGAAGTTCCGAGAGAAATTCCGCAGTAGCTAGGACGTCAGTCAGAACTGTCACGTGATCGGTTGCTCATTGCTCAGCGCCTTTTGGCGACTGGCCCAGCCACGGCGCGTAGACTTCTATTAGACCCCTAATCTCGAGTCCCTACTTTCCGAGAAGGTATACTATAGAGAAGGGCAAGATGTAAGGGTTGAACCACCCACATTTTCATCTAAGTTTACGCCAATAGACCCAACAACCACCTAAAAGTCACCAGCCTCCTCCTCCTCCTCCTCCTCCTCCTCCTCCTCTTCGAGGCTCTTCCTCGCCCTGAAGGAGCGAATGGCTGCATTGGTAACAGGGGCGGCGCTAGGGGGGTGGGTCCGCGGGTCCGGACCCACCCAGCCCCGGGCAGTGACACCCGAGCAAATCGTGAAGATCCGCAGAGAAATTTTGATTGGGGGTAGTCTGAGCCGGGTCCTGGTTGTGTAGATTGCATTAGACCCACCCAGCCAACAAACCCCAGCGCCGCCCCTGATTGGTAAAAAGCTTTTTTCTGTAAAAAGCGGTAATTATTACATGACGATGCTGATTGTGATACTCTGCTGCTTACATAGACTGATATTTATGACATCGAATTTATGAATGACATCAGTTTAGTATGATCGCTCTCTCTCTCTCTCTCTCTCCCTCTCTGGAGGCCGCAAGAGGAAGATGAAGGGATGTAGAAGAGGGGAGAAAGAGGACAGATAGGAGCAGGCGACGGTAGCCGACTGCTGGTTCAGTGCAACTGTAAAAAGCGAAATAATTGAAGCGATAAATTCAGACGAAGTGCACCGATCAATTAGAAAGAAGTGTCGCTTTCATTTCATCGAAAGAGACATTAATAAATTTATTCTGACAAGAGGCAAACGAAATAGCAGCAACGCCGATCGGAGACACACCCCCCCAACAGCTGCGAATCTGATATCACTGCCCCATGGCCTAAGGCAGGGTTTCCCAAACTGTTTAGAACTGCGACCCACTTCAGCAGTTTTGCCACATGCCGCGACCCTGCAAACTTATCGTCAACTAAAATTGGATAGGGGCCTAAGGCACTAATCATTTTAACATAAGCCGCGTTGACCTGTGGAGGGTTGCTGGCATATAAATTTATTAAAAGTTAAAACTTAAGCCCAGTGTTAATTCTAGCCACCTTGACATTGGAGGGATTTTGAAATGTTGGGGGACAAGATCTGAGTCTCCAAAACCTTGACAAGCAAAAAAGTTATATTATTCCTTTCAATTCCTTTTAAAATGTGGCGACAAGCAAAAAAGGTCATCCTTCCAACCTCCCTAATATATTTTACCAGAGGCGGGCCGAGGGTATGCGGCGCCGGGGGCAAAGTGCACCGTTGGCGCCCCTAACATTGCTGACGAGAAAAAAATGTCGTCACATCGTTTTCGGCGCCCCTCCTCAGCTCTTACGGCGCCCCTCTTCATTTAGTCATTTAGTGCTTACAAGCAAAAAAAAGGTCGTCACGCGTGTTTCTTCTTCTTTATTGTGCGTTTCACTTACCCAAATATCCGATTTTGGCGCCCCCTCACCTCGGCGCCCGGGGACAAATGTCCCCCCTGGCCCCCTCGGTCCGCCTCTGTATTTTACACTTTTCAAATGTCCTGGCAAGCAAAAACTTGTTATCCTTACAAAATTTCCCTCCAAAAAATAAATGCCCTCGTCGTCAAACTTTTTTTGGGAGAAGATTTCTATCTCCCCATGCAATATCTAAAAATTTGGGAGATTTTAAAACTTTGGGGGGAAATTCCCCCAGAGAATGAGAGAATGCATAGAATAAGCACTGCCTAAGCCTACTTGCAACTTTCAAGGCTTGTGAAATTGTGGTATAGGTATTGAATGACGCTTTTGAATCTAATTTCGCTCTACCCCGCGACCCACTAGACTGATCCCTGCGACCAAACTTTTACTCGTGACCCACAGTTTGGGAAACACTGACCTAAGGGCCTAGAAGGGGGACTTCACCCGATGAGTCGTTACTATTGATGTTCGCCTGAATTTGGACAGTCGCTGGCCTTGTGCCCGCGTCTCGAAACCTTCCAAAGTGCGATCAATTAATGTCCGGTTTGTCTGGTGAGGGCTTTTAACAGAATTAGTGGCTGGGAGCTATAACCCCCATGCCCCACCCCACCAGTGACTGAGAATTTGATTTTTGGTGTCTGGTCTAACGCTGGCAGTGGTAAATCATCCGCACACGAACTGCTTTCCGGAAAAACCGAACACCAGATCAGATGGAAGGCTGCGGAGGAGGAGGAGCACGTGACTAAATGACCTATGACCCGCATCCGAAGAGCTCAACTTTCTCGCCCGGTCTCTGACTGGATTGGTGAATCAATATCTGAAAGATTAGTTAAAACGAAGAGGCAACGTCTAAGTGGGAGCGGGGGCTAAAAATACGACACGCGATGACGAAAATAAGCCGAGAGTGTCACATGATCGTCGTATTTTGGCAGAGACAAGCGGCAACCTTTGACAGTGGCGTAGCCACGGAGGGGTCACGCCCCCTATTTGGATTACCAGGACCCGTCGTGAGATTCGTCAAAAACCGGTGAGTAGCTGGGAAAGGGGGGTAGTGTAGAGATGGAGGAAAACACACCTGACTTAAAAGCATTTGCACCAATGGCCCTCTTTTGCTCGTCAAGACATTTGGGCTTTGGGCCGGAAAATGTTAAAGTGCCCCCTCCCCCCACGCCATTCCGGAATCCTGGCAACGCCACTGGCTTTTGGACCCAGCGATGGTGATCCAAATGTGGTTTTTACATAACCTGTATATGTAAGATTCTTTTATTAAATCGTCAACAAATTATACGCAACAGTTGAAACAACAAGCATCTGTTAGTAATTATCAAATGTCAAAAGAGGCAAAGAAACAACTCTGACAACGCAAGACCAAGACTCTCGGTTGGTCACCTCTCAGTTCAAGAAGAAACATATTCAGTCGTCGCAGATAAAATTTCAAAAGTTTTTCTTTTCAAATGTCAAACTTATTTAAGTAATAATGCTTCAAATTAAATGCACACCTGTTTGTATTCAGCTGAAAATACAAATAATGAAAATATTTCTAAGCAACATCAGTTTCCAAAATGAAACAAGGCAACACCGCCGTGACGTCACAACGACTGCCAGCGATTACCGCAATCGGTGCGATTGTCCTTCGAGAGAGTGACTTTGTGGTAGAACAGTATGTAGGGCGTGTTGCTACCGGACGCTTTCAAAAGATTCAACAGCTGCTGGGTGTTCAAAGCCGTCACAACATCGTCGTTACACTGGTACCATGCCGTACGCAGGGACTCTTTGCCAGCATCGGGGCAGCTGGTTCCCCACTTCTTTCTGACAGATTTTCTACCAGAAGACGATGCTTTTCTGGCAGTGGACATGTCAGATGACTCTGGGGTCATGATGACCTCCTCATCCGCAGAACAGCCGGTCATGTTCTGCGAATTGTTGTGGGACAGTAATTGTGGTGAAGTCTGGTAGCTTACTGCACTCGATGCAATATTGTGAAGTTGGACGACCGGCAAAGAGCACCGAGCGAGCGAACTGCTCGACGGTGGCACTCGGACGTATGCTCGGTAATGACCAGAGAGGAGAGATTTGCCGGAATGCGAAACGATTCCATAGAGATCATACCTAGAGAAAAACCGCTTGGCATCAAATAGAATAACAACTAACAACCACAGATGAAAAACAAGCAATCAAATAAACCGCAAATGCTATTTAAAATATTAAGACATCTAACAGAATAAAAATCTGAAAGGGAATTTATATTGTCACACGTCAAACATAATTAATATGAAAATAATTAACTATAACCGCTAGATTTTAGAGATCATAAATTACAAACAACCAAAATAACTGCTTGAAAACTTCAGTTTCAACTCTTCTCACCTGTGACAAGGTGCTTTCTTACTTCGACAGGAAGTCTCAAGGCATGGTAATTCCAGCAGAATGTCAACGCTGTCAGATGTTTTCGTAAAGTTACCGGTTAAGCTAAAGAACACAATCGACAAACATATCGACCATCAACGATCAAGAATAACTTACTTACATCAAAATTAGAACTCCATCTGGAATGAGAACTACAGAGCCACAAAGATATCAATATAAGCTCTTCATGGACATCATGGCAAAATCTTTTATCCCAACATTAGAGCAAGTAATCCATATCGTAAGAGACAATCGTACTGGTTAGAGTAAGATATGGAGATGAGAAACTGTATTGAACAAACCTGCTGCTTGCAAAGCGCTTCAAGTGAATTGTCAAAATGTCTGGAAGAAGCTCGTAACAGAGTCGTCGCTCGGCCTTCACCAGGTGGCGACAGTTGTTGCACAGGTAAAGGTTGTCACAGTCAAGCAGTTCTACCTCATCAAGAATCGAAAGGATCAACTCTAATACGCTGACTAAAACCCAAACAGACAATTCAAAGAAAGACAAAACATTAAAAGACAAACAGATGCAGGAATCCTTCAGGAAAACTGAATTAAATATTTCACATTTCAAAAACATACAAAATCAGAACAACTACAGTAAAAACTGTTCAGTGTTATTCCTCCTAATAAAACATCATTTGGGAAAACCAATCCCTAGTACCAATGTATATTCAACTACTGCTGATGTTAACTCTGCTTATCGTCAATTAAGTTTTACTGGCCAATAAAGACATCTAATCAAAAGCTCCCAACCCCTCTAACCGTGATCGCGCTCGGCGCCCGTTCCGTCTTCCGTGTTGCTCGTACTCGTCACTGCCTCTCCCCCCCTCCTCCTGAACGGCAGAGAGACCTCCTGGAACTCTTCCTTCCGAGTGCTCTCCGTTCCGCAGCTCAAGCACTTTGTCTTCAGCAACATGTAACCCTGAAAGAGTTCCGTAACCATGTTTGAAGCAAAACCAGTGCCGATGTTTGCCAGATGCAGGCCTCGGGGGCTGTCCAGCCGGGGAATTGAAACCCGGGCGCTGTGCACGCCCTCCGGAATCTCAGAACACAAGACACCCGGTTGGGCGGGACTGGACGGCACCTCAATCCTAAAGGAAACTTCATCATCTGCCGTCAACAGCTTCTTTTTCAAACACTTCTTTCTGATAAAAGAAGTCGGAATTTCAGCTTCTGTGCTTGGCTTAACACGGTGACCATACGCCCCAAAACCACCATCTCTTCTAATGCCACCCCTTCTCCTTTCAGGTTCCAAATAAGTCGAAGTAACCAGTTCAGAGCGATCAATCGACTGAGAAAGTCCATCAAAATACCCAAAACGGAAATTTCTCCACGACGGCGCATCGGCACTGCCACTACCACCACCACCACCACCACCACCACCACCACCACCATCACCACCCCCACCAAATAGTGCAGGAATCCCCAAACGCTCCGAGGTCTCCGCATTCGCTCTTTTCACTTTTGGTGAAGTGATCCAAATTGGAGCAACATCGCCGACGCTTCTTCTGATCTCAGATCTCGATTGATTTAACTTGTTCGTTGTCTCGTCGATGATCATCAGAAGACATTTGAGAAGTTCGTGCGCGTCCTGCGGCTGGTTACCTTGGAAATCGGAATTAATTTCTCTGTCAAAAAAAAAGAAAGAAAACACGACTCATTCCAGCGTGATATCAACTGGGTTCGACCATTACCTGTGCCAGGTTGGTGAATTTAATCAAATACATCAGACAACAATCATCCATGTGAAGAAGTTAACCTATTGGTCACACGTTTTGGGTTACATTACTCTTAAAAAATTCACAAAACATATGGTATAAACACACACACACACACTAACAAGAATTTCAACAATCGCAGTTGAAAAATAATTACTACTGTGTCCTTTACAGGAAAATAAAACATGATTGGGTGTTTGTACTCTATTGCATCCAGAAGGTCATAAGGTCGAATGGCAGCAAACTGAACGGCCTTTCCCTCCAAAACATCAGCGTCAATCTTTTCATCTGCTTCAGCAGCTAAAAACCAAAATAATCCAACTGTTTACACACGATTCAGAGGGACAGTTACTCTTTCCAACAGATTTAGGATATTTTGCAGATGGCCTGAATGTAAGTTAGCATGCCAGCTCAAAGTCAAACCAGGATAAAGTCAGGTTAAGGTAAAGTTCGATTAGAACTAGATTAATTTATAATAATCAGAATAGAAAGACTTGATTAAGGTCATCAAGATATGATGTCACTTACATTATCCAAGCGTGACACCAACACCCATTCCAAGTGACACTCTGGCTGCAATCCTTCCTAAAACAAAACATGTGACAAACAAATTCACCAATTGAATTATTATAATGAAATAAAATAAAATGTTATGCAGTAATGAATGCCAAGGATCTTGCAGTGCAAGATACACCGCAAACTTATCAGTCTATTAGCTTTAGGCTCCATCTGTTCTTTAATATTAATTTTGTTCGAAAAGTAATGACAGCATAGAGCTGCTCACATAATTCAGTGTTTGCAGAATGTCCAGCGCCAACATCGTGGATTTGACCTCAGATCCGAGAACATGTATTTTCTCACAAAACTGAGGCGTATGATACAGAACCTGAAGAATGCTATTCATGAAACAAGTGTTTCCTGACAGAAAAACACAAAATAATCGTTAAGAGACATACAATAAGTGAATCTAAATTCAAAAATGCTTTTGCCACTGCTACTGTTTGTCAAGCTTAATCAAACAACAAGTCAGCAACAAAGATCATCAACACATCTAGCCCATTACATCAGTCCTAAAACAAAAATCATGGAAACTGATCAAAATGCCAAATACAAATTTGATGCTAATAGCCCATGGTCTAATGGTCCATGGTCTAAAGGCCTATGGTCTAATGGTCCATTGTCTGGAGACCAATGGGCTGCAGGTCCAAACATGACCAAGTTTCTGACCAATTTCAAATAATCTGCACATGCAAATGTTTGATGAATTATTATCATAATCATAATCATATCATAGCATTACCAGATGAAGTGACTAAAGAGACTTTTCTCGAACTGTTGCAAATAAACTAAAGACGCACTTATTTACTATCTCCTACAAGTGCCCCCTGTAAAGTGCTCTTGACTTTGGCCTTCACTATGCTTATTATATAAATTGTCATAACAATAACAATAATAATAATAATAATAATAATAATAATAATAATAATAATAATAATAGCACAATAGCAACAGAAGTAACCAACAGAATCAACTTCAAAAGAATCAATACCAAGGTTGTGAAGAGCGGCCATGACAACTTTCTTACGAGCATCCCTGTCAGCAGAATGCTTTGCAATTCTAGGCGTAATAATTTCCCTACAAATTGAATCAATTATATCAACATTCAAAAAAACAAAGAATGAAATAATAAGGAAAATAAATGGTTGCAAGCATTTCATATTAAAAAAACTTAAAATGTGAAAGAAAAACCCAGATTCAACTAGACAAGAAGCAAGGAAGGAAACATACAAAGAAGCATATAAAAAAATAACAACACTACGGGTGATTGACGATGGCAGGTGAAGTGACCACAGCACACTAACTGAACCTGCATAAAACATGACAAATACCTGTTTACAAACACAGAAACATGAATTCCAACAAATCAAAGAATGAGAAAACAAACCATCGGTGATGCATCACAACAATACATGATAATTTTGTTAGGAAGAATGAAGAAAAATCAGCAGCACTCGACCAGACAGGACAATTTCACTTACTTGGCTGCATTTTCCAGCGCTTTTGCACCTCCCTTTGTTCTAACTGCATGCACATGTTTTTCCGATCGTGGACACGTAGACTCATCGAGATCCTCACGAAACCGTCTCTTGGCCGCCAATCGCAACGACCGAACTATGCCCGAGTCTGTCGCACTCGTCCCCATTGTTGGTGTGTCTTTAAATTGACTAAGCATTGCATTCTGTCAAAGAGCATTTTGACTCTCACACTGAGCAAATGGGATTATCTTATGCAGTTAAAACACAGTATCTTGCAACAGAACTCAAATTTTGAATTTAAGGTCTAATGTCATACTTAAACAGCAACTGAACTTTCATACGGTAAAAGCATCTTAAGCTTGAAACGTAATTAAATTCTTACGTTTTTAGCAGTGTCTAGTCCGTCAAACTTCAACCATCTTCAGAACAATCAACTTTTAACTGTAGAAGTGTCCTTTAGAAACTCCAAAACGACTTCTTCTCCCCTCCAGTGCTCATAAAGTCTTCTGTCAAATTGATCAGATGAAGCTGCTTATCTCCTGCTAAATAGAAAATTGTTAAGCATTTAGAAAGTTTTGATTTGCTCCATGCAGCATTTCACCTCCAACATGGATGTTTTACCCTCTGCTATGGCTACCCTGAATACTGAAACGTGACATCATTTAATGCCTGTTTGCTATAACTTATGAATGCTGCTTGGATTATCATCAACTATTCAGTATTAATACGAGCTAATTCATGAACGTCTTTTATTTTGAAATGGGGACAATGGCTAACGTGGACAAATTGACTTTGCCAAAAATAAAACATGTCAATAGTCAATCCAGGAGATAAAACGCCCTGTTACACCTCGGTTCGGCCCCAATGCTCTTCGGCAGCAGCGATATTTCGTCCCCAGCGTGGAAAAGATACAATTGCATCATGAATCGTCCTCACCCAAGTGTTTTAACTCCGCGATGTTCGTCACTGCCCCATCCGCCATCGTAATCCCTCTTAATCAACAATCATCTTCAATTGAATTGGTCACCCTTGGGGTCAAATGTCTTGACGCAAAAGCATCCTGGAGGTGGACAAACAACCGTAGGGACGCAAATTTTCACTATATATCCGAATGTCAAACCTGGTCGTCATACAATAACAACCCTCGTGCACTCGGATCTACAATTTTGAAGATGACAAAAATCTGGCAACGAAATTCGTCGCCAGTCACTGAATTATCGCTCGACCCGTTAAAAACTACTGTGCAGGGGGTTCTAGAAAAATCTGCCGTAAATACCTTCGTTTAGAGAGTTAGAATTTCGTTAAACGGTAAATTTCTACCAGAAAATCAATTAAATAAAAAAGAAATCAGAATCGAAGAACGCCGCTTACCCTCGACATTTACCAACGCCGACTGAATCTTGGGACGCTAAACGATTTAGAGATGCCTCTGTAAGTAAGTATACTAGTTACTCAGAATTATCTCATAAAATAAAAAAAACCGAAGACAGAGATCGATTTTTAAAATAACCAGTTGCTATAGATGGCGTCATGGCGATATATTCTTGTATATGATTTTGAGAATTTATCAAGATTATACAACATTTTTCAAGCGTTGTCGTCACATTCATACTTGGAATATTGCATTCAGGCACATGGAATCAGTTTTTAAAACAAAGATTTTGGAAATAGTTCAGAGCAGAGCAACCCACATGATCAAAAGATGTTGAAGATTAAAATAAAGGCAAAGTCACTGTGGATTGACCACTTCAAAAAAAGGAGAGCGAGAAATCTAATATAAACTATAACTATGTCTATCTTAGATCACTATTAACCCCTCAGCCTCCTCGACCCACACGTTCGTCATCTCATCTCACTCTGTCACGCCAGCTAAATCAGTCATCCCTGAAAATTTGCAACCGTGCCTTCTATGCTGCACCTGAACTCTGGAATAATAATGGACACTTTAAAACAATAAAATCTGATTCCTCATTTCCTATAATTCCCGCACTATCTCCTCAAGTCTTCAGGTCTAAGCTTAAATCCTTCCTGTTTCTGAAATCATTTCCGCCATAGCTGTAACAACCTAGCCTCACTGCCCTTCGGATATTGACCATTGCCTGGCTGATCCCACACCTTTCCTATAGCTATTTTAATAGAGGCTGAGCGCCTAAGAATAAGCAGCTACTGTTGTGCTGGCGCTATAGAAATCCACGAGATTTTACTTACTTACTTACTTAAACCTACAAGATATATTGACAAAGTAATAATAATAATAATATTAATAATACAGTAATAATAATACTGTGATGTAAAGTGGTTTAAGAGCCTAAGCAAACCTGTTAAAACCACTATGCCATGTGTTCTAAATATTTTCACTAGCACAGTATACAGTGAATGCATTTGAAAATGACTTAAGTAGGCCTACAATGGGATATTAGATTAGGCATTTATGATAAGCCCCGTCACAGTGACTTATGTATAATGACTATATTGCAAGCTTATGAAATACTGAAGTTTAATATGTGGCTGTTTTGGTGTTGCATACAGCAAACTGTTTTTGTGTAGACTCAAAGGCAGCAGTTGTGATTTGACAAACAGAAGCTGGAATAGAGGGCTATATGAGTGACAGTGATTTCAACGCTTAAAACCCAGTTATTGCTATTATTATAATTATTGTATTATTATTATTATCATTATTATTATATAAAAGATGCTATATATATGTAAGGAGGATGTAAGCCAAAAGTTGGTTAATGTATAATAATAATTATTCACAAATTATTTTCTATGCAAAAATACTAAATAAGTTTTCCATTCTCAGGCTTTAATGTAATAGATCTTACAGTTCAGCTGATGGCACCTATTGATATTCATTAACATATTTATACAAAACTTTCGATAATGCATCAGTAAGAAATGCTCTTAAAAGTGTATTTTAAAAATTGTTGGCAGTTGGTATAATTATTTAAGAGTCATTTCCCTTTGTTAACAACTTTAGAATATATTAGACGTTGACTCTGGTTTTGATGGCTAGAAAATGAGAGAACTAGGCCTATGTCTTGATAGCTAAGCAGCAGAGTAATCAGTCATCAGTTGCTTGCTTTTGTCACTCGATCAACTTGCCGACAAGGTTGCTTAGCAGGAAGAATGCGTTTCGTCACTGCACCCTGATTATTTCTCTTTCCACTGGCTTTACAAACAACTCTCCTGTTAACGAGGTCAGCATATCCACAGGGTCTGGGCTTTCCTCCTGGTGCCGAGTGCTTACTGACCGGTTCACTGTTTCCATCTGCTGTGTACGTTGGCATATGCTCATTGTCAGCAGAGTCACATTTCTTTGAATAGGTGGCATCAGGGGTGCAGTCGGCTGGCCTGTCTATGCTGACAGTGGCATCACCTTCGGCTGCAACCAATGGACACATGAAGCGCAAACTGTGGTGCCGCTGCTCGGGAATCGCTTTGATTTTTGGTCTCCTGGAATCAGACTTTCTGCCCGGGCTCTTGCTGTCTATTTTGAAGTACTTTGGGCCCTGCTGTGTCTTTACTGCGACAACTTCATTCCGGGAACTGGAGGCCACGGTGTTGTTGGCAAAAAGAGAAACCGAAGACATGCTCTCGTTTGCACCATTGCTCACACCCACACTGGCATTATGCACATGGAGATTTCTGTTCACGGATTCAACATAACTCGGAAAGGTTAATTCTCGCAGATGACTTACTGGAAATTGCAGGTTGTATTTTGTTTTTGAACTGGCATTGGACTTCTCTGGCGATGCAGGCGTAGACATCAAATGATAATTTGGAATGCGAAAATCGTCACCATAAGCATCTAAGTCAGAAATATCCGAAGCGTCTTCTGTTGTTGGATAGTGGACAACATCCAAACTGATCTTTTCTGGTTGAACATCAGTCAGCGATTCCAGAAAGTAGTTAAGGTTTATCCCAATGCGTTTGAGCGCCTCGTATGCTGCGTCCTGTTCCTGGTCCTTGCAAAACCATTCTCGCTCGGATCTCTCGACTCTGGCATTGGCGTCAGTATTGTTGGTGACATTGGTCCTCGTCTTTGGCATTGAGACACAGTATTTGGCTTTGGAGTTGGGCTGTGTCCTATGAAAGGCAGTCTTTGCCGGTCTCTGATTGGGTAATAGAGGATCAGAGGTTGAACAGTCCTCCTGATGCTCTATGGGATCGGAGCACGCAGTTGGCATAGGCATGTTTCCATTTCTAAATTCTGATTGGTTGATCTCTTTGAGCTTCTTCAGCGCTGTTGATGACTTTTGCGATGGTTGTCTTCTTGCTAGACCGGGCGTCAAATGGACCAGGCTTCTTGCGTCTAAATTCTGGGATTCCATGCGCCGGAACATGCGGACATTTGTCACCTCTTTGACATCATCTGTCGAGGCGGAACAGCGGCCAAATGGTTCTAAACTGCCAGACTTTGCAGTCCGATGGTCTTCTCCAGCGCTGTTTTCTGAGCTGCAATTCAACCTCTTCATCACATTTCTGAAATTATTCGATGGTCTGGGTAAAGCAGATGCTTTGCAGTCAGTCTTATTAGAATTTGACAACTTTTGAGCATCCCTTGCATGGAGTTTTCTATTTCTGATTCCATTTCCAATAGTTGCATTGTCATGACTTTTGGCTGTTGATTCACTCTCTTCTCTGCAGCAAACTGAAGGCAAAATGACCGTCGATGCGTCGCAGACGACACCATTCTGTCCCGACGCAGAGCCGTTCTGTGATTCGCCCTTTGCACAAATTTTAGAATCTGCATTAAGTTGTTCGCAGGATGAATGGTAAAGCTGAAAATGCAGCATGATAAGTTAATAGAAAATTATCATTTCAATTATAACTATATAAATAATGACATTTGTAAATGACGTCATTAGAGATCCATTAACCAGTCAATTGTACTTGGATTGTTTGAGTCAACTGTCGTTTTATCACTTCAATTTCTACAGCATAATGCATTAGGTCTTTCAGTCGATAGTTGCTAAGCAGCAATAAGTTTTATTGTCTCCTGCTGCTGCTAGAAAATGACTGAATGTCCTACCAAGGAAATATTCCAACTCACTTTTTCAATCAAGGCAGGAGACTTAAAGATGAGATTCTGGACCATAGAGATATGCTCCATCAGTTGCTTATTGTTGAGTTCATTCCAAGCCAAGAGATCTTCTCTGAATTTCTGCTCCCTTCTAAGTTGACTGGACGCGGTCTCGGCCGTTGAATTTCTTGCCGAAAGGGAACTTACACGAGAAAGGCCGTTGCCATTCTCACAGCAGAATCGCTGATTCTGGAAAAGAATGTCGGATAAAAGTGACTTGAGTTTTTCTTGATACTGAAGAATTTCTTCAGACTGTTGTGCCACCTGTTGTTCCAGTTCTCTGATGACGTTTGACTGACTCGTGGAGCCATCTACGTGGACTTTCGATTGCTCATTCTCTGCTGCTGCAGGGGGTTTGGGAATCACATTATTCGCGTTCGAGCTGGACGAGTGGTTCTGTTTGCAGCGACTGGAGAAATTGTTGGTGCTGCTTTGGTCGGAGAGAGTCTCTCGTGAAGAAGCATCTGCCGCCTTCAAATCTTTATCAACTTCAATGGACAGCGTTTTGCCAGAGACAGCAGACAGATTCTCGTTACTTGCCTTCTCGTCTTTCTTTGCAGAACTGTTCCAGTTTAGTGGTAATGATGGTGATGATGATAACAAGGGTGCTTCACTATGCTGTGTGATTTCTCCTGTGTTCTTCTCAACAGGTGGCTCTATGCAGTTACCATAGCAACCAGACTTAGTCACTCCCTCTTTCTCTTTCGAACGGCTTAATGTGAAGTCAGCATCTTCTTCAGAAACTGTTCCCCGATTGACGGACAAATTCTGTGAATCTCTATTCACCATATCATCGCTCATTCTTTGTAGTTCACTGAGCAGTGCCTGTTCACTCGCTTTGCTCTTTTCCAGTTCAGCAGTGAGCAGTCTATTGCTCGATTTTAAGGATTCTGCTTCTGCGCTGAGCAGTCTGAGACTTTCTTCCGAGTCTCTGAGGTCAGTTAGCGATGTTTCCAGCTGAAGTTTCATTTGGTGCATCTCTTCGTTAAGTTTTGACTCACGTTCTCTGCTTGTGCGCAGTTCCGTTAGAAAGTTTTCGGCTCTTGTCTCAGTTTCTATTAATTTATCAGAGGCCTGGTTAAGCTTATCTTCGAACTGTTGCAGCTTTGCTGACAGATTAGCCGTTAGAATTTCTTCAACTTTGAGTTTATTTTGTACATCGTCTCTGCTCACTAGGTTTCTCTGAAATTCAGTCTCCAACATTTCACTCTTAGACTGCAGCTGTAAAAAATCCTTCTGCAATGCTTCCTTTTCATCCAAGCACCTTTTTCTGAATTCATCAGACGCCTTCAAGAGTTCCGTTGAGTCTTCGTCCTTCTTCCTCAGTTTCTCCAGTGTCTTTGTCAACAACTGCTCGTTGACTTTCGACCGAAGCAGTTTGGTCGACAAAAGCATTTGATTCGAATGAAATTTCTGGAAATTTGCAGACAGCTGATGCTTCATTGATGCCATTTCTTCTAATTTGCAGTCGTTTGCCTCTTTCAACTGCAGGACCTGTCCAGACATAGCTGTGTTTTTCATTTGCAGTCGCTGTAACTCAGTCAACAGCCCAAGTATTTCAACCTTCAGCTGCTCTGTGCCTGTTTCATTTGTGTGCAGAATGTCAGAAATGGCACTCAGGTCACACTGCAACTTCTTTGCCATGGAGTTTCCACTCTTCAGTTCCATTTGACAGGGGTCTTTGTTGGACACGT
Source organism: Metaphire vulgaris (assembly GCA_018105865.1). Classification (NCBI taxonomy): domain Eukaryota; kingdom Metazoa; phylum Annelida; class Clitellata; order Crassiclitellata; family Megascolecidae; genus Metaphire; species Metaphire vulgaris. The sequence goes on from CM030837.1 coordinate 19,958,755, forward strand.
TCAGCTCAACACTGGCATCCAACGTGCTGCAAGAATCGTCAGAATTTTTGGAGTTCAGAAGGTGTCTCACTCGATTCAGTGCATGGTTCTGCGACTGGATCATGGCTTTGATCGAATTCACTTCTTCACATCTTGTCTGCAGCTGATCCTCCAGCTGTTTTAGATCAACTGCCTTCGATCTGTCCTGCTCTTTGATCAGTTTCAGCTCTGTTTGTTTTGACGTGATCTCCAATTTCAGACGTTTCAATTCCAACGATTCCCAGGTCTTCAAGTTTTTAAGAATCTTCACTTCTTTCGCCTGAGCTTCCAATTTCTCCTTCAGAGACTCAATTTCTGAAAGCCTATCTGCCTCAAGCATTTGAATTTCGTTCAACTCCGCCTTCTTCTTCTCCAGCTCACCGCTCAGCATCTTGAAATCATTCTTCAACGAAGCGAGTTCATCGCTCGCCACTTCAGCTCTCTCTTTTTCCTGACAATTTAGCTCATTGAGAAGGTGTTCGTTCTTGTTGGTTAGGTCCTTCAACTCATCTGACCATCCCATCGACTTCTCTGCATACTCTTTGAGCTTCTGTGTTTGAGAGTTGATCTGTGCAGAGCAACTACTAAGTTCATCGCCGTGAGTGGCAGTTGTAGACTTAAAATGTCCGAGCTGCTCTTCGAGTAACTTGTTAGCCACCACTGAATGCCTCAGTTCTTCGGCGAGCGTTTCGATTCGGTTGTGAGCAACCGAAAGCTCGGAATATAGCGAGTTGAAAACGTCATCGGCATGGACTGCCTCAAAAAACACCTCTGCCGAAGAAGTCGAGCTGCTCTCTTTTGGATTTTCTGGAAAGACCCGATCAGAGGACAATGCTTCTGCTATTTTTTCCTTCAAGACACAATTACTTGCGCCTAAATTTGGACATCTGTCAACAGCTGGTGAAACATTCAGTGATTTTGCTCTATTGATGTTATTGTTGACATTAAATGAAACGTTGATAACATCAGGTTTGCTGGTTGATGATCGTCTTTCTTCAAAATCACATTTTTTCAAAGTGACTTCGTCTCCGGCTGCACATGCGTTATCACTGCCCGTTTCTCTGGCACGACTACCAGTTCTCTCAGTATTCTCCAAAGAAGTTGTCTTTGGATCCTCATGACAAAATTCATCCGGAATGTCGTCTGATCCGTTTTGTGTCTTTGTCATCTTGTTCCTTTCCATATAAGCTGTGTTGGATATGTGAGCAAGCCAGTCGTTGAGGCTGTGTATCGTAATGGGATTGGCTGAGATACAAAAACAAAATGAAAAGAACACTGAACATAGAATCACACATGCACACGGTAAGAGCAAATTGAAAGCAAGAAAATAATGAATATCAAACAACAGCATTCACCAGAATACGAGAACATGAAAACAGAATTACTCAGCATCTTAAGATAATAAGAATAGATTAAAAATACTTTCGTCGTCATGGTTTCCATCATTGTCATAGCATTTGAGATGACACTTTGGAGCTGCGTCAGATACGACGACATCATCTTCTGGAATTATCCAATTATTTCGTATCCAGAACTTCTTGCTATATCCAATGAAATCGCAGCCAGTGGTGACGTAACTGAGACAAAACAGGGCATCAGGCTCCAGGTCCTAAAACATGAGGTTTCGGATTCAAGTTCTCCAAAGCAAACTAACCTAACCATGCACAGACTCATTATATTGCTGCTGCTGCTGCTGCTGTTGCATCATATTCATTAGTGAACTTTGCAAGGGCTCATTTCAAATTACAGAACATATCTGCAATTCTCCAAAATACAAAAATGCCCGCTATCTTTCCAGGAAATTGGTGGGTGGTTAAACAATTTACAATTCCCCAAAAACTAGCGCCATCTACATCAGTTATAGTAAACATAAACAACAATTACATCCATTGCTGGGCCTTTATACTGTACCTGATTATCTAGAGTCTCAATGGCTCATTTGGTAGAGCACCAGCCCTGTGATGAGTCATTAACTTGGGCATGGAGGGCGCCACAAGCCAAATATTGGGTGGGCCAACATGACCTGTTTGAAATTGGACAATGCAAGGACTAGTGCTAAAATAGGCTATAGGTATGCAAAAATTCAGAAGAGTGATGAAACGAATTAAAAGTTACTTGTGTTCAATCCCCACACATTCACAAGAAAACCAGTAAAGAACGGGCATTACAGTGGTCAATGCAGCACTTTACTCCAATAACTAACTAGTGTATTATTACCAAAATACTATAAAAATTGAAAATTTAGATATCTTGATATTAACAATGACTTAATGAGATAAATTATTATATATATATATATATATATATATATATATATATATATATATATGCATTGCAATTAATAAACTGCATTACCTCAAGATTTCCTGATTGAATGAATGAATTAAATACCTCATCATTGTACAGCCTGAGAGATGTTTGGTAGATGCCGTCAGAAAGCAAGATGGAATCATCCTTAGCCCAGACAAAGCTAATGTCATTGCAACTATCAGGGATGTTCTGCCTGACCCTGAAGAGTCCTATCCAGTCTCCTTCTTGTGGTTCTTCATAAGATGTAATTTGAAAAGTGAAAATGATGGTCTGGTGGTGGATTGGAAGAGGTCTCTAAAATAATTTAATAACGAGTATTTGTGATAAAGATGACCAATGATTGATAGAGAAGCTAAATCCTCCAGAAAAGCATAAATCTACCATGAGAAAGTTGTAATCTTTATTAAACGAATTAAGCAAATACAAAGCGTGGAGGAAACTAAGTAAACTCAGATTAGCAAGTAAAGGAAATGAGCAGAATCAGCACAGACTTAAGATCTTGGAGGAACAGTATACTCAGAAAAGAAAAGCATCAGCAGTTACTAACAAGATGGCTATTGCAAATTTTGAAGGTAGATTAGCAAAAAAATATAAAACAGAACAGTAAAAGTTTCTACAAATATTGTAATAGAAAGTTGAAGGACACAGTCGGTCCTCTTCAGCGCAGGATGTGCAATAACAGACGATGTAGAAACTGCACAGATTCTAAATAACTATTTTTGTTCAGTATTTACAGAGGAAAATACAAATACTATGCCAGAAGCCAAAATTGTGTTTGATGGAAATGAAGAAGAAATGCTAACAGATATAGTGTGTACAAAAGAATGTGTTATCAAGGTTTTGACCAATTTAAAGATAGACAAGAGCCCAGGATTAGATGGCTTACATCCAAAGTTTCTTTACGAGGTTCGAAATGAAATAGGACATGCAATTGCTTTGATAATCAATGAATCACTCAGAACTGGAGTAGTACCGCAAGACCGCATTAGTCAGCCCACTGTTCAAGAAGGAAAACGAAGTGAACCAAGCAATTACAGACCAGTGAGCCTAACATCTGTAATCGGTAAAGTTATGGAAAAATACTGAAAGAAAGCATTTTGGAACATTTGACTAGGCATAAAATTGTTAAAGATAGTCAGCATGGATTTACAAAAGGGCGTTCATGCCTGACCAACCTGTTGGACTTTCTGGAGGAGGTTTTGATAATCTAGACAAGGGCAAGGAGTAGACATAATATATTTAGATTTTGCCAAAGCTTTTGATAAAGTACCATATAAGGCTGGCTGCCAAACTGAAGTCCTGTGGAATAAGGGGCAATATTCTCAGATGGATTGAAAATTGGTTGAAGGAAGAAGACAGAAGGTTGGCATTAGGGGAGGCCATTCGCAATGGGCAAGAGTTATCAGTGGAGTGCCTCAGGGCTCAGTGCTTGGGCCATTACTTTTTCTAATATATATAAATGATATCGATGAAGGATTACTGTCCAAAATTTCAAAGTTTGCCGATGACACAAAGTTATGCAGAAATATAGACTCGGAGGATGATGCAAAAATTTTACAAGAAGATCTAAGGAAATTGTTTCAGTGGTCTGTGGACTGGCAGATGCTTTTCAACATTGATAAATGTTCTGTAATGCATGTTGGGAAGTCTAATAATGGTAATGAATATTCTTTAGGGGAAGGTTCTAACCACAACAGAAAAAGAAAGAGACTTGGGGATAATCACCCATAGAAGTATGAATCCATTCACCAATGCATGGAGGCAGCAAAAAGGGAAACCAAATGTTGGGAATGGTGAAAAGGACAATTGTGAGTCGTGACAAAGAGATAATCATTAAACTTTATAAGTCATTAGTAAGGCCTCATCTGGAATACTGTGTTCAGGCTTGGAATCCATTCTTGAAAAAGATATAGAACTTTTAGAAAAAGTGCAAAAGGCGAGCAAACGAAGATGGTCAATGGGTGCCATAATTTAAGCTACGAAAAAGGACTTCAATATTGTGGACTGACAACATTAGAAAGGAGAAGAGAGAGAGGGGATTTGATAGAAACATACAAAATAATGACTGGGAAAGTAGATGTGCCATATGATCGATTCTTTACATTGGCACACTATAGCAGCACAAGAGGCCACAAGTGCAAATTGTTTAAGCAGAGGGTTGGTCTTTTTTAGTGCAAGGGTTGTGGACAAATGGAACAGTTTGGACGAGGTGGGAGTGACAGTTGAAACAGTGAACGGATTCAAAGGCTATCTTGATAAACTAGGTTATTGAATGCAGATGGTTACATCAGTGGTTTTCACACAGGCTTACTTAGCCTCCTAAACCACTTAAAATCACATTATTATTATTATTATTATTATAATTAATGGTTGATTTTGAGACTAAAAGTTAAGAGATGTCCCTATGCAATATATTTATGAATGATCTTCTCCCTAAAGTTAACAATAAGCAAAAGCACTAGTGGTGAAAAATCGGATGCATCCAGCTTCAAATAATCATAGCTCCATCGCGATTTTGCTAACCAATGTATTTTACAACTACCGGTATTTCCTAATCTGTTCAGCCACCCAAATTAGCCCAAATGGGCACCAGTTTCCACTTATACATGGAAACCATGGAAGCACCCTTAATGAGGAAGAAATATTAGCCTACCTTCCTAGACTACCTTCAATCAATTATTAGGAATGCTTTGCGTTGAAAAGCGTAAGGCCTATATTGAACTATATTCTCAAAATTTCTAAAATAATACAGAGTTTTAACAAACGGTTTACGTGAACCGGACCGGACCGGCTCCATCAAATCCAAGCATAGGGGTTCACCGTAAAGCTCTGAAATAGGACGCGATCAGACGGCGACGTCTTCGACCTCGGTTTGTCTTCCGGTGGTCGATGGTCTTTGGAGGAGGCGGCGGCGGCGGTGGGGACTTCTTCGGATGTTTCTCTTCGCTTCATCTTCGCCGCTTCGTCGGCGTCTCTTCTAGAGACGCCATCCATTGTCACTGCTGGGACAATCGCACGCCGTCCGATGAGTCTCTGCGTCGCCAATTGAGGCCGTTCTCAGCTATAGCGCTAATTTTTGGAAACTGATGTGAGCTTACAGAGGATCGAGACTATCGCGACACTCAGCTGCCCTCTGGATTTAATGCAGAATTTGCTATTCAATCCAATTCAATTAAATTCTTTAGTGATTTTCATTGATCAAAGTGACATCGTTATTACAAAGCTTGGATAATTGAATAAAAGCTCTCGCCTGAATTGCATCTCATATCATCACAGAAAGCGATGACCCTGGTATGGATACCACCCCCCCGCCCGAAACGTCGCTCATCTCCCAAATTTAGACCTATTAGTGTTTAGAACTTTAGATGCCACGTACACAGGATTGGAGTCCGGCCCTAAAAATTCAACTCTTGGGGCCAACCATACTACGTGCAACACTAATTAACGACTCTATCGATATGCACTGTCCTATAGCTGCTATTTAGTTGGTTGCAGCACGTTAGACCTGATAAGACTTAAGTGCACTGTAGCACTTAGAAGTGAATTCAGTGCAACCGGGAGCATCCAGTGTTTATTCTAGGCCTTCTTTGAGGGAATTTCTCCCCACCCCCGAATTTTGAATTCCCCCACAAATTTTGACATTTTGGCAAGTAGTATGACCTTCCCAATGTATTTTACCTCCACAAATTTTAAACTCCCCCTCCAATGTCTAGGTGGTTAGAATAGGCACTGCGCATCATCACACGGCGTGTAGGTTGCCGAGATTATTCGACTCAGCTTTGGACTGTTGCTAGGCAACGATTTAAATGATTTAAATAACATCAGCGTTGAAACTTTGTGTGTGTTTCCCTCCGTAAAATCGAGGGACGACCGAAGGCTGTTATGCGGAGACAGCTGTCCCTGATCGTCTTCTTCTTCCTGCTCCTGCCCACGGCATCGGTAGTGGAGGGGGTGGTCGCCGACAGCCTCAACCTCGGCTTTCTGATTCCACTTACGGGAATGGATGGCCTGTGCCAGGGAACGGCGGCCGGCATCTCCATCGGGCTGGAGGCGGCACAGAAGCTGCTGCCGAATGTCAGGCTGAACTGGTCCTACGTTGACTCGAGATGCGACCGACCGGGCGCTCCCGATTCCGTAATCGAGCTGCAGCACAGTTTCTCCAACAACAGTATGCACGCCGTGTTCGGGGGGTTGTGCAGCGACGCGTGCGAAGTGGCAGGCTTCGTCGCCGACGCTATCAACGCCCCGTTCCTTTCGTCCGGGTGTCTTTCCGATAGGCTGGGCGAGCGTTCCGTCTACAAGGCGTTTGCGAGGTCTGTGCCTCCGGCCTCAGCGTTTACTCCGGTCATCAGGGCAATCTTCAAGCAGTTTGACTGGCATAGTATTCCCATAGTCGTTATGACAAACGAACATGCTTATAAAAAACTTGCCAAGCTAATCGTGAAAGGTTTTCAATCGAATAGTCCTACGAGTACCGGTAGTAAACTTGTGCCAAGGATACCTTTATTTGAGAAAATATCACATTTGTTCCCGAATGATTCTCGTTATTTAGACGCTGTGAAAAGTTTTGTGGCGGAAGCAGAGACAAAGAAAGATTCTCACGGTAAGAGACTGAACTGTAACAAGTTGTAAATTTTAAGCTTGAAAATTGCAGTCAAATAATTGAACACAATCGTCTTTTTTATCTAAAATAATGTAAAATTACAATGAGTGACCCAGAGGACTGAACCTGCACACACCATACAACTGCTCGTGACTTTTACTGGAATGTATGATGGAATGATGTATAATGATATAATATAATGATGATATAATGATATAATGATGTTTAATGGAATGATGAAATCTGAAAAACGTTAGTAAATTTCTAAGAACCTAATCATTCCTTTTCAATGGAATTTCTTGATCTGTCATAGTAGTAGTAGTAGTAGTAGTAGACTTCTTTAGCGCCATTGTAGTAGTACATCTGCACCAGTCGATGGTCGCTTCAGTGAATAATCGTAGTCGTGAATCATTGTCCGTGGTGAATCGAGGTTGTAATCCAAAGGTCAGTCCGTACTTCCAGATTCCAGGTTAAGGCAGATATGCAGTCAGGAATAGATGTGTTTTAAGTCTAGACCTGAAGGTAGTAAGACAATCAGTTTGGCGGACCTGTACCGGCAGAGAATTCCAAAGTCTGGGTCCGGCGACAGAAAAAGCACGTTTTCCATCATTGTGCTATCACCATTTGTGTTTCTTGTGCTCTTTATTTCAGTATTTATTCTGCTCATGAACAGCCAAGAAGCTCTTTGCTATCTTAAAATTGCGAAACAAGAAGGATATTACAATGGAAAATATGCTTTCGTGGCTGTTGAATACAATATAAATCCATGTAAGGACCATGGTGTTTACCATACTTACTGTTTAAACTCTGAAATTTTTAGCTGCATTTATTGCTTATGTTCAAGTATAAGAAGGCTTTAAATTTGATGAAATTCCGTGCAATAAACTGCTAATTATTGGATGAAAGTGACTGAGCTTAAAAACTTAGATTAAAATTTGATTTCATCTTGACATTTTAAAAAATGATAATTTTCTTTCTTAGCTGGTATTTATCGGTATGTATTCAAAGGATGGTGACATAGCATGAAGTTGAATATTAGCCAGTTATGTGTCTTTGCTGTTAAATGATAGAATACAGAATGATGATAGCAATTATTCCTTGGTGTCAAATTTTTTAGAACATATCCTGTTTTCCTTTATTATTTGTACTTTGAGTAATTTCTATTATTTTTTGTTCAGCCAGGAAGGTTCTTTTGTACCCATGTATCAGCAAAGCAGATGTGATGAAAATTCAGGAGGGTCTGATTGTTGTGTCTGTGGAAAATCTTCCAAGAAATATTTCTAAAGATATGCTGCAACAGTTCAATTCAGCTTTACAGAATCCAAAGTTCAAAGAGGAAGCAAAGCTTCAGGGAATAACCATTGAGGTTGGAATTTTGTGTTCAGATGTAGGACGATTGGTCATAGCCAGATTTGCTGTAATTGATTGCGATTTGATTTGTTTAACTTCTTTTTGGTAAGGTATTGACATTTTTGACTATGCAATCTAATGTGTTGCTTCATGTGAATCAATGACATTTTTTTCTTTTCCCAGAATAAATTACCAGCTACAGTATGTTTTATTTTAATCTTGAATTGATCAGCGTGTATATTGCCGATTTCACATACTTTGGATAAATTGAATTGAAGAAATATGGAGTTGTCATGGATGTGCCAGATAAGAGAAATTATTAGTAGTTATTCTGATAGGTTTGCTTATTAAAATAGAAGCACTTCTATTAGGGTGAAACATAAATGAAATTATCTTTATCTGAAGCAGGGGCCTGCAACCTTTTGGACATCGAGGGACAAACAACTATGTCAGTGTCTGGCAGAGGGCCATGAAAATAAAAATAATGTAGAATTGTATGTAATAAAAGAAAAAACAAGAATTTAAGACAATTTTAATATAATCAAACAAGGTTCCTTATTTTGCTGAAGGAATAACTACTAGCTATAATTAACACAAAAACAATGCAAAAATTTAAGTACGTTAGTGTTTGGCAAGCCGTTGATCGACTAATGTCACTAATAATTCACTTTTTGGAAGGTTTGTTAGACAAAGAAGTAAAAATTAATTTTGGGCTGTGGGGGCCGGATTAAGCTCAATGGGGGGCCAGATATGACCCGCTGGGGCTGGTGGTTACCGGTACTGATACCTGATCTAAAGTTTGAAATCATGTAAGTCTGTTGAAGGGTAATTACTCTAACTTGGAAGCAGAATAAGATGAAGTCACTGATACAGTTTAGAACTGAAAAATAGTTATTATGGACTGGTTCACTGGTAATGATGATTACTGTGATTGTATTAGTAATGGCTTTGGTGATGTCATTGCAATTAATCATGTGCTGGTGTCTGGTGAGCAACACGTTACTTTATCCCGTTATTCAAATTTTCAAGAAAGCATTATGATGGGTTCAGACTATTTGCACTCTAAAATTGTGGAGTATTCAATGGTTGGCAGTTTTAGATGGTTAAAAACCGACATTTTTTATCCAAGAGAGTGAAGCAAGGGCCTTCTATGTCTTTGTGTTTAGTCAACTGATTCCATCAGCATTCGGCAAATCGGGAATGCTTACGATGCCATACAGATGTGGGCTCATGAGATGGCAAAACCAGAAAGCTACCAGATGTCATCAAAAGCTGGTGGCGCCAGACTTATCATCCAAGGCATCCTCAATACACCGTCATTGCCAGGTCTGTTTCAAAAACACATTTAGATGCCTTTTAACCCCTTACCTGGGGATCCCGGATATATCTTTCCATTTTACATTGAGTTACAGTTAAATACACGGTTAAGGGGTTAAGATGTCTAATGGTCTGATGGAATGCCCTGAAGCATCTCTCTTTTCGTCATCTGACAATAATATTATTATGCTAGAGTTTCTCAATACAAAAGTGCATAATTTTCCAGTACTTTTTTGCTTTTGTGTTTCTGTTATTGATCATTATCTTTACTGTCACTGAAATATCTACAATTATTGCTATTGGTTATTGTTATTGTTATTTGACATCATTATTGTTATTACTTGCTGTTTATGGTATTAATATTTACTAGCACCTGTGAGATAAAACCTGTGGATTGAAAATTGAAGAAAATATTTTTAAGACATTCAAATTATTTTTGTTGGTCATTTGATCTGATAGTAATGTAATAATTGTTTAAAATTAATCTTTTTACATTCTTTTTCACTTTTCTCATTTTAAACAAATGTTCCATTTCCTTTCTAGGATTGTTCAGTGACATTAAATTAGACAAAGATGGAGAGAGGGTTGCAGGTGGATTCGACGTCTGCATGTTTCAGAAAGGCCGCTGCCACCAAATTATGTGGATGTCGTCAGATGCAGGTGTGACCAAGCCCATGGCTGACTATAAAAAATTGACGTGGGCCAACGGACAAATCGGAGTTCCTAGTGATTACCAAAATACCACCGGTACTAAAGGTTTAGATGAGTGTCTGATTTAGAATATCTTTGGATGAACTTCATGTCGCAATGTCGTTATGCTATGGTGTTCTAGTTTATGTTCAAAACAGAAGAGCATTTTAAAAATGGATGGATAGGAATATCAGGTCTTGCCAAGATGGATAAAACCTCCGATATTTTCAAGCAGCATTTTCAAGCAGCTGTAGTTGTGTAGATTCTGATTATTGAGGCAGATGTAGTTCCTGTTAATTTTGAAACACTGGAGTGAGACTGAAATAGTTATAAAGTCAAATAGTCCAGAAATCTAAATTGTATTATATATATATATACATTAAATATATATATATATACACACCATATACCTGCCTAAAAAGCTACTTGTGGACCTACTACACAAAGAAGTTTAGAAGCATGCAGAAAATCGTTCTGAAAGATGTTCACAGAGGTCAATTCTGTATTGATTTTGGTGAATGTAAGTACCACTCTAAGACATAAGCAGCGTCCAACACCTCAGCCCTTCTGCAGCACTAATTCCTCCGGGCAAATACCTTGATCTTCAGTCATCTTGATGAATACTGCAATTGTTTGTATTTCATTGGAATTTCCAGCTCTAATCTCAGCCACTGGCAGACGATTCATAATATTTTTCACTGAGTTTAGTTAATGTAATTGTTAGTCTAATATTTTGTTGCTTTTGTTACTTTCTGCAAAATCTTTTTTAGTTTCTTTAATTCATTTCAGATAATGACGTCATCATTGGTGTCAGCGCATCTGCAGGCGGCCTCACTCTAGTTGCCATAGTTGTTATCATCGTTTTTCTGTATGTGGTTATTTTTAGGAATTTTAGAATAATGCAATTTCAGGGATTTTTTACTTCACATTTTAAAATGTAAAGAATACTTCTATGATTAATTTCATGTAAATTTATTATTATTATTATTATCATCATCATCATCATCATCATCATCATCATCATCATCATCATCATCATCATCATCATCATCATCATCATCATCATCATCATCATCATCATCATCATCATCATCATTATCATAATCATTATTATTATTTATTATTATTATTATTATTATTATTATTATTATTATTATTATTTATTATTATTATTATTACATGGCAGAGGTCAAAGTTAAGGACACTTTAACATATGGCACTTGTATGAGATGTTTAAAAAGTTAGTCTTTATATTCTTCTCCTGAATAACTCATTAGAATTAGTCTATGATAGTTTTTATCTAATAGCTGCATTTATTATAGTCTCAGGCAATGATCCCTTTGCATGAGAATTTGACATTTATTGTTCTGAAATGATTTGTGTAGCACTTCCAAACATTTTGCCACCAGAACCTTTATAATATCTGTCAGATGCTCTATTCAACGTACTCTTTGGAACTGCTTCATCGTAAATATTGTCGATGTCATCATAGATGTTTGAGTTCATGTGGAGTTGTACTGTATATTTCAGAACCAATTCCACTTACATTTTGTGTTTATTTGATCAACACTGTTAATGGTCAAGTGTACAATGTGTGTTTTTTATTAGTGTTCAAAAAAGCATTCACAACAGAGAAACCATTAAAAACTGGATCGTTCCGTGGAATAGCATTACGATAGTTGGAAACGTGAGTTTTGTGAAATTTATCATTTCTTGTCACAGTATTCATGTTAATGAGGACGAGATGATGATGCTTGTGTGACCTGCTGCAGCTGTAGTGTTATCTTTTAATTGTCATTGTCTGGTAATTAATGAATGGCTGTCCCACATATTCACCTTTCATCATCAGTCCAACGTGTTTTATGGGACTTTGGCAAATAAAACGTTTACCAAATCTACGTGTAACCATTATTGAATATCATGTAGCCAAGATAGAATTCCAAAACCTGAGTGGTAAAAGATGTAAACTTGTTTAGATGTTTATTTGTAGTACATGGTAATCATCATGTTTCGTTAAAAGCAGAGATCATTAACAAATTGGATGGCAGTTCTTATCACTGTTTTATTCTTGCTTGTTAACTTTCTGCTTAGTTTTTCTTACAGGCAATAAGTGCAAGCAACGCCAGCTTTAATGCATCTCTTACTGCAAAAGTTTCTTCTGAAATCAACTCCGTTATGACTGAATCTATGCTAAGAGGGACTGCAAGTCAGATCTTCATCCTAACTGGTATTTGCAAGGTAGGAGCAGCTTCAATACGGCTTGATGGTCATTCATGATTGTTTAGAATAATTATTACTCATTGTGGTGGTCATAGTGAAACGATGAAGTAGTGGGGTACCTGTTAATTAAGTATTAAGTCAGACATAGTTTTCCAAATTTTTATATGCTAATCAACTGCTGCTCAATTTGAAAATGTTTGGGCATTTTCCTGTCTTGGCTGACAATAGCAGTCCCGGGAGTTTTGAAATGGTTAAATGCTAAATGCAATACACCTGTCTGGCAGTGCAATGATTTCAAAATTAAACTTAGCATGATTTTAAGTGGCTTAGGAGGCATTACTGCCTGTGTGAAAGCCACTAGGGGTGCTAAGCGGATTTGAACCCGCTCCATCAGCCTGCCACTTCAGCGTGTAACCCACTCTGCCATCTTCCACCCCTTTTGCTTCCAATTCCCTTTGGGACAGAATGTTAATGCTGCTATTCTACAATTGCAAAATTGTATCTGGTCATGAACAATATAACTCTTTAGCAAAGGTTACTTAGCACCATATCCTGCTGAACCAGGCTAATGCATGGCTTCAAACAAGGCAGCATAGAAGTCACTAGAACTATGATAATCTTGATAATCTTGTATGGGAGAGGGAGATGGAGAGAGAGAGAGAGGAGAGAGAGAGAGAGAGAGAGAGAGAGAGAGAGAGAGAGAGAGAGAAGGGAATAAAATGGATTTGTTTTGTCTTTTTAAGGGAGCTTTGGTGGCCATTAAAAAGATTAACAAGGAGACAGTAGACCCCTACAGTAAGGAGATTTCTGAAGAACTAAGACAGGTCAAATGGACAGATTAGTTTCATAAAATTTGAATTTCTCTTATATGATTTCCGCTGCACATTTTATATGCGGAGATATTTGCAAAACTGTGTTGTGTTTGCTGTTGGTGTGTTTGTTGATTTCTTGTACATGAGTATTACATTATTAAATTGCATATTTACGTAAAACTGCATTTCTCAGACTTAAATAAAACACAACAGAAATGGTAGAAAATATGAGTGTGGGATCAAATTCCCACAAAATATCTGTAGGTATTTTGAATCCACTTCAGGTTTCTGGTATTCAGTAGAATTTCCTTCATCAAATATCATAACGAAGGCTATTGGAAAGTTTTACCAAAACACGAGGTAGGATAGGCCAATCTAAATAGAAAAAGTGTGGATAGAGCTGTCAACAGGAAAAAATTAGCATCATGTCAGGAAATACTCATTTGTAAACAAAACCAGTGGCATATCCAGGATTCTGCAAGGAGGGGGGCACTTCAGAATTTTTTTTTGGCCCAAAAGCCTTGACGAGCACAAAAGATAATCGTCTCCTATGCCGTAAAGTCTGCTATCTGATGCGTTTTCCTCCATCTATATACTACCCTTATCCCCTCCCCCAACTACTCACTGGTTTTGGACGAATTTCATGACCGGTTCTGATCCGAATAGGTGGGGTTGGGCCCCTGTTCCCCCTCCATGGCTACGCCAATGAAGCAAATGATTTTAATGTTCTAAACGTTCAGTGCCCGATTTAAGTTGTGTCCTCCTTAGCTGGAATCTGGAAGTACGGACTGACCTCTGGATTTCAACCTCGAATCACCACGGACAAGATCACGACTATGATTTTTTACTGAAGCGACTATTAACTGGGCTGATGTACTATTACAATGGCGCTAAAGAAGTTTACTACTACTACTACTGCTACTGCTATTGCTACTACTACTACTACTACTACTACTACTACTACTACTACTACTACTACTACTACTACTACTACTACTACTAATTAGAAATAGAACAAAAATTATTGTGAAGTTTAGTGTCCAGATGATGGTTTTGTTTACTTCCTTCAGATGCTCAATCTCAAACATGAAAACGTCAACGAATTTGTCGGCGTCTGTTGTGAGGCTCCCAATGTCTGCATCTTGATGGCCTACGCCAGCAAAGGCAGTCTTCAGGATGTCATATTCAACAATACTCTCACTGTCTCAGATGATTTGAGGATATCATTGGTCTTGGATATAGTGAAGGTAAGATGGATGCCATGTTGGAATTGCTTTGTAGTGTATTTGTGCTATAAAATAGAATATATTTCTTCACACTGAACTGTTTAGCATAATTGCAGAATTCACTGTGATTGCTAATTAAGTGACTCAGACGTGAGGCCCTGGTCATTGTTGTTTATCATCATGAGACAGGTGGCATATTGTACTGGGACACCCAAGGACGTGTGGTACACTTAATGCAGCAACTGTGAAAGCCCATTTGGAAAGAAACTGCCCCGCGGAAGCAGGGAAGGTTTATTCAGCTGACAAGGCAAATTAACTCTCATTTCAGTTACACAGTCAAAATCAAGAACCTTTCACAGTCACTAAGGTTAATTACTCAATCATCTTTTGACATTCGATTCCAATTAGAAAGCTACCCTCCCCAACCCCCAACCCACCTACCCTCACCCACGCCGTCACAGTTATAATGACGGAATAGGCCTAAGTCATCAATTGATTACCTGTCAATCATAATCTTCTTTTAAATTCCCTTACATTTGGAAGGATACCCTCCCCCACCGACCTTCATAATGGCAGAATAGACCTTCATGGATTCAGTCAATTAGTTCCATTATAAAATTGAACTGATTAACGATTCCACCCCTCCACCTCCAAGTGGCAAAGTGGCAGCTCTATGAATGTTGTTATTAATTAATTTTGTGCAAGCAATCGGTGTGTTTCGTGCTGATTGATTTATGTGGCGCCTTTGCATCAGGGCATGGACTATCTTCACAACAGTGAGATCGGTGCTCATGGAAAACTGTCGAGTTCCAACTGCGTCGTCAGCCGCCACTGGAGGGTCAAGGTCACCGACTACGGACTGAAGGCTTTCAAGATGAACAACGTTTCCGACAGCAACAGCTACCAGGAAGCTCTCGGTACAACAACGGCTGTGTAGAGAGAAGCTGCAGAGGGGGGGATCAGCCGGTTGCTATGAGAACCCAGTGGTGTAGCCAAGAGGGGGGTTTAAGGGTTAAACCCCCTTGGCTGTTCAACCCAAAATTGTTTGTTGCATATCAAAATAGTTCTATGCGCTCATGTAACTATATAATTCATATACCTATATATATGATTCACTTAATGAAACAAAATAATAGTCGACAACCTTTTTTTGCTTTGCAGGATTTTTGCCTATTGTGAATCGTGAAAGCATGATCATAATCTTTTTTTGCTAGTCAGAATTTTCCGAAGTTGAGTAAATCATGGGAACCATAACCTCCCGTTCAGAAAATCCTGGCTACGCCACTGCGAGAACCCATTCATCTTCTCTCTTCGTTCTCCATATGCTGATGCTTTGTGGATGTGTTGGGACTAACTCCTCCCTTACCAGTGTCTTTTAGAATTGGGTCTTGAATGCTGATGCAGTCTACCACAAGCATCTCACTATATGGATGTTATTCAATATTAAAACAGGGTTATGAATATTTATGAATTATACATGAATTTAAGCAGTTCCATGGCTATTTTGTGCTCTGTCATTTTCAGCAGACAGACATGTCTCATTGTCTCTATAATATAGTAGTGTGACATATCAGTTTAAGATGTTATATTCTACTCTGAGGAACTGTGAACTTTGCCTTAGATCTGATGTGGTGTGCACCAGAGCTCCTTCGGAAGGAACTCGATGATCCGGATCGATTCTACGGAACGAAGGAAGGTGACGTCTACTCGTTTGGCATCATCGTGTCTGAGTTGCTGACGTGTGACGCTCCGTATCGTGATGCTCTTATGAACTTCACTCCAGCAGGTCTTGACACGCATTGTGCAAAAATTTTCATTTGCTGATAGAGTTGTTGTGTTAATTGAACTTTTAATTCTGATTTTATCTGCCAATAATTATTATGGTTAACAGTGACAGAGGTGTTATTGGACTTGTCTGGGAGTGCGGTCCAAGGAAATTCAAGTATTCAGTAAAATGTAAAAGGTTTAGTTATCCAAATTCTTGCAGTATTTCGGTGAAATTTTTGACCATTTAAAAAATTTGCTGATGACCATTTTCAATTCTGTTTCCGCCCCCATAAATAATGCATTGCTACAAAAGATGAAGAAATCAGTAGTGGGTTTTTAAAAGTTTTGATACTGACGTGGGAAAGAAATTCGGCTTTTCGTGTAGCCAAGCAATTGGTCAAATATGAACAGAAGGTCTTTCAACCCAATTGCTGTAAGAACAGGCTTAGTCGACTGACCCTGAAAAGAACATTGACCATCAACTCATCGAATAATGCCAAGTACATTACTAAAATGGCACTATAGAAGTTCTTTAGTTAGTTAGTTAGTTGTGGGTAGTTAGTTAGGTGGAAACACTGTTGAATGAAGATGGGAGAGGCTGTTTGCCCCATAAATTACCAAACCGGTGGTAAAAGTATTTGTTGTTTTAGTTTTGAGGACATTAAGACGTTTGATTTTTCTGGCAATTCTGAAGAATCAGTAAATGGCTTGGATTGTTAATAGTCTAGTGGGTTTTTTTCAGATATTATCTATCGAGTTCGTCGTAGTCAGCGGCCTCCATTCCGTCCTGTTTTGTCAAACCTGACGAACGTAGAATCTCCGAAGTGGACGGAATTGGCGGAAATCTGTTGGCGTGAGGAACCGCGAAAACGCCCGACGTTTAACAATCTCAAAGACTTCATAAAAAGCATGGCCAGTGGAAAGTATGTCCCTCTGGTGACTGACTCAATCTACGTCTCATGCAATTCTGTGAAAGTATCTACACTTTAATGTTATATGAATCGTAAGATTTGCCTTGAACTGAATATGAAATCAGTCGTAGTAGTAAAATTGTAATTGTGTCATATGAGTTATTTATGGCATGATTGTTTTGGTGGAGAAAAACAGTACCAAGGGTGATCTGTTTTATGCTATATCATTGACATCAGGATCAATGACATTGAAGTAGTTTCTGCAGGGCAAATTTATGTGCAGCATTTGCGATACTAATTTTCAACTGGACAACCTTCATTATGGTTATCATTGCTGTCGAGTCTCGGAAACAGTTTTATTTCTTGCTTTAGAAATTGAGCAGAGCTTGAATTTTGAAATTTGATCTGTACAAGTGTCTTATGAATGCCTAAAAATGAGATTAAAGGACTAGTTTGATATCTTTGAATGGTAATGCTATTCTTTGAACTTAATGAATATTTGTATATGGCATAGATGGGTATTTTGGAGACAATTGCAGCACATGACATGGCTTAACAGTTCCAACTTAAAACTATGATTTTCATGTATTTTTTAGGCAAAGAATATTTGCCATAATCTTGAATTTTATTGTGTATTATGTAGTTTACATTTTATCACATTACAGTAATTGTATTTGAAGATTCATGTGTTTTGATGTGTAATTTTAAACTGCATGAGAAGTTAAAGTGACTTGTTTTTGCTTTTTAGACGCATCAACGTTATGGATTTGCTGTATAAGTCGCTTGAAAAGTCTCTGGAATTGAAGAATATGCAGCTTATAGAGGAGAAAGCAAAAGTACAACGACTAATGTACAGCATGTTTCCTAAGTCAGTATCCCTGTGTCTATCTGTCTAACTCCCTGCCTGTCCTGTCTGTCTATCCTCCTGTCTCTGTCTGTTTATTTGCTTGCCTTTTTCTTTGTTTCCCCTGTGTCTTGGTTGTTTTAAAAATTAGAATCAGAATACAATAGGCCTTGGATATCACTTATTAACCAATAATATCAGAAGACACAAATTTTGCAGTGCATTGGCCAATCAAGATGTATTTTTAATAAACAATTAACTGTTACTACATGCAAGTCTTGGTAGAGCAGTAATGATGATGATGATGCTGATGACGATGATGACGACAATGATGATGATGATTATGATGATGGTGATGACAATACATGAGTGTATATTGTGTAAGCATGTGTAGATCCAATATTTGTGTATCAGCTGAGACTGCTACAGGCTGCTTCTGCTGTTTAGCTTCAGTTGTAGATCTTATCTTATGCACACTTTAATAATGACCTCAGCAGCAACCTCTGCCACTGCCACTGCACTTTTGTTGCCATCTAAAAGAATTTGAGAACAGCCGCCAGAGGGCTGTTCTTCACTACAGTGGAAGTGCATTTAACAGTGGTGCATCACTTGAGTTGCAACTGAATGCACTCCTTTGGTAAAATCTAAATAACACAAACATTGGCAAAAAAATTTTTCCTTTTTCTCTTCCCCATCACTTGAGTTGCACTGAATGGATTGTGGCCGATGTACTGATCGAAGGTGGCGAATATGGTCCTCAGATGAGCAATCCAGTGACTGTCGCCTTCATGGACCTCATCGGAATGAGTAAACTAGTATCGACACTGACACCTACACAGGTAGGCACTCACCTTTAGTTATCATCATTTAGATATTGCCTTATACAATTATGATGCATATTTCCCTGTTGAAGGCACTCTTATGCTTAGAACCATTCATTGATTTAGTCATGAATTGTGCTTTTTGCCTGCTGCAGGTATCCGAAGCCATCACGGGACTTTGTAGACGATTTGATGCAATAATCCGACTCTACAACGTACACAAGGCAAGCGGGTTTTGGTGATTTAAGACAGATTTAAAGGCGTGCATTAAGTAAGCATGAAAAAATACGCAAAAGAACATCATGGCAATGCCCATAAAGACATTCCTAAGTAGAGCAACAGCCACTGGCATTGGCCTTTGTTGGAAAGTGTGTGGCTGATGGAAGTGAAACTGTCAAAATAGCAATATCTATGATATGTACAAGTTATGCATGAAATCACATGCTTGATCAGGTGGGCATCGATGTCAGCTGTGAAGGTACGATGATAGTAAGCGGCTTACCTGAGCGAAGTGTTACGCATGCGTCCGATATGTGTACTCTGTCGTTGCATATGCTGAGCACACTCCTGCTGTCAAAAGTTGAGAATCTTGAGCTGCAGATTGGAATAAGCTCCGGTACGTCATTACTTCTACGTAGCTTCTGCAAAGGACGTTTTTGTCAAAGATCTTTTGATGCTAATGTTCAATGCAATTTTCTTCGTCAGATGCAGTTTATTGTTATGTTGAGTGGATTATCATTTTGGTAATTTAGGTAATTTGAATTTAGACAGTGAAAAATTACTTGCCTTATGAGGAATGTCGTAAAATTCTGGAAAAAAGTTTGCAGTAAGATAGCTTCATCAGATTTGAGTTTGCTGTGCATTGTAGATTTAATTCAGTGGCGGCTCCAGGATTTGGTACATGGGGGGGGGCGTTGAGGTGGCAACATCTAAGCATGGGGTCCAACTATTTTTCATAAACCTGGACTAGTCTAGTTGCTTAGGATGAGAGCCCTAAGATATGGGGGGGGGAGCACTGGAGGGCTAGGCATTTAGAAGGGGGCACGGGCCATCTCGGTCACCCTGTACGTGGGGTCGCCTCTTAATTTAATCTTTGCTGGTATTTAAAATATTTTAAGACTTAGTTGATTTTAAAGGTGTCATTCTTTGTGCTAATTATTCAGGCCCAGTTATTGCATGTATTATTGGAAGGGTCGTCCAAAGATATCGTGTCTTTGGCAGAGCGGTCGACCAGTGTCTTTACATTCAAGATGCTAGTCAAGGTGTGTGTGACGACTGACGTCTAAATCTGTTACAGTTATTGTGTTTATGCACAGATTTTTCTGATACAAAATTTTCCTTCTCGGTCGAGAGATGTGATCGCTGACAGTGGCATTCATAATTATTATGTACATTTACTAATTGAATTAGTTGCCGAGTTTATTCAGTCACTGCTTCATTGTCTTTACTGTGATATTCAGCAGTGTGCTACACAGGGCCATATTAAGGCGGGGGCTGAGGAGGCTGAAGCAGTGTTTAATCTAGACTACTGGACTGGGGGGACTGACAAAACCGGGGAAAACTGACAAAACCGGGGGGAATTCTGCTAGAGGGCTGCTGTCAGTCCATGTAGTGTGCCAAAATTTCCGGGGGGAATTTGATATTTCCTGGTGGGAAGGGCAATTTTCCCCGGAAACGGCCTAGATTAAACACTGGGCTGAAGCCCCAGGCCCACCATAAAAAATAGGCCCACCATTTTTCAAGCGACGACTTTTTTGCTTGTCAGAGATTTTCAGTGAAGGCAGCGGGAAATTTTACAAGGGACAATTTTCAAATTATGGAAGCGACGACCTTTTTTTACTTCTCAGCCCCAGGCCCACTCGGACCTTAATCCGGCCCTGGTGCTACATAAATATTCTGCAACATATAATATTATGTGCGTGTGTGTGTGTGCCTATATTCTGTACATCATCATGGCGGATTTTTATTAAAGGCTAGGGCAGGCTTAAGCCTACCCATCTAATCCCACCAAAACAAAAAAAATCAATCAACACCAGGTCTGTCGCGTTGGTTATGACCGCCCCAGCTATGGCTGCCGTCAATCGTTTAGGGTTGGTGTTTCGTGTCTGGTTTATGGTGTGGGTAATGATTATATGACCCCGTTCGGGTTAGGGTACACTGCTTTTCGTCAAAACCCTGAGTAACTGGGGCGGTCATAGCTGGGGCGGTCATAACCGGGGCGGTCATAGCTGGGGCGGTCATAGCTGGGGCGGCTACCACCTGTAACCGCTGATACTGTATAAGCTGATATGAATATATATATATATATATATATATATATGTGTGTGTGTGTGTGTGTGTGTGTGTGTGTGTGTGTGTGTGTGTGTGTGTGTGTGTGTGGTTATGTGAGGTTTTACTTAACTGTTTTTAGTCAGAATGATCCGTGTTAGTAAGTCAGTCGTGGACAATCTGGCTGAAGAGGACAATGACTTTGTAACTAAGGTCAGCCGGTTACGTCAGGGTTAAGGTCAGATGAAGTTATTGAATCAGAAATTTTTTTAGGTAAGGGGTCGTCCATAAATTACGTCACGCGATTTTGGCACTTTATTGACCCCTCACGTAACGCGACGTAACAAAACGTCAGACCCGCTAAAATATGACGTAACAATATCCTTGTTTTTTTTTCCTCTCGAAAATTGTATTTTTTCCTCTTCAAAATACCCCTGATAAGCAAAAAAGGTCAAAGGTCATGACCTAATTAATTTTTTGCGTGACGTCACATTTACGGAACCCCCCAGTCGTCACACTTCGTAACAAATGGCCGGACCCACCTAACCGCATGACGTAATTTATGGACGACCCCTAATTCAGTTAGTTTGGTATTCGTGTTTGGTTCGTTTGATTGATAAATAAGTACCGGTAATCGTCTGTTTAAATCAATTTACCAATACAATTTTTACTTATTATTCTTGAATTGCAATATAATTCTCATCACTTAAAACACTTTAAAATAATACGTCAAGATAAATAAATATTAAAGTTAATTATTTTACCAATAAAATGCATTTATATTTTTTGATTAATTCATATAATAAATTTCTAGAAATCGTCTTATTCAGTTATTTGGGTCTAGAGATGGCAATTGGCAACCTACTTTAGATTATTGGCATAAGCCATCATCTGCATCACTGCTTGTCTTGTACTCGGAGATCAGCGCCGGACCCTACGCTCGTTCGAGTACTGGACCACTTTTGCCTTGGTATTTTTCTATTATTATGCAAATTATATTTATTCGTATTTCATTTTATTTATAGGACGAAAGAGTGGATACTATGTGGCTTATACGTAAGAACAGCCTCGACCTAGCTTTATACGCTTACCAACGATGTCATAATCACAGAAACTGATCCATAAAGTGCTGCTGCCGACGGTCTCCGTTCATAAATAATGGTGCTTCATTTGTAATGAGGTTCTCAAACTGACATATGTCCAATCGACGCTTCCTTCTGTGGAAGAAGAAAAAAATTGTGTAAATTTTTACCTGAAAATTGTAATTGCGATAGCTGTTGTTGCCTGGCACTTTGTATTCAGCTAAAGCTGGACAAACGTTGTATGGCTTTCGTGTGTGTATATATCACCGATGAGTGAACTGTTGTTTGAATTGACCATATTTAAGGGTGGTGATTGCTTGGCGGATAAAGACTGTCAGTTCCTTAGATTGTATTATAATCAAATGTCAGTTTCCTCAAACTATATATGAGACTGTGGCACAAGACAGTTAACGTTGTAGCGTTATTAAGTAGCCCACCAGTTTAACTTTGGGCTTAAAATTAACAAGTGCTCAGCATAACACAACCTGTTAGCGTCTCTATATTCTGTTATAAGAAACAGTGTTTATTCTAGCCACCTTGACATTGGGGGGGGGGACTTTGAAATGTTTGGAGGACAAGATTTGTCTTTCCGCGCTTTTTTTTTTGGGGGGGGTGGAAATTTCCATCCCCCAAGCCAACATATACAAATTTTTTTTTTTGGGGGGAATTTTAAAACAAAAACCCCACAAAAACAGGCCTAGAATAAACACTGTATAAGAAATATTGTAAGTTCATGATTTAATAAATTATTTTAAAATATGGATAAGGAATCCATGAACCATGTACACTGCAAAAGGACGTGGACTTGCTCAATATTTATCTGATAATTGATTTCCTGTCCTAAAATTCAATACATTTCGAATATTTAAACTTATGCTTTGGCCTCAAAATCAAGCAACTATGATGCACCTTTTACAACATTTGATTTGATGTTAATATTGGCAGTTGTGCCCAGATTGACGAAAATTTCAGCTGCAATGATATCGGTGTGTAATGTATAATGTATATCAGTGTGGCCATGAGGAGATACACATAGGTCTGGTCACGCTATTCTGACCCAGGTGGGTCGTGAGGTTTGTACAAAACCCGATGAGAAAACTTAACGCGTGATGGGGTGGGGATGATTGGCTGCAAGTCGTCTGCATTCTCCATAATTCTGGATCTGAACATGTACTGAAAATTGCTTAGCAGCCAGGACTCGCCCAGGCTGCGCTGAGAAGGCTGACGTCATATTCGGGCTCCGTTGTTCGATCTGGTGACGTGTGTATAAGTGATGGCGTCCCTATGATTCTTGGGTCCTGGCTACGCCACTGACAAGAGCAACACTGCAGTAACAATAATTCGTCAGATGTATAATTTATGCAATCCTATGAACTAGTATTCAAAGTAGCATCTAGAAAATTCTAGATGACATTTTTAAGACAAAATAATTCATATTTGCAAATATCATATGCATAAAAGTCATATTGCAATTTCCGTCATAAATAATAATCAACATAAATGACAAATAATTAAGAAAATATAATATCTTCTAACACCTTAAGATAGTCTCTACTGGAACAGAATAGACAGATAAATAATAGATTTTCAGCAATAATAACGTATACTAAAAATATCTGACATGCTCATCATTAATTGAAATACCACAATTAATAATACTATCATCCATTACTATGATTACTATGAAAGAAATTTGTCAAGTAAATATATTGAATTCCCTTCCGGCATTTTAATAAGAAACTGCAGTCAAATATCAGGTTCAATTTCTTGACGTTAGTTGGGAAAAAGTAACTGAAATTAAAGCTAAAACTTTGTACAAATTTATAATTTTTAAAGTACAGAAATCTAATATTAGAACAAATAACAGGTTTCTATTAAACACCAGTTTACCTACTGACATTGAAGGTTCTTCTTACTTAGTGTAAATTATAAACAGAAAATTAGAGAAAGACAGCAGTGTGCTAGTTACTCTTGGTGGCAATAAATCAATTGTCACTTATTTGTTTTGCTATTCCTGGGTATGTCAGAAGGATCAACTTCATAATTGCAGTTTTTTTTAAAAACGTGCAATGGAATTAAAATCGCTGATTGGAACGTGAATATTTTGTGTTCTTTCTCTTAGTTCTTTGGCACCGAGTCTTTTCTGACAGCTTGAGGCTGAAAGTCTTTGATCATAAGGCAAGCGAAGATGGTCATCACCATCTTTGCCTTCACTTCGACGATGTCATCTGGAAGGGCGTAGACGCGTGCGCCGATCTTACGAGCCATCGAAATCGCATACTTGGCATTGTCCAGCCTTTCCTGGAATATTAAGTATCATAAAATTAACTTCAGCACGACAATTTCATGAGGAAACTAGTGCAACATTGATACACAACTACACGCCGTTGGCCCTGGTAGTGTCCCAACACCCACAGTTGTTGCCGAGTTCTTGATACTTGCATTTCATGAGCTTAGCTTCTTTCAGTTTGTTTAACAGTCTATCTCTTTCATCTTCTGCTAAATATTACCAGGTTAAATTTTATTCTTAAAATAAGCAGAACCTGCTGCCTCCGTAATAAAACACAAGTAAAGCAAACCAAGCCAGAATTTTCTCTGCTAATTTCCCAACTTTCAGAGTGGATGATTCGACTACTAGGCTGGGCCTAAAGAGCCCATTGACACACACACACATATGCAATGGGACATTTATCCATCCTTATTGTGTTCAGAAGCAAAGAATTACAATGAAGTTTCAAGCATTTGAAGATCTAATGAATTCTGCAGAAGTCAGGAAGGAAGAATGACTGGACCTGCTGTGTGTGTCCAGATTTCACAAGATCATATTTCACTGATCCAGGTTTGCAGGCGTCGACCAAATCAATGATCGCCTTTGAATCAGCAATCGACTGGTCATTGAAGCCATGGATTCGACTCTTCTTTCCTGCAGATGCAAGCTGTTTGAAAAGCAAAGAAACCAATTCTCACAAACTCATACAAGACTGCAAAATCTACCAGTAAAAATCAGAATTTCCAGACATTCATATAAAATCTATTGCGATACCACTAAGAATGGCAATATCTACAATTTGAACCACAAATGAAACAGCAGAACAAATACTACACATGCACTTAGAACTCCGCCAGTACCCTATACTCACTGCAATGATTCTTACACCTGGGGATCATACAAATAGGGATAGGCAGCTGCTATCATTCCACTATTACAGGCGCCATATAAAAACACGAGATTTTACCAGTACTTACTTAAAACAGCAAAGGTCGTAGCATTAATAGAAATAACAGTCTAGGATTATAATTAGGCAAATTGACAGGTGCAACCTTATCATTTGCCCATTCAACAATTTCCTTTTCTGCGATGATGTGATCATCTTGCGCTGCCAGCTTCGACAGGATGCTCAACGTATACGCTCGCATCAGTTGCCAAACCAATGCTGCAAGAAAGCAACAGCATCGTTTAAAGACAAGAAGATAACCACCTAGGTTAGTAGGCCTACAAGGGATGTACTTCTAAGACAAAAGTACAGAAGAGTGTCTTTTAGAAGAAGAAGAGCATTCACATGCTGACCCAAGGTTAGAGTTGGATTTCCATCATAGATATCCTTTCCGTCAATCCCAACCAGAGAAAATCTCGATTGTTTTCCAAGTCTTACAGCATAATTGCAGTTTTCTGAAATGTTCAACAAATAACAATGCAGTATTAATTTCCACTAGTAAATCATATCTGACGACTTGCAAGGTCATGCTCTCATAATGCCCAATGCATCATCAATGGTGAACTAAATCAAAGCCATGAAGAAAGATGATGAGCGCGATAGAAACTGAAGCAGGATATAAGAAGATTTCAGTACATCTGTATTTTTCTCTGAAGAAAACTGTTTTTCATGTCTTGAATTTCCTAAAATTTGACAGAGGTGCAAGATATTATTCTCTATTCTGGTTTCTGTACATCACCCCTAAAAAGAAAATCGAGAATCTACCGATTTTTTCCATCATCATTCTCATCCTGTGAAATGCCTTGATCACGTGATTCCAATCGACAGAACCCGGTCGGATGATCTCGTACAGTTGAAAAATGACGAGACCATCGCTGAGGTCGCTGTACAGATGGTAAACACCAGGATTGACACCCATGCTGTTGATCCAGTTACGATACACTACAAGCAGCCAGATGACGGTGTATGAAAGGGTGAGAATGTAGTATTGAAAATGATTTGGTCACATGAAGTAGAATGAAATCATAAATACACTCTTCGTAGAGTCTATTCTGTTGTTAATGTCAAGCTCAAGAGATCGAACAAACTGTGTGTTATCATTTGGCAATGCAATAAACAGGTATTGATGGCTACCAAAATCGGACAAACAGTGATGGCCAAAAGTTTAGAGACATTTGGCAGCTAAAATTTGTTGGCTTATTAAACATTCTATAGTTGTTTGTTGCATTCAAACCATGTTTAGCTAAATTAGTCCATATCTAAACTTTTGGCCACAACTGTAGTTCGAATTTAAGAGAATTATCGATAAGAGCAGGGGTTTGACGGCGCTTGTAATCAAATGCATTTAAACAAAGTGGTACTTTTTTCCTCTCTTGTCTCCTCCTGAAAATCTCCAAGGTCAAATTCGCCGATGGCGGCATTGTCCAGGCCAGGATGACTGTTGAAGAGATTGGCGACAAACGCCAAATTCAGCTTGTAGTTTCCTTGTACGACGTCATTTGGTGACACGAAATTTCTACAGTTGATCTTCTCCGCTTCTTGCAACATACGCTCCGCTCTCATGTGCAGATCATACTCCTACACATGGCATTGAAATGAATGCATTTGCGAATTATCAGTGCAAGCGAATTAGTAAGTGAACACAGATATAGCTAGAATTGCAAAGATTCAAGTCACCAAGTGAAATAGTAACAAGAAGTTTCCTATGCTGCATATAGACCAGGGCATCGATAAGACAGAGAATGTGTGCTCCACATGCTCATGAGGAATCTTGGTGAACATTGCAACGGGATCAACGCACAGAATGTATTTGGTGAATTCATTTCAAATTAAAGTTCAAAAGCAGCAAAATAATTTTACAATTTTAAGTTCATTTAACATAGATCTGGTGATAAACTTCTGGACGATAACTTGCTGATGCTGTGTGGTCTTCACTATCATCATCATAATCCTCATCATCATCATCATCACCATAGTAGTCATACTCACCATCGCCATGGCACCAAGTTACTTTATGCTTATGACAGCAAAAACTTAGTTGCTGTTTGCTCACATTTTCTGCAGTCGTAGTGACTCCAGCATCCTTTGGTGAAATCTGGTGAATGAGGTGGATGTAAGCGACGGAGTCTTGGATGTCCGAGGTAAAGTTGGCAATGCGTCGTCCGCAGTTGGAGCGGGCGAGGTGGTAATTGACCCAACGGATGAGCATCTCCTCTGGTGACAGCCTCATGAACTCTTCGATTGACTCGTTCTCGCCCAGAAGAAGAACCAGCCCCGGATGGTCGTGGAGATTAATGTCCGAAAGCAGGCCAATCTAAAACAGCAAAAGACTGTCTAGTGTCTTCACAATCGAGAGACAGAATGGCAATTAGTTTATACGTTTCATATTCCAAAAAGCAAATGTCTGCTGCTCTAATGGCACGGTGAAGAGTGCTCCCTGAGAGACCTTATACTGGGACCACTGCCAATAAGCAGCTATCCTGCATCTGATGGAACTACAGACCCGAATAATCTGCCACAGAAGACCGAGCACCAGGTGCGGTTTTCCCGCCTGAAGATCCTCAGGGCCGATATTGACAATATTGCACCCGATGGACTGAGCAGAGTTGACGGCCAGAGTCAGATTCTCACGGATCTGATATACATTCAGTTTTCCTTTGTTGATCGTTCTCTCGTCAATTGTTCCTGACTGTGAAATGTTTATCATCTTACTAACAACAACAACAACAACATCAAAGAACCCATTTAATCAATTACAAACCATTTGATCGCAATTTCTGTAGCCAAAAACACAAATCTGCTTATAAGAAAATATTCAAAAAATAATAAAAGGCCTGAAGCAATCTAAAAAAGAAATGCCTTCTTTTTTTAAATTGCTGTTTAAAGCTTTCACTAACACACCAGACTTATAAGTGACTACTTTGTAAAGCGCTCTTGACTTTAGCTCCAGTTATGTTACTGTGCTACATAAATTGTCATAGATAATAGATAATAATAATAATAATAATAATAATAATAATAATAATAATAATAATCCTGAGACAAAAAACACACTTTATCACCTATCAATACAGGATTAAATAGAAACAGCATATAGTACCAGAACAGGATTCCATCGTAGCACTTCATGTAAAGATCCCTTGTGTCTGGATTCAAAGGAAGATAGCGAATGCAATCGGGGTCACCTGACAGATTTCTGTAGAAAATAAATGAAACTGGCTCCATATAAATATGAATCAACAAATGGATACATAACGCACAGCACTATCCTAAAGCTGCACTTGGTTTTCCGTCATTCGTAATGCAAATGGGTCACCTGTTGATCCAGTTGGAAAAGGCAACCTGTTCCTCTTTGCGGACAGTGTGAGTCGTGCCTTCGGCTGACATTGATGACATGCCGCCATAATTGTCGAGACCGTCGCGAGCAGCGATCAGCTTCTTAAATTTACTTCCCAAGTCATATCGATCCTTGATCATAGCATACATCTACACAAAATAACAAATCCAATTTAACTACATTTGTTCCAAAACTCAAAATAAATGGCACAAATTAACTGCTATGATAGGTCATCAGAACTATAGGCCTAATGCAATTGCACTGCTAGAGAAAATTCAGAAATAAGGCAGACTCACTCCTTTAAACTCCTCAAAATCCAAATGTTCATCCTTGATCTTTGTTTCACTTTTGGCGATGATGTCACGAATCTCATACGCTGGGAGCTTCAATCCGACAACAGCCAAAGCTTCACCCAACTCAGACACATTGATGTATCCAGATCCATCCGAATCAATCTACAGTTCATTTACAAGATTAACTATTAAGCCAATAGCAGATCAGAAACAACTAGTTAACAGCTAACAGCTAAGCCTAAGTGCTTAGCAGTTAGCATAATGCCAAATCGGCTGCCTGTAATTTGTTATATAATCAAAATATTCTAATTAATTATTTAAGGTGCTATTTAATTCAAGTATTGTTTGTTGCAATGTATAAAAACCTGGAAGATTCTAATAAATTGAATCAGTTGTGATTGTTTATCGTGCATGGCCTTTAAGCTTTAATACATAAACTGCTTTTTTCACAAAACTAACCAAATCTGATTCTAGTATAGTAGTTCTAAGGTACAATTATTACAATTATGTAATGCATTGGATTTATGTGACAGTTAGGTCAAAGATTATTTTGAAATGCTCTAGATCTTTAATATGGCTAGACTGATTGTATATGCTTCTTTGTTCAACAGGCAATCAGAGCACCTACATTTCATTTTAATAGAAAGGCTATATGTGAAAAGCCAAAGACAGATATTGCAGTGATACAAATAACAAACTCTTCATTTATTAATTTTCTACAAGTTAGCAAAATTATTGATTTAATTCTACAAGATACTAAACAAAATAGGTAAATGAATAATTATAAACAGCTGAGCTCTGCAGCCAATGAGAAACCTTCAACATATCTAATGCAGATACTGGTAGTTACCGGTAAGTGAGTGTGTGTGTGTGCGTGTGTGTGTGCACGCGTGTGAATGCGCATGTGTGACATTCATATCAGAGGATGACTTTGAAGAAGCCTCGTTGACCGTTGGCAAGTCTCCCACCAAGAAGTGTCACATGACCACTCAGTAATAATAATAGTAGTAGTAGTAGTAGTAATAATAATACCGAAACAATTATGATGACAGCCCTCAGCAAATGTCAATAAATTCTGTCTTTGTCCAGTCTTTTTGCAGTCTGAAGTAATTTAGCCTGCACAGATTGCACTGCCAGTCTGGACACGTTCAGCAAACATGTGCATCAGACACAAAACTATGAGTGCAGTGCATGAAAATGTGTTGTTAAATACACAAGTCACAGAGGCAACACTCAGAAACACAAGAGTGAAGGGTATGGCTGGTATCTGGATGGGCAATGCCAACTGGAATGTAGCAAATGTCCTGGAGGGAAATAGGGGTGAGGGAAAGTAACTAGGGCATCAAAAGATCATGCAGCTCTGGTTCCTTGTTCCAAGAACAAAAGCACACTATCAAGCAAAGAAAAGTTATTATCTAGAATCAGATTTCAATAGTTTTAGTTTTGTGAAAAAACAGTACTGTAACTGTCATGGACAGAGATAAGGCCACTGCCCCAGTGAGTGCTTAATAATAATAATAATAATAGTAGTAGTAGTAGTAGTAGTAGTAGTAGTAGTAGTAGTAATAATAATAATAATAATAATAATAATAATAATAATAATAAAATAATGTGATTTAAAGTGGTAGTAGTAGTAGTAGTAGTAGTAGTAGTAGTAGTAGTAGTAATAATAATAATAATAATAATAATAATAATAATAATAATAATAATAATAATAATAATAATAATAATAATAATAATAATAATAAAATAATGTGATTTAAAGTGGCTTCAAAGTCTAAGTAAACCACTGTTGTAACTCTCCACATTCAATAATCAGTTTTCCAAAATAGCCTTTGAACCCGTTTACAGTTTCAACTGTCACTCCCACCTTGTCCAAACTGCTCCAATTGTCCACAACCCTTGCACAATTTTTTTCTTTCTTGGGCCCACCCTCTGCTAAAAAAAATTTATTTGTGCCCTCTTAATGGCTTCTTGATCTCTCAACTGCATTCAGCACAGTTGATTACACATTTGTGCAGCAGTGCTAAAATGGTTAAGTCCTGCCTTCAAAAAAACTGCACTCAGTCAGTGAGCAATCATCAATGGATGCCAAATGCATTACTTAAAGGGTGTTATAGAAGTTTGCTAATAATAATAATAATAATAATAATAATAATAATAATAATAATAATAATAATAATAATAATAATAACATTTGCTGCATCTCACTGATTGCCTGGTCTTTAATGCACTCAAAATTCAAAGGATTAGAACAATAATTGATAACATAAATAGTTTCATAACACAGTCATAATATATCACAGACACTCAATAGCAAACTAAGAAGGAAAGAGGAAGCAAAGTTAAAACAATACTTTGAAACGACATTTATTCATCTCATTAATTGACAATTGAAACCAAGTGGTCTTGTCCTGAGGCACTTTACCCCAAGCCCTAAAGGGTCACAAAGAAAAACAGACTAACATAGTCAACTGAATCATTATAAAAAAAGAGACAGATGTGTCCATACACACATACACACACACACACACACACACACACACACACACTTGCCAGCCTCCGAATTGTGATTTATGATTCATCTATTTCACAATGTCACACAACAAACTACACAAAACTTCTACTATGTACAATTGTCATGTACCATCAAATCCTCACAATAGAAAACCATTTCACTGATGCTTGACACAAAGTGAAACTGAAACTTATCTTTGATGGTTAGGATACTGCTAAATGTAACATATTTAAAAATATATTAACAAATGCATTTATCTGAAAATATGAAAATCATTGACATAAAAGAAACTTATGATCACTACTCCTAGAGTTTTAATTCAGAAACAGAGACCCTCTTCAACTAATTGATAGTTTCTGTGTGACCGCCCCATGCTTTTTTGAGAAACTTGGCCACTGTCTAGGGTTTAAACTATAACACCAGCTGTTGAAGTTTCAAAGCTTTGCTAGTGACATGACATAATCTATCTTCATTCTAATCAATATTGTACCGTTCTACAAAAAAACTGCCTTATTTGGTATCGAAAACTAGACAGCGACTGGAGCCTAAAAGGCCTAACATGGCAGTCATGATGGCCATAATTAGTAGTCACAGCTCTTTACTAAGTTTAGTCTTGAGTGGGTCTTATAGGCCTGCAAGTCTCACTGCTGAAAAATTCCAAGATGATGCATCATTTGAGCTGCTTTATACCTGATCCAATCTGCCTGAACTGAATGCAGAGAATATGCTAATTTCTGGGTTCATGCATAAGGGACTCAGCTCAAACGGGCTTTGATTTCATATTTCGTTTGTTGAAACAATTAACAATAAAATGAACAATGAATAAAGTGACATTTTAATATTCTAAATGTCAGCCATTACAATTACAATATTTAGAGCTTTAGAAAAAGTGCAATGTCCAGCAACAAAATGGTCAATGGATGCCACAATTTAAGCAATGAGAAAATGCCTTAACTCTGTGGATAAACAATTTTGAAAAAGAGAAAGGGGAAGGGAAATTTGTCAAAACAAAGTATATGAAATAGTAATTGAAAAAGAAGATGCACGGTATGAATAGTTCTTTACAATAGTAGGCAGCATACATTAATAAAGGATGTTTAAGCATGGGAAGTGCAGTTGTGTACAGAGAAAAATACGTGTTCAGTAATGGGATGATAGATGTTAGGAAAAGTTTGGACAATAAGTTTATAACAGCATAAACAATAAGTGGATTAAAAGTTTGCTTGGAAGAATTACAGAGGTCACATGAATAGTTTTTTTTAAATTATAAAAAGTAGAAAATAAATATATCTTTACACACAAAGGGTAGCAATGCAAGCACAGAGGTCAAACCAGTGACACTCTCATTTGACAAAACTTAAAAGAGAAGCTGAAAGCTGATGTATATTGCTTTTTATAAAACTAATCACATATATAGTAGGTCCAGGGTCCTACAGTACCAAGACAGCTCCTTCAGGTCCTTTCAGACCACCAGCCAGAGACATTTCCACAGTGTTGTCTTCCGTCATTGCCGATGTCTTCCATCTCCTCAATATTTCTGTAGGCCTAGCCTGGCCTACTATATCTAAGTCCAGTATGGATGTGCTTCTCCTCATCTTTTTTAATAAACCATGTTTTTTGCTATCCTCCACTCTCCATTCCAATTGTGTCCTTTTGCTGGGATCTGGAAGGTTCATTAGATGACAAGTCCAAATTTTCACCATATATTTAAAACCAATCCCAATTTCAAACTCAAATACTGTACTGTAGCTATGGCCAAATTTCATAGAATGTCATTATATTTTAGTTGTCAGGGACCCTGCTTGGGCGCCTCTTCTCCTGTAGTCAAAATAGTTGACAGGATTTGAAGCAACAATGGGTGCTCAACGCATAGGCCTACTGCATTTTTTAAATATTCAACAATAAAACAATAAAAGGCCAAATGTATAAACAAGCATCAACACATTAAAAGTATCAAAGTGGACGATTTTAATGAATGGTTTATTAACCTTCATATACCCACCAGGGGGTATTTTATCCCAGATGTCTCTTTTCTCAGATGCTTCAAAACCACTTGGCTTTTTCTCACACGCTTCTATGACTTTTCTTGAATATGTTTGGGCTGCAAATTTTTTTAGATATCTCTATGTGTTTGTTCAGTATGGCCACTGTAACCTTGCAGAGCAACCAAAATAGCATGCAACATAAAATTAAGCTGATAATAAGCACAATAAACGTGGAAAGAAGAAAGTAGCTTTCACTTTTATTTTATGCTAACTCTACCTTTTCTTTTACTTATATACTTCCTTTACTATCTTATTTTCTTAGCCTATATATTTACACATTTAGGCCTATTTACTATTTTGATGATGCCAACACAGCACCAAATAGCCATACTGACATTAGGCCTATGGTGTTTTTACATCAAACACTATTCCATTCTTCTTTTGCCTTACAAATTATGACAACAACAACAACAACAACAGCAACAAGCATACTAAATGAAATTAAGTTTCTTAAAGTTTTACAAGTACTTTCAAATATTGTTTAACAATCCAAGATATCTAGCACACAACCAGAGATATTCGAACAGATAGCAAAAAGGGTGAGTAGATGAAGGTATATGAAAGTTAGGGTGGGAAGTAAGCAGAGTGGTAGCCTAACAACAATGGATGATTGAGCAGAAGGTCACGGGTTCGATGCCCGCAGAAGCCCTAAGGTCGACTCAGCCTTACTTGCTAGAGGGTGGTGGTAAATTGAGGAGCAGCGTTAGGCTGCGAGGTAAAACGTGGGTCTAGAGAAATTAATGGCAACTTAGGCCCTGCCCCAGATTAATGGTTTATACCACCTACGTCGCTGACTGCCTGGACCGGAGATAAGCGCTGAAACCCAACACTCGGACTCGAGTAGGGGACCTTCCTTTACCTTTTTATATGAAAGTTAAGATCATAAGTGCCTGTTTGTTCTCAATTAATTATGCCTACTTAATAGTTATAAAACACATTTTCTAAATTTATGTTTCATTTGCATTAAATACTTAGAAGTCGAGAGTCATCGTTTAACTGTCCTGTCCGAAAGAATGATCAATGACGCATTAAGCCTATACACTTGAACTATGAACAACTTTTGCAAATTTTAACAGGAAGGCGTTACCCATAATGAACATACAACATGAGTCCCACTTAACTAGCCGAAGTCTCGAGCTGTTAATAGAGCCAACCACATACGGCATAAGGCCCGTATATCAAAAGAAATCGAAGCCAGTCAACTATCCGCTTCCGTTTCGCGATTAGCCTTCGCCAGACGCTTAGCCAGATGGAAGAAGTATGTAGTTACCGTTTTAAAGACTTCTGCCAGATCGTCTACTTGGTCCCTGGTCAGCATCAGCGATTGTCTTTCCATGCGCAACTTCGCCATCTTCGCCGCTGAGTGATTGTGAACTGCGTCTCTCTCAACTGGCGACACCTGACGCCAATCAATCTGTCCTCCACGACCATAGAGTGCAACACACACACGCCGACCGACACAGCAGAGTATAGCGCTATAGGAGGCCACCTTTAAAACAGGCTTTGGGCGCAGAATTTTGTTAACCTCTCAACAAATAAACTTATGGCTATTTTAGTATATGTACAGAATAATGTCTTGCAAAATACTTTCAAGTGCTTTTAGGTACCTGTACAGGGTTCATTTACACAAAAGTCGACATATTTTGCAGATTTTTACTACAGAGGTTAAAGCCATTTTACCAAAAGTACCCAGATGTGGAAACCACCACTCATGAATTGTGTGCCTTTCTTAATTACTGTAATTTTATTTAAACTTGACCTTAACTTTAGGATAATGAAGCATGAATAGGAACAATTACTGTATGATGATATATAATGATATATGTTGATATGATCATATGAAGAGGATGATATTAATTAATGGACAGCACAACAAGCTTAGCCCAATGCCAACACTAACGACATAATCACTACATCTTGGGGTGTATGCCTATAGCTGTCAAAGGAACTCAACCAATTCCAGCTTAAGGCAGACTGGACCAACATCGAGTCTGCCAAGTAACAAGACTTGTTTCCATACAGTACAATGAAAAGCCTTAGCTTAAAAGGAATTCCGACAGATATAGTAGAAACTTTAATGTCAGCAAAGAGCAGAAATAATGTGAAATAAAAAAGTTCCTCTAAAATGTTCACAAAATCACCTGGAACAACCTCAGGTATCAGAGTCACAAAGCTCTGGACATAGACTTATTGAATGTAAAGTCTTTTGCATTTTAAAACAATTTATAAATCTTCACAATTATTATAAGATCAGTTTTAATGTGCAAGAATTCTCATTTTGCAACAATAAAAGCTGAAGAATTACAGTGTATGTGCTAATTCAGTCTCTCAACCAGTTTCTCTACTTGGTGAACATTGCACAAACTGTAATAAGAATTCTCACTGAATTTGTTGCATATGTTAAACATTAAGAAAAGTAGACAATCAAAAAATGCATTGCACATTATATCCCTTGCAATTAAAAAAAAACAAACGAAAATTTTGTAATTTCACGATTGTAAGTCTCCAGCCACTTACAAAAATAAAATAAAAATATCAACATTTTTTGACGAACATTATACAGATATGATTTGTGTATTTCAAAACAGTCATGAGGTAAGCCAAAAAACTCCAGTCTCAGGTATAGTGTTGTTATATAAATATTCAGCAGAACTATGTTACAACGCAGCATATGAAAATATTGACACAAACGACATTTATGATCAACACAAAACCATTTGTGTTTCAAAGCCAAAATCATCTTTACTTTGAATAAACTACTTTGTTAGCTAACTCTAGATTACGGAATCCTCAGAAAACCTTAAATGGAAATGCAAATTCTATGGCTTTACAACTGCGAGTTTTCTGGTTTGGCCATTTGACAATAATATTGATAATTATTTATGTAAAATCTAAGAATTCCGATATCAAGCAAAATGCAATCTGAAAGCTGAAAATTGTACCATTCTTTAAACAATGACCAACATCACTTCATCCACAGAGATATTCCAAGAATCCACACCCAATCAAAGACTGCATTCAGTGCATATATAACATGCATTTATACAAGCATAGAAAAAGGGAATACAGTGTAAATAAGCACTGTACAGTAAGTACAGAGTCCCAAATAAATAACACTGAAATGGTAGTTGGTTCATTCCACATAAATTCCTTGTACTGAATAACCAGCCGGACAGTACACAAGGCTAATGAAGCACTAGTCAATAGTTGACTCCATTGTGGCACAGTAGAAATTCCTTCCAACTTCCCACGAATGTACAGAATCACAGGAGGATTAAGGAGCGACGGGTACAGCACATCGTAATGCTCAAGATTTCCCAACCGCTCAAACAGAATCACAGCAAAATTGCTCAATATATTTGTTCATAGAAGTCAATGCAGACTGCTCAACAGTTATCAGTAAAACGAAAACTTAAATTCCAAAACTGTCATTTGCAAAACAATTACCGGTAACTAGAATCCTTTCATAACAAATAATTCGTTGAACAGATACGAAAGACAATTAATTGGTTCAATGGCATTGCACCTAAAGATGCAAAGTCAAAATCTCCATGTATCAAAAGTTCAGCAAAATCATTTGAAGAATCACAACAAACCATAGACTCTCAACTCTTCTCAGTCACATTTACACATTCTGGCAAAACAGACACACAGTGCATCAGCACGGTGGCAGAGGGGATGGAAGAGGAGAAGATTCTCCAGGGAGGGGTGGGGGAAGGGGGGGCTGTACAAGACCTGCAACAGGAAGCATCTGACATGGTTTTGAAAGCATAGAATGAGAGAAAGCAGTCTCCTGAACACTGGTTGAATAGCCTGGATGTTGACTGTATGACCCTGAGCATATGACTGAATTACGGTAATTTGATGATCCGTTACTTTCGCAGTCGACTTCAGAGCCGAGTCGCAGAATCTTGAGCTTCTGGAACCCAAGCAGCGGATGCAACGCACAGCGTTTTCTGCTCAATCCATTGTGTTCCGTGCCGGGTTGCTTGGAATGTCGACGGCGTCGACGGTGGTGCTGGTGCTGTTCCTCGTGGTGTGACGAAACCCCATGCTGGAACCCCACAGATTTTGTCTTTGCTGAGGACGAGTTTCACTCCGTGTGATGAAGTGCCGCCGCCGTTGATTCTTGCGGCCGTCTGTAAAAGAGTATCGTCGCGCGTGGAAGAGTGTCGGTCGCCAGTGGCAACGGATTCAACTTTTCCCGACGATCCCTTGAGGCTGATTTTTAGCTTAAAGCCATTGATTGATTCCATCTCAGGTCGGGTCTGACCCACAACTGGAGTCTTAATCTTCATTTTCAGCTCTCCCGGATCAGGCGGGCATTTTGAAGGACTAACAACCGAGGAGGACGACGCAGATGGAATTTGGATTTTTAACTTCAAAGGGGCATTGGGTGTGGCTGGCAGTTCATCTTGAAGCCTCTCTTTCCCATCACACAATCGATACTGCTCAGCTCTTTCTCTCTTGTGTTGGTGCTTTTCTGAAGGAACCAGGCACGACTTTAGAGTACGATAACGAGGTAATTTAACGATCTTCTTGTTGCCAGCGTAACATGCATTTACAGAATTCACAGAAACCTTGTGAGACGAGATGTCTTCCATGGCTAAGACATCACGAGATATGTGGTCTTTCGCTCTTTGACTCTTGTGAGCTCTGTCTCTGCCTCCGCCTGTCATGGCTACTGGCGGCATTGGCAGCACCAACCGGCTGACCAGTGTGTTGCCCTGTCGGTGAATTTGCTCCGCCGAAGCTTGGTCCGGGGCAGTTGGTGAAGGCTTGTGTAGAAGCGCCGATTCTGGCAACGTATGATTTCCGTGCATATGTTCGGGTCTTAAGTCGATTTCCAAAGCATCGGACACGTCTTTGGTTTTCTGACTTTTGTCATTGCTTTCAGAAATAGGAATTTCCAATTTCTTCTCTACTTTTGGTTCTTTCTTGCTTTTGCTGACGCTGGATTCCCATGGATCGATCCAGCTACCATCCTGTATGAGCGTTCCATGTGGAAGAATGCTCTTTTCCTTTCCCTGCTTAGTCGAGGCATCATCACTGAGGATAGCGGAATCCCGCTTTTCCATATTCAAAAGGTCTCTCTGCCATTTCTCTTCTAACTTCTTCTGCTCTAACCGCCTTGGTTCCAGGCAATCCTTTGTTGACAGGTCAAGTGTAGCTTCGGTCTTAACCTGTCGCAGGACAGTAGGATGATTCCTTGCCACAGGCAGAGTACCCGATGTTTCCTCCTTCGCATTCTTCAGCAACAGCTCTGCTGGTCTTACTGCAGTCTCTGCAGTCGAAGATGTCAGCTCCATCCGAGGTTTCAGCGAATTCCAAATGGGCAAAAGACTGCGACAGGGCACCCCGTTAACAGAAGCCAAGGTAGCGGTTGCCATGGGAACGGATGTTGACCTGGACTCAGGTGCCAGCACCTGAGCGGGCATTTCGAAATTCACCATCTTCTCCTGCTGACCCATGTCTTCTGTTGTCACTCGATTGTTTGCAATCTTCATTCTGAATCTGTTTGGAAATTTATCGAGAGCTGTGCAGAACTGTTTTGACATCTCCTCAAGACTTTCCCGGCTGACTGATGGCTCAATGTAGGCAAACCATGGCTTGCCTTCAACCCACTGAGGAATCTACCAACAAATCCGATAACAAAGTATTTCAAGTATAAAATGCACAATAAAAACATTGAATACTGACAATCAAAAAATCAGATCTACATAAAACCATCTCTCATCCACTGGCAACCCTGATTCCAATAAATTCAAATTGCTCCGAAGCCACAAGCTCCAACTCTTGAATCAAGTGCACAAGCTGAAAAGCAGCATAATCCATGGCCTGACAGCAACTTTGCAATGTTAGCAAGACGAAATTAATTTCAATCGGCCAAATTCAGTGAACAAATACCTCAAAACTTGACCACTGGCAAGCCACTTGAATACAGACGCAAGCCACGACAGCGGTCGGGTATCGAAGACACATTGCGGTCATCAGCAAACTGAAAGAATACAAAGACATGTTCATTGCAAGAATTGCCAAACATTATGTTTTTAGAAACCTTCTTTATAACAACAGTTGCAGGACAGAACAACATGCTTCATAATATCATCCATTCGCTGCTTTAAACGTCAAGACAAACTGAAAATCCAGATAGGTCCTAACATTTTCACTTTCACCTAAACAAATTCTGTAACTGTTCTTAAACAGCAGTCTAAAACGTTTATTTTCGACCAGAGTAATTCACAATAAAAGTCAGAAAGACATTTTACAATTTCAGGAAGCAATAAGCCTACTAGCATCACGGTACAGTGATTAAATAAACTGCAAATCAAATTGTTCCACTGACTTCC
This sequence comes from Metaphire vulgaris, assembly GCA_018105865.1. Lineage (NCBI taxonomy): Eukaryota > Metazoa > Annelida > Clitellata > Crassiclitellata > Megascolecidae > Metaphire > Metaphire vulgaris. The sequence goes on from CM030837.1 coordinate 19,998,752, forward strand.
TATACATAAATCAAAGGGTTTAGTCTTAGCTCACCTGCTGGTAGCTAAAAAGTAAGCGGACTGTGCCAATTCTGTCGACGCTAGAAGCAGAAAACACAGGCAGCAGTTCAAGACTAACTTAAGGAAAACACACACACACACACACAGAGCAAATGCAAGCACTAGAAAGCCATGTTTACATAGACAATGCAGAATGAATCAGGCAAAATGCATTGGAATAGATAACTGGAAAACACATGCAGTGAAATAAATACCATAAACCATAAAAACGAGACAACAACCAAAAGAAACCTTCACAAGTTTTGATTTAACTTAAGTCAGTATATATACATACAGTATATATATATATATATATATATATATATATATATATATATATATAATACTGTATGCACACACATACATATAAACCTTCTTTTCTCTCTCACTCATTCTCTCTCTCTCTCTCTCTCTCTCTCTCTCTCTCTCTCTCTCTCTCTCTCTCTCTCTCTCTCTCTCTCTCTCTCTCTCTCTCTCTCTCTCTCTCTCTCTTTGCTACTCAGTGTGGTAAATAAAAAATGTTAAGAAAAGCTTGCACACCTTTAATCTTGTCACGGGTTCTAACAATGACCATGTGAGGATGTTCAACAGTTGTGTCAAAACCTACCAAAAAATAAGGAATTATTTTTAGAATCAACAAAACTACATTGATATACTGACTATTGTAAGCCTATCACTTGCCAAAACACAAAGTTTTAACCAACCAACCACCTACCAACCATTCTGTGGAACTTTCAAGAAATCTTGCACAAGCTCTTAGCATCTAGAAACTATAATCAACACACAGGATCAGAGGCATTTGGTTCATTTAAATAGCAGGCCTTCAACCCAATACATTACAAACAAATACATCCAATCACAGCTTGGTAGGGGGATTTAAAGGGAAAGAAGAGATGGCATAGTCTAAGCATGCACCTCAACTAATTTCACATGGAAAATTCACAAATTCACAAAGGTCAGTCATGTCATAATATGCTCCAAAATCCAACTGAGGGCTTCTTTGAACATCTGGACCCAAACAAAAGGAAACGTTTCAATAGATGAGTTTCTTCTTGAGAAAATCTTCAGAAAGGATCTGGGAAATACGCAAAGTCCTGGGCTTAAGACAGGGTTAACAGGGAACACAGAAGATGAATAACACTTGCCAGTATCTTTGCTACAGTGTCCACTGAAACATAACTACTAAAAAATACTTGCAATAAGTATGTTAATAATACTACTCCACCATTGCTCCTGTGACAACTTACCGAGTGTCATCAACAGAGCGGTTTCATAAGAGTTAATTTCCTGAGACATTGAGGAGTAAGCCTAAAATTTTAAAACATGATGCCTAACAAAACATGGACATAATGATGCATATACGGCAACAGCAAACTGAAACAACAGCCAACACTCAGATTCGTTCTATGAGAAACACCGTCCCAAGGTCAGCCATGCATTAAGCATCAAGTGGAAAGATTTTTCATTGGCAATTCCTGTCAAAAAATCTCATACACTGATAATGCAAAAAGAATTAATAAAAACAGCAGAAAAATACCCCTCTCCCCCACTCCACCCCAGGCACAAAGTCCGTTGGTAACACTGACTGAACACAATCAGAAAATATAAATGTAGCAGTGAATAGGATGATGCAGTACATGCCTCACTCCTTGTGTCGATGTTGGGCGGACTGCGGTTTAAGCAAGCGTGTGTCATTCGAATGACGTGCTCCAGTTTCCTTGGCTGCTCTTCCACTTTGGCTGCGAGGAAAATGCACGCGGGAACAAGGCTCTATAAGACAAAAGCCACTTAAAATGCCAGATTTTAACCATCACCAATTAAGGGCAACCCCCACACAGGCCAAATGAAATTCTTGTTTTTGGTCATCTGAAGTCCAACACAACTGGACAAAAATTTTGCTGTGGAAGTAATATGAAGCCCCACAGCTTTAGGAATAATCAACCACTACTTAGGAATAGTGTCAGAATCACAGTAAGGGCCAGGTTAAATAACTTGCATGAAATCAATCGATCTGAGGAGAGACATTTTGTATTCTTAGCTGAAAATCTGACAAATGGCAAATATAGAAAAGATTCACAAATGGTGAATAAGGGATTGTGGAATGTCATTTGGTCATAGAAACATTTAAACTTGCTTTCTAAATATCTTCAAACAAACTACCAATCACTCTAAAATCTGGGCTTCCAATTAGCTTTTCCTCCAGAGCCTGTCTCACTGTTTACCACTCAGAATGATCTCTGAAATTGGCATACTCTCTTGTGGATGGATCTTGAAAACCATAAAATTGATACCAATATCTATTAGCAATGGTGCCATCCATAAAAGTGCATATCTACTATCTAGAGTTACTGAGAATCTGAAATTGACTGGACATTTGTAGATACAAGCATAAATAGAAACTTAGGGGCATAAAATAACACTTAGCATGTAGTGTTTCAAATGACAGAGAAATCAATATCTGATAAACTTTTGAAATCCAATCCAAAAGCAAAGAATTGAATTCCTTTATATTATAAGAAAAATGGAAACTGAGAATATGAAAACTACCTTGTACGATGTAATAGTAAACGAATGGTACATGTAGAAACGGTGCATATAGACAACAGCTGTATTAATGCACAACTGTGTCCTAAAAATCAAAATTGACAAATAATTAACATTGTGCCGAAACAGACTTCTCCAAATCTAGCTCAATATTACATTTTTGTATATAAAAAGCCACACCCACTTCTATGGCACTCGACAATTTCATAATACAAGATCAATATTTTAAAACATAAACATACGTACAACCTGAATGCTCATAAAGATCAGTTACAACTAGCACACCAACCCACATCTACTCCAATCACAATCAGAAATTAAACCCATCTCACACTGCTTCTATATTATTATTATTATTATTATTATTATTATTATTATTATCTGCAACAATTTATATAGCGCAGTAACATAACTGGAGCTAAAGTCAAGAGCGCTTTACAAAGGAGTCACTTATAAGTTATAAGAGATGTTAAATAAGTGTGTCTTTAGGAGCTTCTCAAAACAGCCAACGTTTCTGTGCCTCAAATAACTATGCTGCCTACAAGAAATTGGAATTTAAAAGGAATTTCAATTTGAAATATTCAATATATCTCAAATGCTACATAAGACACCAAAAGAATATCATCAGCAAAAGATCTTGTATCTACGTCAAAAAGACCCATTTCTTACTACTATACCACATACATATTATTAGCACTGTAAGGTGGCATATGATAATGGCTGCAATGGGGATCAATGATGAGGGGGTTTCTGCTAATGATATTCTTGTAGTAAAGTGTGAAGAAACAAGGCTTTTAAACATAGATGAAAATATTCAAAGATTAACTCTCATTACTTATACCACCTAACACTGCTTTTTTGGATAGGCAGTGGAGGTGCTTGAGGTGTCCTAGGAGCAGTGTGAGACTGGTATGATCGCTGATTGCAATTGGTCTTGATAGGGATTGTGCACTAGCTGTAACTGTTCTTTATGGTGCTTTCAGGTTATATGTTTATGTTTTTAAATATTTTAAATATTTCTAAATATTGATCTTGTTTTTTTGGAATGTACAACTAGAAGTGGGCGTGGCTTATATATATATAATATAATATATAATATATAATATCATCATCATCATTAACCATGGGCTCATCGCCCGTTGGTGTATAATGCCATCTCCACAGTTTTCTGCCATTCTTTCCTGTCCGTTGCTCTGTGACTAAGATCCTGTAAACTGCTTCCACACCATTCTTCAATATCATCACACCATTCCTTGTGTGGTCTCCCTCTCTTATTGGCACCCTCCATTATTCCAAACATTAGAGCTTTGATCTTTCTGTACTCTTTCATTCTGCATAAGTGTCCGAAAAGTTGGAGTTTCCTTTGTTTTACTCTTTCCAGCATGGTTTGTTTGGGCTGAATTCTCCTGTATAGTTCTTCATTTGTGATTTTTTCGACCCATCCGATTCGTAGTATTTTTCTATAACATTTTCTTTCAAAGGCTAGTATTTTTCTTTCCAGGTCTTTGGTGATGGTCCATGTTTCGCATCCATATAAAATAGAAGTGGGCGTGTAATATAATATATAATGTAATATATATACGTATATATCTTTAAAAGTTGGAGGCTTCAGTCTATAGGGTAGTAGGCCTTGGTATAGGTCTAATAGACGGTCTACTTTCGGTTACGCCCCTCGTCTCTTCGTCTACCGAGTTTCACTATCACACTGTTCTGACTGATCTTTTCTGGCTTAACCTGGCTCTAACTCTATTTGGATTTGGTGCACCATCGGTTGATGCCCTGGGCATTATGATAGTGGCGCCATAGAAGCTGATTGATTGATTGACTGATTGTCCACACAGTTTTGTGTCAACAGTAGATTTTGAAACGCCACGAAATTTTGCCGAATATTCACGCAGCGTACACTTGCAGCTTGCGTCCGATGTCGTATATGAGTGTTCCGGCCTGATAGCGACAGGTGGACTCGGCATCGCTGTCGAGTCCGCATTTTCTCGTCGGAGTGTTGTTCAGCTGTAAATCCGTGAAAATCCATCGATTGTTTGAAGCCATCGGACTACTTCAGAATATGCAATACCAGGCCCGCACCGAATGACCAGAAGTTCCAACGCGTTCCGCAGAAGTCAGTCAATTCAATTTTAAAAAGTATGAGAGCGTCTCATCTGCTTTGTTCAAAAATTTGTCGTGTTCCTGTTTTATTCAAATACGTTTTTTCAAATACTATTTAAGTTATTAGTAGATTATTGATTTATATCAGCACATCTTCTTATTCTATCTGTTTCTAAATTGGTCACTCTTCATAAATTAATATTTCATATATTTTCACTACTCTATGATGCGTCGTGTTGCTTTAGCCTTGACTTTAATCTATATCTTCCTTCGAAAGTCGATTCAACGTCAAACTCAATTATTGTAAATGTGGGCATGCCATTTCTTCATAAATTATTGCCCTTCATCTATGTTTTCCTTGCTAGTATTAATAGAATTGTGTTGTTTTTTTGGCGGTCTGAACTTAGATGGTCTAATCGTTTTTCCATCAGATTGTTCTAAAAGACCAATCGAAAAAATGCGCTACAGAGGGTGCGGCACTTGGCTGAGTAAGTGCCATAGATTTATTATTATATGAAATTTAAGTCTATGTAATTAACCGGAAGTGAGTTTTATTTATATACAAAAATATTTTTTATTATTATATAACTTTTCTTATATAGATTCTGTATTTTATATACAGCTTCGTTTATCAACCAAACGTCTGATAATTCGGTCAAATAGAACAGTGTATGTTTTGTCTGCGATATTGCGCATCGCACTATGCTTCATGATATCAAATACGCACTCAGCTATTAAGTAAGTAAATTCTCCTCAATTTCTATAACGCTTTCGAAAGCAGGTGCCGCACAGGCTGCTTATTCATAGGCGCTTAATCTACCGTTGAAATGAAATGGCTGTAGCTGAAGTTTCGTGGTCAGCCGGGCAAGGTCAATTTCAGAGATCAGTCAGTCAGAGTGGGAGTGGGGAAGCAGCAAGGCAGACTATGAAAAAAGAAGCAGTAATAATAATAATAATAATAATAATAATAATAATAATAATAATAATAATAGCAAGGTTTAAAGTGGCTCAGGAGGGTCGGCCCTGTGTGAGAACCACTATGTTTTGCCGTTCCAGTATCTTCTAGTACTAAGGTTTATTTTGAAATCATTTGCACTAATAGCCATTACTATCATTTCATCCAATGCATTCCATCTATCTACCACTCTTGCACTAAAAAATACTGTTTGCATATCCCAACCCGTTTCTTAAACAGCTTCATGTTGTGTCCTCTGGCTCCATTATACTGTTTTGTTGTAAAAAAAAGACCTTTGTCTTGACACTCCCACTTTGTTTGCGTGAATTATTTAGCGCAGTTATTGGCATTACTTTTAAGATGCATTGGCATTTGAATAATTGCCATAATTTAAATTAACAGCAATTTTTGATGGTTGTTAGTTTCTGATCCATTGGTGCAGTGCTAAATCTGGAGGAGTTTTCATTGTTCGCAAGATATTTCGTTCTGCTGACAGCGACTGATTTGCTAATGAAAAGTCATGACAGAATACAAGCTGGTTGTAGTGGGAGGTAAAAATTCTTTAAATTTGCATTATATTTAAATTTATACATAACTGAAAGAGGCCTATTGAAAATGAGTAAACGATTGCACTTTAATGCCTGTTATAGTACATTAAATAGACCAGATAAATAATAAGCGACAAAAACATGCACTTATATAATGTTCTCACTCGGAGAGATTATTAGGATTATTAAGATTATTGTAATAATAATGTTTAATAGAAGGTGACTATAATAATGTTTGATAATCTCTCTGAGTGAGAACATTATATAAGTGCATGTTTTTGTCGCTTATTATTTATCTGGTCTATTTAATGTACTATAACAATGCCTGAGGAGAAAGTTTTTGAATATATCATTTTTACATTTATCGAGTTATACTGGTTTTGCTTTCTTTTTGATAGTGACAGATCTCCAGCTCTGAAATCCAATAGAATCATATTGCCAGACGTACCAGTAATTGAGACAGTTGGGTTCTAAACAAATAAAGTGGATAAATGGAATTGTGACCTGAAAGGATCTTTATGACAGTTCACAGTATGATGGAACTCAAGGACTTAGCATGAAACTGTTTATGAGATGGTTTTGGAGGCACAGGCGGCAACATTTCTTGGGCTAGAGTAGTTGACAAATGGAATGAATTTGCTAAGAAGATAGTTTCAGCCACTGGATTAACTATTGGATTATAATATAAAATAGTTTAACACTACATTATTTATGGAAGTAGTTAATATTGAAATTGAACAGGGCCTGTTGTAACATTGTGTCGTTATTAGTAGACTCAAGGATGTGAAGATTAAGAATGAGAATACATGAGCACAGCTACTATACGACAAGAAGGCAGAGACTGAGACTACGTTAAATAAGCCATGATTTGAATGAAGGGCAAAATGGAAAACAGTGGTTCTCGCACAGGATGGTTCCTGCCGAACCACTTTAAACCCAAACAAATACATTATTATTATTATTATTATTATTATTATTATTATTATTATTATTATTATTATTATTATATTTGTTGCAGGTTGTCTTCTGATTTGTCATCCTGTTATGCTGCAGATTTGAAGTTGTGCCATCGATACCTTCTGATATTTCCTGAGAGTTCCATTTTCTGTATTTTTGCATTAATGAGTGTTGTGATGATTATTTGAAGTGCATTTTAAATGGATGTTTATACTTGTATGATAGCTGGTGGTGTTGGCAAAAGTGCTTTGACAATTCAACTTATTCAGAATCAGTAAGCATTTCTCTTAACTTGCCCTCTCTGTTGCCACTTAGCTCTATGCTATTCTGCATCAGTTTCATTTGGTCACATTAATCCATTTAGGCGCTGATTTCACTTTAAGTAATATACTGTTATTCTTGTTTTAGATTTAAGTGGAACATACTAAGTGAAGTTTGTGCATATTGGTTGATTGGTGGTTAAGTGTGAAATTATTGTCAATGATTTTTCTGTCAATTTTAAAATTTAATGAATTTTGGTGGTAATGTTTTAATTTTGGATAATTCACTTTGTTTTTCAGTTTTGTGGAAGAATATGACCCTACCATAGGTAACTATAAAAGCAATTGCTCTAGTGGTTATGTTGCATCCCAATGTGCAGTCAGCTTTTGTACAACTCTCTTCGATGAGTTGGGTGTAATCTGATAAGCCTGATAGCTGAAAGCCTTGTCTACAATAGCAAACAGTAGATTCTCCAAGGACCTGTAAGGATTTGAAACACTGTGCTTGATTTAGGATTGACCATGTAGAGAGTTAAGCCAATTTATTGCACTATATATAAAACTATTATATACAAACTCTGATCATGCAATTGTAAATGTATGTAAATTGTAAATCCTTTCATCAGCCTCTGATTTTTGTCATGTTGATTTTTGTTGTCACTCAACATGATCATTAGAAATGTCTGTTCTATGCCTACATTTCCTATTTGAATTTTACATGAGCTGTCATTTGTTGTCATATTCTAGAGGATTCTTATCGTAAACAAGTGGTTATCGATGGAGAAACCTGTCTACTGGACATCCTGGACACTGCTGGACAGGAGGAGTACAGGTGAGAACATCAAAGACCAAATATTTTACTCATATCTGGAAATGATGGAGTTTAAGGTTAACTGGATCATTAGGTATTAATATTAATTTCTGTCTTTCTGACTTTCACATTTATTACTTCAATTGACATATGGTATTGACCTTATCAAATGTCTTAAATGCTATTTATAGGAGATATTTAGGTAAATTTCTGATGGAATTTATTTGACCAAACTGTGTGTGGATAATAATTTGTTTAGCAACAATTAGTACTTCTTCGCAATTTGTCTGGCAACTGTATGTCTAATTTTAGCGCGATGAGAGACCAGTACATGAGAACGGGTGAAGGATTTCTCTGTGTCTTTGCTGTGAACAACGCCAAATCATACGAAGACATTAACCAATATCGGGAGCAGGTATACATACTTACTGCACTTTCATTCAAAAGATATTATTCGATTAAAGTGATGAGTGAGTATCAAAATTAAATTTTGCATTTTGCTGTTTGGTTTGATGTGAAGTTAATAAGGAGGGAAGTTGTTGACATTGTCCTATTTGCCATTCTCATGATCGCATGAGTAAATATTTAAGCCAATCGTCTAAGGGTTTGTAGAATGTTATTTTGAATTTAATGAATATAATTACTGATTATATTAATTTGTCGTGGTGATAAATTGTTAGATCAAGCGTGTGAAAGACGCAGATGAAGTGCCAATGGTTTGTGAGTATTGACCTCATTCATTTGTTTAGCTCCATCGATTGTTCTATTAAATTACCGATTCTGTAGAATTATGTTGTGAGGAGTTGAACTGTCCAATTAGGAAGCTACATGTAAATAAGACACATTTTTGACAAAGTCTTCCAGACGTTGTTTACAGAGGGATGAAGTCTTGGTTTCAGTCTTTTGATATTTATGAATATTCATATTGCATTCATATTGCATTCAGTGGTAGGAAATAAGGTCGACTTGCCATCTCGAACGGTGGAGACAAAGCAGGGGAAGGGAAAGGCCGATTCGTTCCTAATTCCATACATTGAGACGTCAGCAAAAACGCGGCAAGGAGTGGACGACGCGTTTTACACTCTCGTCAGGGAGATTCGGAAATACGTGAGCATTTGCGCAATTCCCGCATGCTCACATTTTGAATACTTAATGCTGTGTCTACAGGGACAGTTTGTGGCTTAGACAAACCTAGACCACTTCCTAGATTGGCACTATCCTAAGGAATGCCAGAAGTCAATGTTACCTAAAGTTTTTATTCGTAGAAATTGGTTTTTGGAAATTGTATTTTTAATGCCAGTTTGTTTATCCATGAAACAGTGCATAGTATAGATGAATTACTATTATATTATAATGACTAAATGGTTGTCCGCATCTACATATATGCCAATGGCATGATACGTTATTTAGAATTGTACAGTAGATGCAAGAACTTGAATTGGGTGGCCATAGACCTGCTTGCCTAGGGCGCTGGAAACTCACGAGCCGGGCGGGTGTGTCCGTATCTGTGTTGTTCTGTGTTAATTAATGGTGAGGTTGATTTTGAGCATCGGTGAAGTGGATCTCAGCAGAAGGCAGTGGTTGTCAAGTTGAAATAGTCGAGAGGTGAGGTCCAGGGCAGATCTTAGTGGAATGATGAGGAGACATTTGGGTGTCGAGTTTGACAGTCTCTCTCTCTCTGTTGTTTTTCTTGCAGAAAGACAACAAAGCAAAGAATCAGAGTAAGAGAAAGAAGCGAAAGTGCTGCATTCTTTAAAGATTCTTGCCGAGAGTACAACTGAAACATATTACTTATGAGCATTGTCTTTTTCTGTTGAGTAGACATCTTTGTTTTGGTCCCTCATTTCTTTCCCAATTGTGTCATCAGCTTCTCTCCTTCCTTTTGACTGTTGGTAGTTTCTTATTTTCTAAATATTCTTATTTCATAATTTTCTGCTCAAGTATTGACGATGATGATGATGATGATGATGATGATGATGAGGATATTTTTTCTCTGTTACTGTTTTTGTGCAGTTGTTGTCTTATTGTTGACAGACAATATTGCTTGGACATTTTAAGTGATGCTATGTAAAGCATTTTCAATATTTTGAATTAAGCGGTTTTAAAATTAAACTTTAATTTGATGTTGAGTCACGAGATATTTAGCATTGAGGATTTAGGATGTCGCTCTGTTGTTGTGGTGTGGATGTGTCTTATGGGTCTTCTTAGTTGCTAATCACTGGAGAGGGTATTTTTTCATCTTAATGTTAGTTGGTCATTAAGAATTGTTTTGTGAACAATGAAAATGTTTTCAAATGCATTTTGCCAACCCAAGATTGTTGCAATTTTCTTTTACTAAACTTGAAACTAATTGATGAAAAATCAATATTTAATCATGCTTTGCATCTTCTGTTTGGATTTGAAACTGTAATTTTTAACCTGCATGACCTTGAGCGTGTTTCTTCATGTTTGATAATTATTTCTTAGTGTGTGAAGTGCAGACATTTGAGGAATTCTACTTAATACTGAGTCTGTTTTTTTTCATTTGAAAGATGTGATGATATATTTCTAATATGGTGGCTCTTGCATTAATGTTCTGTCAAAATTATATAGTTGCAGCACATTCTGTTATGAGGCATTTTTATTTTGAAAAAGTTTCAGTCTTTAGATGCAGTGTTATAGATACAGATGAGAATGCCTTCATGGACTATGATGATAAATTTTACAAAACATTTGACATTCTTAAGCTTTTATCCATTATTTATGATGGTGTCTATGCAATGTCAGTGAAATCAGTTAATATTCACGGCTTCAGGACGTACACTGAATGGCTTGCTCAAGACAACATGTCCTCCTATAGCACTACACTTTGAGTTTACTTTGACAAGTTGAATGTATGGCAGTTGCAGTGGCTGGAAGCTACAGATGCAGAAGAGGCTCAAAAAAGCATCCTCCACAATCTCAAGTGTCTCTGTTGCACAACTGCATTTACTATTTAGGCATTGTTTCTCTGTTTATGATCTGCTATTTCTTGAACGATTCATTTGAATATTTGGGTGATGCTTATTTAGACAGAGAGAGAGATTATATTTTCTTTAAATTTTGTAAATGATCATTGTTCACATGTTTTAATTAATAAACTGGTTACATTAAATCGCATATGCTTGGTTCTGGCGTGTCACTTGATGCTCATTTGACATGCAGTATCGCTATTCTTGCGGCATTTGTTTTAGCTTCTTGTCATGCTTTGGTACATGTTTAACTTGAGATTCTAAAATGTCTTATGACAAATTTAATTGTTCTAGAATCATTTTTTTGTATAATCTTGCTGATATTTTGCCATCTTACTGATTTCTTTGCCCTGCCCAAAATTTAATAATGTCTTTGTGTTTGTTCTTTTTTAAATGTTTGTAAATGTGTTTTTAGTTGTTAAAAATAACAGATGGATTTTGATACCTAATGTCATTGGTTAATGCTTTGTCTTACTTATTAATATAAGTCAATGATTTCCCCCAGTGGAGTTAACTGCCTCTTTGTGTGGTTCATATGTATTGTTTGCTAAACACAATCAATATATATGAACCACAGTGACTTGCTAGCATCAGCATTATCATGGATTATATAGTTTAATTAAATAAGTAAAATCTTGTGCATTTATATGGTGCGTTCGAAGTAGTTATGTAGCAGCTGCTTATTATGTGCTTAGTCAATCTTGCATTAGCTATAATAATAATAATTATGCAGTTTTATAGCACCATTTATAATACTCTAAAGGTATCAATCGACGGTATTTCAAATCCATCAACAAGAGCCCAGGTCATTCCAGTTATCAGTCAGCTCTAGGCAAGATGCAATGGCCAGTCGGGCAATGGTCGGTTTATCCATAGGGCGGCATGAATGGGTCGTTAATTATGGCTACTGGGGAAATGACTGTTGAAACTCCAGGAGGGTTTAGACCTAAAGACTTGAGAAGATAGTGCACGGGTTTTAAGGGAAATGGGGAATCAGAACTTGTTGTTTGACCGTGTCGTAGGCTGCGTTGGGAAGCTGGAATTGAGTTCCTAGTGCTGCGTATGTGTAGGAGCAATTATGCATTCTGTAGCACGAGATTTAATGCATTATAAGATCACTTAATGGTGTGTGACGTGACATTTATACTGCATTTTTGTGATGACGTAAAGTTTTTGAAGGCAGGAGTTCCCATCAGAAAATTTTAAAAGGCAAAAGACGTTCAAATATAAATAACATTAACATTAACATTCTGTGCCCCTTTGGTTGACATTTAACAATTTTAGATAAGCACGTGATTCCACAAGTAAACATAATCTTATTTGCCGTTAGTTGTCACGAGGTCAATATCAGTGTCAAGCGCGGGGCCTAAAAATTGATTTTCTCTGCCCGGCGCCACTTCGGGTCCATTAATAACCCTCTAATTTTGAATTAAAGCAATTCAAAATTAATATATTTATTGCATTTCGTATAGTTTCAAAGGAGATTGTAAATTTAAGCAGCTATTTTTTAGACCAATGAGAGCCAGATTTATTTATAGCAGCCAATGAAAACTGTCCTTCAGTAGTTTAATCCAGTTTGAAAGTTAAATGGATTTTTAATCGGTGAAACGATCTAAGTTTTTGGAATTATTTGATGAAATAATCGATGATTATTTTATTATAATTTGCGCGTTAATTGACGAGTGGCCGATGAGAAAATGAGTTTACGAAAGGAGGAGACGAAGAAGAGCGCCGATCTGCCCGACGTCGTTGTCGACCCAACGACCCAGAGGAGATACTTAAAAGGACGATTCCTAGGAAAAGTATATCCACACAGCAATCAAGAAATGCAATAATTTAATGCGAAGAAACCTATAATTCGTGGATTTCTATTTGGTTCTCACGCACAGCGTTGTACATTCCCGACATTATGAAACTAATGCTGTTCTTGTGCACGATTTTTGTCGTGTCATAATGTACTATAAAATCCTGTTTAAATCACCTCACTTTTCCTTCATAGTGTCTTGCTGTTTCCCAAAAGTGACTGATCCGCTGACCACCCCACTATACTTTGGCTATAGTTAGTCCAACAGTAGATTAAGTGCCTGGGAATTATTAGTAGTAGTAGTAGTAGTAGTAGTAGTAGTAGTAGTAGTAGTAGTAGTAGTAGTAGTACACTGGTGACATAGAGAACATATTGACCCATTTAATTAAGAATGCTTGAATTTTTGTGGATATAGAAGATGGAATATAAGACAGAATATGGTGTTATGTTGAATAAGAAGGACTTCTTCTGCATTATAAGTATGTTACTGATCTGTGCACAGGGTGGTTTTGCCAAGTGCTATGAACTGACCGATGCAGAGAGCAAGGTGACTTATGCTGGGAAGATTGTTTCAAAGAGTCTTCTCATCAAGCCGCATCACAAAGAAAAAGTAAGAGAAAACGGTTTCTTAATCGGTGTTTTTGACGTTGTTTTCTATTCAGCTTCCAGCATTAAATTACAGCTAAGAGTTTCTTCACAGTTATAAAATTGACATTCTGGGCCTATTTCAGAAGAATGTTCAAAATTTCTTTTCTGCATTTGAAAATTTACCATGGCATGTGATGTAAAAGAATGAGTGAATAATTTTCGACCAAAATTTTTTTAGATGTCTCAAGAAATCAGCATTCACCAAAGTGTCTCGCACAAACACGTAGTTGGCTTTCACGGCTTTTTTGAAGATGACGACAATGTTTACATTCTGCTTGAGTTATGTCGCAGAAGAGTAAGTGAAATTATCTAATTTTGCATTATTTTTTACTTTGGAACTAATTCTGATCTTTTGTTTCCAGTACAAATTATGGTGGATAAAAGTTAAGAGTCACTATATTTTTAAATGAAGAGATAGGTTGACAGACTGAACATTTTCAACATGTCTATGACTAATGTGTTTCTTGTGAAATTGAAAGTTTATGTATCTTGGAATGTTTTATCATTTTAATATTTTATATTTTAAGAAAATTGTTTTGTATCTTAAAATTTGGCAAATACAATATTGCATATATTCATACTAGTAATTAAAGCCTGCTATGCCCATATATGGCTTTAGGTGTGTGTCTTTGTAGTCATTGATGGAGCTTCATAGGCGCAGGCGAATTGTTTCTGAACCGGAGGCACGATACTTTGTGCATCAAATAGTTCTTGCGTGTGACTATCTCCATAAAAAACACATCATACATCGAGATCTCAAGCTGGGAAATCTCTTCCTTAACGATGAAATGGAAATTAAAATTGGAGATTTTGGCCTCGCAACAAAGGTGGACTTTGAAGGCGAAAGAAAAAAGTACGAATATTGAACAGAAATCAAAGCTGATTTGCTTTGCCTTAAATACATTACTTTGTCAACTCAACGCAATGATGATGCCGTTTACTGGTTTTTCTTTAAAAGTTCTCATTGCAGAATGAATTTATGTGTAAAATAACTGTGTCTACTTAGCTTACAATTGTGCCTAAATATTTGATTTTTTCGTGTGTGTGTGTGTGTGTGTGTGTAGGACATTATGTGGTACGCCCAACTACATTGCTCCTGAAATTCTCGGAAAGAAAGGCCACAGCTATGAGGTCGACTCTTGGTCTCTTGGATGCATTCTGTTAGTACAATTCAAACGTTTCTTCCGTTCTGAAGACATTTGTTTTAATTATTTTGAGCTAAGTTATTATTCTGAGCTTTGAGTGCTCTGATTTGATAAAGTGGGTGCCAGTCTGTTAATTCTCAGCCTGAGTTCATCCACGGTGTTTCTTTGACTGCTGTCATTGTGTTAGGTTTACGTTGCTCGTTGGAAAGCCTCCGTTTGAAACGTCGTGTTTGAAAGACACTTACACGAAGATCAAGAAGAATGAGTACAGCATTCCGCCAGGAAAGGTCAACGCTGCGGCAAGAAACTTGATCGAAAGACTTCTTCAGCCGGAGCCGACCGAGCGGCCGACCATGGAACAAGTTCTTCAGCATGAATTCTTCCGAGATGGTGAGTGTTGAATGGGGCATTCCTCAAGGTTTGGGTCTGATGCCTCCCGTAACTCAATTGGTCCAACAGCAGACGACGTGTCTCCGATATGTGAGGTTATTTAGCGTTAGGCTTAGACGTATCCCATTGTAAAGAGAGCGTTCAGAAATTGAATTCTGTTATAAAAGTGCAAGCGGTGTCGTGAATATTCGTGCATCTAAATTAGTGTTTGGCTTCTTGTGTATTTCAGATGTTTTGATGTATTGTTATGCATCTTAATTGGTTTGTTCTGAAGGCAATCTTTAATGACTTGTGATTTGCTGCATATAAATATTCAAACAACAAAATATATTTTATGTGATTTATTTGCTTTCCAGGATTCCTTCCAGCTGGTTTGCCAACAAGCTGTCTGACAATGGCACCAAGATTTGACACTCACCACAGGGCAGAGCCCATCAGGCGACCTCTTCTGGAGATAAATGGTAGGTGGGAAGATAAGGGCATCAGGGCTTGGAAGGGTTTCATGTGAGGAAATAAAAGTATTGGCGGAGAAAGAATTTGCGATTTAATTGCATTTTCCTATTCAGTTGAGGTCATGTATTGCTTTTTGCCATTGCATCTCTCTCTCTCTCTCTCTCTCTCTCTCTCTCTCTCTCTCTCTCTCTCTCTCTCTCTCTCTCTCCTATTTTGTTTGAGGCTTCTTTGTTATTCTTACAGACGGTGGTAGGCAATCAGCTGACAAAGACATAACTGATCAACAATTACAAGGAACTGAATTGAAAGGAACAGAATTCGCTAAAAGATCGAGTGGTACGAACATTGTTTTGGCCTTCGTTTATTTTAGCGTCCTTATAGTTTATCAGCTTCCATGCTTCTAATCCTCGCATGAATTCTATGTTTGCAATGTTTTGATGGACAATTGCAGACTATTAGTGAACTTGTGCATTTAGATGATGATGCTGGGGACAACTTTCTCGTAGAATTGTTGAACTCACTGACATCTGTTGCCAATTCCAGGGCACTTGACAAGCAAACTGCTAACGATGGTCAGTCTTACTTTATCTGTTGCCATTAGCCAAAGTGTACAGTGCATTCTGCCTCATGTAAAAGTACTGTTTGAAAGACATGCTCTTGTTTTAATATTTTTTGTGTTTTAATATTTTTAAAATGTGTTTTTATTAATGAAGTCTGGTATTTTTGGTAAAATGTGTCATCATGTTGTTAAAGGAATAAGGTTATGGTATGTTCAGCAGAGGAGGCGTTGGACCCAGCTGCAGTTCCGATCTACTGGGTCAGCCGATGGGTCGACTACAGCGACAAGTACGGCCTGGGATACCAGCTGTGCGACAACAGCATCGGCGTTCTCTTCAACGACTGCTCAAGGCTTCTGCTCACAAGCAATGCAGAGTACGCAGGCGTTGCACGGTTTCTCTGGACATTGACAGGCAGTTGTAAAACTGATGGTTGTATATTGTATAATGTATAGACCCACTTAACCTGCGTGGAAAGCAATGAAGACATCAAGAAAGTCACTCAGATTTTAACTTTGTCCTTCTTCTGTATAATGTCTCTGGTAGGAGATGTTATGCTAATCATAGTAGACAGAGTAATAAGCTGCTGACCTAGATGCATTGGGATGCTATCACTGCATCTTTAGAATAGCAAGAGAATGAGTGAGTCAAGTAACTAGAATCATATTTTGGGACCCAGTGACTGAAGTGATTGCCCGGGTTCAATTATTTTTCTAAATAAGTCATTTTAGGTACATTTTTGAAAGTTGTGGTCTTTATTTTCTTTTTCGTTTTCTTTAGGAATATGCAGTACATCGAAAAGGATGGTAGTGAATTTTTCCACACGCTAAAGATCTATCCAACAGCCCTTGACAAAAAAGTGACGCTTCTGAAATACTTCCGCAATTACATGAGTGAACATTTGCTCAAGGTGAGTGGTTCTGTTGGTGAATAACTAAAACCTGTCATTCCAACAGCATCCATTGTTGTGATTTATGTGGTGTTTGTGGTTCTGTTTTTGTTCTAGGCTGGTGCTGACATTACCCCACGAGAGGGTGACGAAATGACTCGTCTTCCATTCCTTCGCTCTTGGTTCCGTACTCGAAGGGCCATCGTTTTGTATCTGAGTAACGGCACTGTTCAGGTGTCAAGGATTTTCTCTCATCTATAAGGAAATTTACTAGCGCCTGAGCTGTGTCGTGAATGTCAACATTTCTTTTATCAATCTTTTCTATGGTACAGTCGAACCCTGTCATTATCTTGTATCTTCATAAGCTGGTGTCAGTGCTTTGTATTTAACTCTAGTTTAGAAAAATTCTGCAATTTTTTTTGCCTGATGTGAGTGCTTGTTCAGATGTGCATTTAACTGGACTTGGCTGTATTGTATTTTAGGCGATCCTATATTAGTCTGACGCTTTGAATTTCAGATAAATTTCTTCCAAGATCACACAAAGATCATCCTGTGTCCGTTGATGAATGCGGTGACGTACATCGACGAGAGGAAAGGCTTCCGTACGTTCCGTCTGCCGCTGGTTGAGCAGTTCGGCTGCCACAAGGAGCTCACCAGCCGACTCCGTTATGCAAAGACGGTGGTCGAAAAACTGACGGCGATGAGATCCGGCGGTACAGTGGGCAAGGCACAGAACTGACATATGAATTAAATCATATATCTATGTATGTAAACGGGAAAGATTTTGTGACTTGTTTGGCAAATTTCTTTAACTTGAACGGTGATGTTCTATGCTGCTTGCTATGTTTTTACTTTTGTACTTATTCAGTGGAGTCCATTTTGCATAATTCACACCTGACGGTTTCCTTTATTTACTGTTTGGAATTGATGCATACTTTGGCACCTTGGAAACATCTGTGCTTGATTAAGATTCTATGAATTCTGATAAATAGTACGGTTGGAGTCTTGGAATTTAAACGGGCTGATGCGGTTATTCTAAGGGGTGTTTTCTCAAAGCATTTCAATTGTGTCATGGATGCTATTTTAAATGGAGAAATGGGAATTTTTTTTTATGCAGGTAAAGGCTAAGATTATCGGTCTTAAGTGTGGTTATTGGCAGTTCTTAATCTCGTGTCCCAATCAATGTTCCCTCTAAGCTGCGCGGCCGCGCACATGACAAGAAAACGCCGCGCAGCAATTTCCAGCCGCCGCGCAGTGATTTTGAGTTTCAAAAAACTGATTTTGTTGTGTTTTGTGTAGGGTGACATCTGTGAAACAATTCAGGTGCTCAGGCATGAAAGTGTGCCGCTCAGGCACTATACTTTTCCGCGCACACTCAACAAAATTTAGAGGGAACATTGGTCCAGATTCCTTGTAGACATCGACAGGACTTCAATTGGTGCAAATATGAAAGCCCTACAACACCACATATTTTCGCTCAAATTTCAAAAAAAACCTGGACCATGAAAAATTTTTGGCGACCCAAAAATTCATGTCGATATTTCACCCAAATTTCTCTTTAGAACCTTCAAACGCCTTGCAGTGATGTCAGTGGACTAGAAAAATCCGCCACTTTCCACCCTATTAATGTGTCTATATTGCAAAATATAATGTGATGGTGGCTATACATTGTATAGATTTTTAAACCTTTAAAGCAGTCAGATATCTGATAGATATCCAAAATGCGTTTCCAGCCGAATAGGGGACCATCACCCCTTGGCTACGCCAATGCGAAGGAAGGCGAGATGGCCGATTAGAGCGAAGTGGCTCATGGACAGAGGCAACTCCACTTGGACGTAACCCCAAAATAGAATCCACTGGCATTTTAATTGCACAAATTTCAACATAGAAATTTTACACTCAAAGTCAACAGAAGAAATAATTACAGTGTTCTTTGTATTAAACTCACAACAACAGGTGACTCGGTCGGCATTTGGCACGTTAGATTCTTCACTGGCAGACACAGTAACAGCCTCGCAACTAAAACCATATTTACTGTACATATATACATGCATATATATATATATATATGTGTGTGTCAGTCGCCGTCTTTGAATTCTGGCATTTTTGTCCTCGATCCCTCGCAGACCGAACACCTCGAACCACGTGCTTGTAAAGACGGTGACGTAGTATAGGAGCCGGAGGCGGCGGCAGCAGCAGCAGCAGCAGCATCTTCGATGAACATGTCTTTGGCTGCTTCGGCTACAGCGTCCGATGAGACGTGAAGTCGGCCACCTGTTTCCGATCCCACTCTCTCGGCCAATGCGTCGTGCAACTGATCGATGTAGCGGATCGTCTCCTCGATGACTGTCACCTGTCAATCAACGCACGGCGACATCTGCGTTACCATGACTACCGAGAAAATGGCTACCTCTCAGACCTCTACGCAGAGAGGCGACAGAGAAAGTTTGTTTCCTCTGGAATTTTTTGTTTATTTACGCAGCAATCGTTTGCTTTACTTTGACGCGTTAACCCCTTAACTGGGTGCTCCGAGTAACACTCGTCCAGTTTACATCGAGTTACACATATAGTTGCCCAGTTAAGGGGTTAAGGATGATTGCCAAACAAGATGATAGGCATTTTAAAATCATTTCTGACATTGTCTTATGATTTTTTTATTCTGAAGGATAAGCGTATAATGTCAAGGTGAAGATTTACGTACATGCCTGTAGCGGCGCTATATAAATCTCTCCGTATTACGTCTGCGCAGCCGGGGACGACGGTGATGATGACGTCACTCTGAATGACGACAAGCCTCTTATCGACACGGCGCGAAAAAGCTCTCTTACTCACTACAGGTGTCTGGTGTTTTGCATCGTTCGCGGAATCTGTGAAGCAGGGGGTCGTGGGAAACGCCGAAGTCTTCGGGGAGGGAGAGGACGGGGGAGAGGAGGCGAAAAATCGTCGGCTGCTGGTGTCATTAAATGAGCGATAAGCCAACCGCCCCCACCCACCCCCCCCCCCCCCACCCCTCCCCCACCCCAGATGAGCTCAGACGCTTCGCTAAGCAGACGAACGACTCTGCGTGCAACTGAAAAGTTAGATAAGGAAAGAGGAGGAGAAGGAGGAGGAGGAGGAGGAGGAGGAGGAGGATAATCAGGGAAAGGTGAATGATAATCGGCAGATGCGTCATCTGTAAAAACCTGAGAATCAGAGACTGAGATGAAATAGAACGACGAGAAGTTTAGACCTATTTGCAGATGCCGTTCTAAAAAGAGTGGTTGATTCAACTGCTAGCCTATTCAGTGAATAGTTGGTTGATTCAGTGAATAGTTGGTTGATTCAGTGAATAGTTGGTTGATTCAGTGAATAGTTGGTTGATTCAGTGAATAGTTGGTTGATTCAGTGAATAGTTGGTTGATTCAGTGAATAGTTGGTTGATTCAGCGAAGCGTCGTTGTCCTTAGACAGGCAAAGGGGCGTTGAGATTTGCTTTTAATTAAAGAAAATTCGTGAAATTATTTCTGAAATTTCATTTGCGATTCAAAAATAACAGCAGATCAACTTTAGTGTGCACATTCTTTATAAATTATTGGCATTTGCGTTGTCGCCGTTCTGACTTCGGCCAGTCGCCAGATTTGCGCAAAACCGTTGAGAATTTTTTCGGGGCGGGAGGAGGGGGAGATGATCTGAATAGAATATGCAAATGAGCCAAGAACTCATCGATGACCTTGTTTTTGGTCGTAGACTTTTTTACCCGAAACTGTCGATGTGCCCCAATCCCAGAACCCTGGCTACGCCACTGCTAATTGGGCATAGACCGTTAATTGAGTAGGCCTACCTTTGGTATCCGCTGTTTGTGTCGACTGGAGGCCAGCGTAGGGACGATGTTCAGCAGTTTGTCGTACTCCTGTTGTTGGAGGCTGCGGATGTACACCTGGCGGTACTTGCGACACACTCTTCGCCCTGCTTCTCGCTGTTTTGAACGTGACTGGGAGGGGTGGAGGAGGAGGTGAGGGTGTTTCACTTTTGGTTTTAGGCGGAAACGGTGGTGTCGGTGGTGTGTGGGAGTGACGCGCTGGTGGAGTTGGCATGACGAATGCATATTAATTGGTTCAGTGCTTTTGGAATCAGTTGATGTGTTCGGGGTTCGAAGTCTTTCGTTGTTATCTGCGACCGAATACAAATAAATACAAATACTATCTCGATGACATGCTCAAGGTTCGGCTCAAATGCCTTAATACTGAGATCAGCGCTGAAAAATTCAGCCCGAATCGCTTGCCAACAGACTAAAGGGAAATTGGAAAGGAAATTTCGTTTCAACAAAATTCGATTGGTTCAGTGTTTGCCAAATATCTGCTCTGATGTAAAAGCGAATATCATCTATCGATCCGAAGACAATGTCAGGTTAGGTTACTCTGATTATAGTGTTTGTACGTGCATAAGAAGTAATAAAGTGCTGACTAAGGTTAAAAATCCTCAACAGACGAATTTCCATAACGTCACCGTAGCTACAGCATAATTTTCGCTTTACCTTCTTCTCCACGGTTCCCCCTGCCTCCATTAATCGCCCTCTCTGTCTCTGTCTCTGTCTGTCTGTCTGTCTGTCTCTGTCTGTCTCTGTCTGTCTCTGTCTGTCTGTCTGTCTGTCTGTCTGTCTGTCTGTCTGTCTGTCTGTCTGTCTGTCTCTCTCTCTCTCTCTCTCTCTCTCTCTCTCTCGCTCATTATCACCGACAGAGAGCTGGCAAAAAGTCAACGGGATTGAGGCTATGGAGGGGGTGGGGCGAAGGGATGGGGAGATGCGTGACGCTCTGCCGATCGCAGTTGCTGCTGCTGCTGCTGCAGTTGCTGCTGCTTCGGAGTTCTATTTGCCGTTCAGTCACGCAATCGCTCAAAGCCACCATCATCTCCTCTACCCCTCTCTCCCTCCTCCACCGGCTCCTCCTCCTCCCCTGCCGCCATCACCACAGCCCCATCCACTCACTCACTCACTCTCTCCCTCTCCACGGATACAATATTATGATCGTACACTTCGCTACGCGTATCTATGGCAACGGTTTCCAATAAATGTCGAACGACAAACGGCGTCGACGACGTCAGGCGCTCGATAATTACAAGCGGTAGCCATGACGACGGGTCAGAAGAGGAAGAGAGGGAGAGTCGGGTCGGGTCACGTGACAGACGGCGCTGTTTCCATGACTGACAGAGATAAAGCAGCCGTAGAAAGCCTACATTCAGTCTCACTTTTGACTTTGTCAGATTATATATTCATGCACTGTTCATCATCAACGCTGACTTATTAATATAGACAGGATACATTGCAAACACATCTGAGAACGATTCGTCTGTCCGTCTGTGTGTTTGTGTGTCTGTCTGTCTGTCTCGACCTATTTCCAACGGATTCACTGCAGGACTTCTCTGATAAAATAGTGGTCTCCGAAAAAGTCTATTTGCGAAGCGTCTCTCCTGACATTCGCGGAGTCTGCGGTGGTTGGGGGAGGGAGGAGGGCTGGGGCGAGGTGGGGGTAGACCGCCGGGCAAAAATAAAATCTACAGGCCTATAGTTAGACTCAATGTCTACTTACAAAGCAATACAGTTAGACAGAAACACAGACAGACAAACATGCAACGGACAGACATCAGCAGTAAATAGACATCCATAATAATTGACCCTTTTGCAAATAACATTAATAACAGGAAATTAAGAACATTAATCCTCTATCCTCCTGAGACATTTTGTCCACAGTAGTGGACATTGGTTTCTCTGGTGTAAAAAGTTTCTAATTATATTTGTTAATTTGGAACCTGTTGTCCACAGCTGTGGACATATTTCTCTAGACATTTAGCGCATACAATTTTTAGATCTATGTTTTCAATTCCGGTTATTAGATATGCCGAACGTGGTTGTTGACAGTTTCTGTAGTCGCAGGAAACACCAGAATTTGCTGATAAATCTCTCTTATTACTATAAAAATTAGTGTTTACTTACAGTTATTGTTTATTTATAGAGCGAAATACGCTTTAAAACCAGTACTGGCATCTAGTCTGCGTGAATTTTTACGGCCGTTTTGCTAATGTCCACAGCTGTGGACATTCGGTCTCAATGACATAATGCAGAATATGTTTACTATGGACATTGCCAGTAACACTTCAGATTGCTATCTTCTAGGCTAGCGTAAACACGGAATAATTTTCAAATATGACATTATGATAAATATATGTCAGATTAATGAAGACAAGTGATAACTATTATGGGTTTAAAGTATTAATCTCTGTTATTTATTAATTTTGACAGTGGGAGTCACACAGGCAGTTGAGGAAGTTGGTTCTTTCCCGTTATCCGGACCCCACTAGAGGGATGGTGTAGTTGACTAGAGAGGCGTTAGAGTTATGTTTATGGTTAGGTTAGGTCAGGTTAGGTTAGGGCCAGGGTTAGGTTAGGGGGGGTTAGGTTAGGTCAAGGCTAGGTTAGGGTCAGGTTCCCGACCGAAAAGCCATTGCACTTCACTGGAGTTCGGATAACGGGAAAGTACCAGGAAGTTCTTAACCGCCACGATTGCACTGATCGAATATCTGCTGATTAAGCACATTTATGTGTTGGGAACAATAATGATAAACCGTATTGGTGAAGCTTCAATGGCAATTGCCGATGATAAGTCTCTTTCAAAGAAGGCTCGTGGTTTTAGTGACATTGTTATTCGATCAGACAAGTCAATTGCAGTTGTCAAATGATTTGATAACTAGCCAGATTTGATGGCATCTGCAGCATTTTTGATGTATCCCAAAACAATAGTCAAAAGGTGGAGTAAGGGCAAAAATTATATGTAATGTAATGTAACAAAATCAACATTACATGTCCAGCAATATTAAAAGAATATAACCAGAACATGGGAGTTGTGGATCTTGTCAACAGGATGACTGCACTGTATCGTATCAAAGCTCAAACCAAGAGATGGACTGCACAAACTATATTGTGCATGTTTGATTTAGAATAATAATTTCAAATGCTTGGCTACAATATCGTCAATGTATGGTTCAGTCGGGAGAAATTAAGGGCATTCTACAGTATCTTGATTTCAGGATGACTGTCTGAGTCATGCATAGGCCTCTTCCACAACCATCTGAATTTGCACAAGTGGAGTCAAGCACCTCCCAAAAATGGTTGAGCAGAAAATGGTTCCAGATGCAGCACCAATGGCTGCACCTGGAAAAACTAGAATCCAGTGACTGGCTGTAAGATGTTCTATGTGTCACTGTGGGACGAGACTGTTTTATTACCATTCTAACATATGTTGACAAATTTTAAACTGGTTAGTGCATTTTAAAATGACAAACAACTCAATGACATGAACCTATTGTAAAATTTCACATTTTACTATATTTTACAGAAATTTTCTTGTATGTCCACTACTGAGGACATGAATTAGTTCGGACCTGTAGTCCACTAGTGTGGACATTCAAAATTCACCAAATTTTCATCCCAAATTTTAAAACTCTTGATGCAGTTGTTTATTATGACCCAAATGTTAAGTATGTTTTGAATATTAAAGAAATTTGTGCGATATCAAAGTGTCGGGTCTCAGGAGGCTATGAAATTAGCATTCAAACACACACACACACACACACGCGCGCACACACACACACACACACACACACATATATATATATATATATATATATATCCATAGCAGTTTAAAACGAACGCCTCAAATCGATGGGGCTATAGCCATCTAGGCCCCTATATAATGGTCGCATAGGCCTATAAGTCATTATAGGCCTAATGCGCCGCATAGATATAGAATAATGGGCAAATTGGTGTTCAATTATTTTGAGCTGGTTTTCCGTTGTGGGCTCTATAGGCCTACGTGATGAGGGCGGTAAAAACGTCGCCATTATGCGAGAAATTGCTCGTCAAAGTGCTGCCCCTAGCGGCCACAATAATTATAGGCAACCTTTCCTATGGAGACTGACTCTGTATAGGCCTATTCTCTTGCCTTCGGGAAAACTGTCTTCTGAAACGGCCTTACGCTCCACCCGATGGCCCCAATGCTTTTCGGTTAATTGCTCTGTCACACGGACGCGCATCACGATGCCACAGTCACCGATCGTACTGCACGTATTCTGGCGTTGCAGCCCAGTCTGAACGCGCCTTCAGGTTTGCGTGCATGAAAATAAATTGATGAAGTTAGTCAGTGGCGTCAATCCCGTGAGGGTCCTTGGGTCCAGATTCTTACAAAAATGTGGTTGTGAGGGTCCATCAAGGCATTGGACCCTCACAAAGATCTGAATAAGTGTACATTGTACCGTTGTACGATTGTTTAAGTTAATAAATTGTTGCGTTGGGTAGATAATTGATATAATCCGCAAACAGTATTTTTAATTAATTAAACATTAATAAGCAATAAGAATATTATTATGCTAAAAGAGATATGCTGGACGTGCAACTGCGTTCTGCTACAGCTAACGACCATTATCGAATCATCTTCTTTGTTATTCTGGACAACGCAATGGAACAGCTTCAATAGCGCTTTGACCATGCAATCTGCACAGGGCATCTCCAGATATCTCGGCCTCGAACAGATGCTGTTGCAAGGAAAATGTAATTACGAAATTGCCAGCCATTGTCCAGAGCTTGACTGGATGTGCAACTGAAGATGTTTCACAGCCAGTCACTTACCTATCAGTGAAGAAGGCACAGGAAAAGTTGCAGTCTATGTGGTAGATGTCAACCACATTTTTGTAAGGGTCCGGACCCAAAGACCCTCCCGGTAGATGTCAGGTCAGAAACCTCCCCAGACAGTTTCGCTCAAAAACTGAAACACATCTTTTTAGTACATCTTATGGAACTTCTCTGTAAAGTGCTCTCGTCTACTGCCCGAGCTTTAAGTTAGCGCTATATAAGTTGTCACCCTACTACTACTACTACTACTACTACTACTACTACTACTACTACTACTACTACTACTACTACTACTACTACTACTACTACTACTACTACTACTACTACTACTACTACTACTACTACTAATAATAATAATAATAATAATAATAATAATAATAATAATAATAATAATAATAATAATAATAATAATAATAATAATAATGTGTCTAGACAGCGTACAGTAGATCTGGTCAAGTAATCGGTATAGATGAGTTTGTCCAGCGATCAGAACATCGCCGTAATTTGTTTGGATCTTTCGCTCCTTCAGCAGAGCACAAGCTGTCACAACAGCAGGTGGACCCTCACAACTGTTATAGGCCTACTGCAGATTGACGCCACTCAGAGTTAGCAAACACGCACTTGTTCTCGTACGTGTGCATTGTTTCAAAGGTTTGCGTTTTTTCTTTTGCGCCAATTTTTTGGCAAATGAATTCAAACGAGAAGGGAAAGGATAAGAAGGGAAGGGCAGAGAGAGAAAGAGGGAGAGAGGCTGATTAGGATAATGTACATCCCTGAAAGACAGAATGTCTGCAGTGCAGAGACCATATACGAGCCTATTAAAACACAACTTTAATTATTAGTCGCGTGCTATTTCTATTAAAATACTTGCAGTTTCAGTGTCAATAGGTAAGTAAGTGAATACGTGTGATTAGGCTATCAGTGGCGGTTCTACGTGGGGGATGAGTGAGGATGCATCCCATCACAGGACTTCCGGACAGTTTTTTGCTGGGGAGACATATTTTTAGGTAAAAGTCTAGTAAAACTATTGGGAAAAACTGCGGATGACCTTTTTCTTGTCAACTTATATTTCTCTAAAAGCGCATTAAAATTAGGGGAAATTCCCTTTTGTCAGCCTTTTCGGCAAAGTTTGTTGATTTTTCTTTCTCTTTTCATCCCCCACCAACTTCGTATGAATTCATTTCATTGCCGCCAAGAAATCCTGGAACCGCCACTGGTGATTACGAATATTTGCATAACTAATTCATATAGCGCAGATAAAGATGCGTGCACTGAACAAGAAAGCAGAAATATTGCCTGAAATGGACTCTGCGTGACGTCATCAGGCTCCAGGGACATCTTCAAAGAATAAAAAACTCTCTTCTTATGAGTTATAGTAGCTACCATGACGAAGACTCCGAATACGACGACTACTGTAGTCAAATCACTTCATTGGCTGTTCCGATAATTTAGATTTCATTCCCATGGCAGCATTCGTCCACTCCACTCAGTTTCTTATAACATTTCGATTGAGACTCAAAACGTACATGTTCTCTCTCTATTGCCTATCCTGTTCTCCATTGCCTATCTTATTCTCCATTGCCTATCTTATTCTCCATTGCCTATCCTGTTCTCCATTGCCTATCCTATTCTCCATTGCCTATCCTGTTCTCCATTGCCTATCCTATTCTCCATTGCCTATCCTATTCTCCATTGCCTATCCTGTTCTCCATTGCCTATCCTATTCTCCATTGCCTATCCTGTTCTCCATTGCCTATCCTATTCTCCATTGCCTATCCTGCTCTCTATTGTCTATAACCGGAACCAGAAAATCGGATTGACTTATTGGATTCGACAACGGTGGATTACGATTCAAATCATAGAGCGACCTTCGACTAAAATGGCGCTATAGAAGTTCAATGATAACGATGATATTATCATCATCATCCTTTTATAGTCTTGCAACATTTGTTGAGCAACATTTTGCTAATATATCAGTTTCAGTTGTTAGTACATGACACGATTCGAAATGATGACATTATAGGACGGTTGAAACCGAGATAGACTCTAAAATAGACGTAAAATCCAGTCGTTGAAAGGATGAGAAGTCAAATGCATCGGAAGCAATAAAGACGTCTTTTGACTTTTGAGTAAAGAGCGTTTCTAGTACATTACCTTCCGACATTTTTCTGCTTTTCTTCTCTCAACCCGTCTTCGAGTCCGTCGTCTGTTCGATCCCGGCGGCGGCGGCGGCGGCGGCGGCGGCGGCGGCGGCGGCGGCGGCGGCGGCGGCGGCGGCGGCGGCGGCGGTGTCCTCGCTCGTCCCCCGTAGACTCACCGCCGGCGGCGGCGGCGGCGGCGGGGCGTTGCCTTGGTTCTGTCCGTCGCATCATTACGCATTCATTGCCGATATGCTGTAGTTGAGGAATGAGGCCGTTGTGAATATTCATAGCTTGTTTAGCGTTCGGAAGGGGAAAACCGCACGCGGTCGACAGCGACGATGACGACTGATACATGGCCGTTTGAAATCGTTGCCCGGCGGCGTTCAATTTCTTATGCACAAAGCACCCGGTGCTGTTTGTCTAGTATGAATTTCTCTGGAGAGACGATCGCACGGTGCCCGATGCGACAGAGAACGGCCTCTGGCTGTTTATACAGCGGTAGACCAGTCACCCCTCGCCTCTTACCCGTGCGCTGGGGGAAGGGGGAGATGGAGGGACGAGGAACTAGGGTGTAGAGGACAAGGGAAGAGACGCCTTGCATGGAATCGCTCTCTGAGCTGGAAAATCAATAGACTTACGAACGACCTTCAGAGTAACAATTATTCCACTGGAACAACGCACTCGATGCTTACTTACTTACTTTCTCATTTACACCGACGCTCGACTGGATCATTAACAGTAAAATATAAAGAATTAAAATCGACAAATAGAAACAAATTTAATTTACCTAAAGGCTTAAAAATAGTTTTCATATGAAATTCCAATCGAGTGAAAGGCAAGCAGTGGGACAGACAGCGAGACAACTGATGTAGCGCCTTTATCAGTGGCGTAGCCGGGATTTCGGAATTGGGGGGGGGGGGTAAAAGTCTCCGACGAGCGAAAAAACATCAAGTCAATGAGTCCTTCGCAAAATCGCGTATTCTCTTCCCTCATGCTACATACCCCCCCCACTCCCCGAAATTCCGCAACAGTTTTGAGCAAACCCCACGACCGGTCCCAACCAGAATAGGGGGCCTGCCTCCCCCGTGTCCCCGTGGCTATGCCAATGACGTCTATGTTAAAAAACAGTCCTCAGTTTAACCATTTCGTTGTTGTGCAACTGATGCAGTTGTTGGTACGATCGTATTCGCCAATCGAAAGCTGCTTTTGCATTCATCTTATCAGGCGATTAGCGGTCATAGCTTAACTTTGTCGTCGTCGTCATCATAATAGCCGTCGTCGTTGCAGGAATATTATTAGATGATAATATTGATAAGCGGGGCATTTGACCACATGTTCACGTGATTTCGCCTAATGACCCTAATCATAATGTCGTCGTCGTCGTCGTCGTCATCATCCTTTGTAACCGGGCATGTGCAGCATAGTGACGTCAACGAAACAGCGTTCTTCCGCCGACCGAGCATCCGGTTTCCGCCAGATGTCTCTCTCCGACTTCCGGCAGATCCACGTCAGCCAGAAGAACCTCCGTTCGATCATCAGAAGGATGGACAGCTGCTGCTGACGCCACAGGTTGCATCTGGTCGCCCTCACCGTCTCATAAGACGTATTCATCATCGCTATGAGCATGTTCATCAGGAGGATGACTGCGATGATGGCGTAGAAGATGAGCATGAGGCGGGCGAAGGTGGGATGGCGTGACCCTTGGTTGGTCTGCTTCTGTTCGAGATCGGTGACGACACTCATCATGCCGTAGAAGACCTTGCTGATGGAACTGAGACCCATCAGCGCCTTCATCGCAAACGAGAACCCGACGAGGACGATGCCGTAGACGGCGAGGAAGTAGATCAGGTCGCGGAAGAACATCTTCTGGATCATGATCGAGAACCGACACGTGACGCGACAGCCGCGAGTGAAGAACATGACGAAGATCCAGCCGAGGAGGAGTGACAGCGCCAGACCCATGTCCTGACTGTCACTCCGCGTGGCGTAGAGCAGGAACCAGTAGACGGTGCAGACGGAGAACCCGACCGCCACCATCCTGTACGGTCCGTTTCCGGTGATCGTCCATTCCGTTTTGACGCTCTTCGCCAGTCGCCGTGGATAGTTCTGTCCGGTCATGAAATGGATCCGATAGGGGGCGCTGCCGAACAGGTCAAGCAGTTCCAGGACCAGGTAGACGATCGGCAGGAGCATCAACACGACGAGTCCCATGCGGGGAGCACGCGGGGCAACCGATGGGGACGCAGTGGGGGTGAGGTTGTGGGGCGGTGCGCATGGGTGCGGGCAGTGGCAGAAGCCGAAGAATGGAGCGGCGGACGTCTGAGGAGGAATGAACAGGTGTCCGTCGACGCTGGTGTTGATGTCGTCTGCTGTGACCGCGGTCAGTATGACCATGTAGGACAGGTGGACGAGGAACCAGAGGATGTAGATCCATCGGTAGACGTCCCACTTCCGGATCAGCAGAGTTTTGATCGGTTCCATTTCGAGGAAGTCCTCCTCCAGGTCATCCAGGTTGGAGTGTCTCGACAGATGTTGGCTGTTGTGAGCCAGGATGTGCAGCACGGAGAACTTGTTGTAGCGTCCTCTGGCGAAACTCGTTATGTCGGTGACGTCATAGGTCACCCAGGCGATTGACCCCAAACGATTCTGAGGAATCTTGTAGATTTTTTCCAGGTTGATCATTTGACGGAAAAAGCGGGAGTTTTTGGTTGTTGCGAGAGCGAGTGGAGTGTAACCGTCGTTGTTTCTAATCGTCAAAAGGTCTTTGATTAGACTCACCTGCACAACAACAACAACAACCGTCGTAATCATACTCATATTTCGCTATGATCATCATCGTCGTCGTCGTCATCATCATCGTTATCGTTTACTACTGGTAACAATGACGTAATTGCCAGCATAATCGTAATGATTCTGTAACTCTTATTAATTGCTTCGTCGTTGTCGTCGTCATCATCATTCGGATGATGATGATGATGTCGTTGCACCTGCATCAGCCCCTTCTCCATTTTCCTCTGCTCTGCGTATCTGGTGTCGTAGTCGAGTGTGTCCGCCCATATATCCGCCGATTGCCAGACTGTTTCGAGGAGAGTTTCGTAGTCGTTTTTCCTCGTCGGATGTTCGGACGACTGGAGAATGATGGAGTGAAGCAGAGTGTTTCCGGAGGAATTCTTCATCCTCAGGTCGCCGCCGTGTTTCACCAGGGTCTTGATCACGTGACCGTTACCTGCCCACGCGGCTGCAGTCAGACAGAGCTGGCCGTGCGGATGCTGGGTCTTGAAGTAGTGGCCGTCGGCGAGGGTGTTGACCAGGGTCGACCGGTCGATGGGGTCGAGAGCGAGCAGAAGACGCTCGACCAGGTCGGGGTTGCCGTTGGCAACGGCCACGTGAAGACTCGTCTGATTGCGATACTCGGACGTCTCGTACCTGGCGAGGATCAGTTCGCGATCGCCGAGGCCGAGCAGGAGGTCGACGATGTCGTGGTGGTTGTAGAGGAGGGCGACGTGGAGGATGGTGGCGCTGGACTCCGTCTCCCGGAAGTCCCTGTGGCCGAGACGGAGACCGCGGCGACCGATCATGGCGCACAGCAGTCGAGTGACGCCGACGTTGTTCAGCTTGACCGCTCGGAACATCGTCTCGACGAACCGCGGGCGATTCTCGGCCAGCATCAGGGCGTAGTTGGCGAGCATCGCCTGCGGAGAGGAGGACAGGGCTTGATCGTCGCAACTCACTTCGGATGACGTCAGACAACCTTTGCTCCTCTGCTCCGGAAGTAGACTCCTCGGTATCGCCCTTCCCTCGATCAGTTTCACACACGACCAACAGACGGCGCAACATCTTCGCTTCCATTTCTTTCCATCCTCCTCCTCCTCCTCCTCCTCCGCCTCCTCCTCTGGTTCTTCCGCCATTTCTGATTCCGGTTTCTCTTCTTCTTCTTCATCTTCTTCTTCGATGGAGAGGAGAAAAGGGTTGATGTCATTCTCCGATGTCCTCTCGACCGCCGCAACTGAGAACGTCGACTCTTGACCTTTGTCTCGACTGAAGGTCACGTGCTTGTCGCTTCTCTGTTTCCTCTCCGTCGCTTTCGTTTCCGGGTCACCTGCCATGACGTCACGGCCTATCCATCCATTCGATTTGGCTTTCGTCGTTCCTTCGACCGGCGGCGACTCTTTGTCGCAGAAACTGGATCTGAGGTTGTCGTACGATTCGACGCTTTCTCTTCGGTCCACAACCCCTCCTCCTCCTCCTCCTCCTCTTCCGAGGTTTACGAGGACGTCGCCAGGTGTCCTCTCTGCCGTCCTTCTGACGTCACAGTCAGACGCAGCCTCGAACTCATTCAGAAGTTCAAGGCCGTTGGCCGACTCGTAGGTCACCCGAACCCTTCGCCTGCCCTCCACCACCGGACCCTGGACGACCCTGAGGGGCACCTGGCCCTTAATTCCTGGCAGCGTCTTCCAGACGACGTACACCTGGACTCCGTCGTCTTGGAAGGGGCTCGACCGAGGTCTCGGAGTGTGGCGCCTGCCCCTGGCGTCGACCGGGGGCTCGACCACCACCCCGCTCAGGATGTCGTCCAGGTTGTCCATTTGCAGGACCACTTCGCCGAGGGCGAAGATGCTGGAATCAGTGTCGCTTCCAAACACCTGAACATTCCACCGAGGATCAGGTTCTGCAGCGCCCATCAACGCTCCTCCGCCTCCTCCTCCGGCCCCTACGCCCCTGTCGACATCACCACCGTCATTCCCTCCTCCTCCTCCTCCTCCTCCTCCTCCTCCTCTTCCGTCTTCAAGATTCGTTCGGCCGTTGTTTTCGACGTCCATTTCTTGTATTATTTTTTGGTGGAATTTAACAGGAATTTATCTGAAATTGAAATGCAGACGATTTTCACCAACGCAAAATTATTATAGTTACCCACCAACCAACCCCCACCCCACTACCCACGTATTCCTAGTCGATACCTCTTCTATTCCACTTTCTCCTCCTCCTCCTCCTCCTCCTCCACTGCCAGTGGCATAGTCAGATTATCTCAGATATCCAGAATTGGGGGGGGGGACACTTCCACGAAAAAAGGTCTTCGCTTCAAACTCCTTAGATTCTGATGTTTGCTGCGTTTTCTTCTATCTAATACTACTCCCCAGCCCCAACTACAAATCTCACGACCGGCCCAGAACCGAATAGGGGGGGTCGGACCCCTCGACCCCACCCCCTCCCCGTGGCTACGTCAGTGTCTCCTGCCCTGTTCCCGTGTCTGACTCTCTCTCGAATCAATCGTTCCCAAAGATGATCTTAGAAAAAACGGTTACCAATGTGCCATTCGGCAAAATGATCATACTTACTAACGTTCAACGCCCATACATACAGACACACACACACACAGGCTACACATATAGGACCAACTATACTATGGTCTATGGTACGGGGTATACGTTCCATGCTGTGTACGTATTATGAACTGCAACAGGTGTATCATTGAATCTATGAGAGTGAAAATACTGTAAGTTGTTTACGCGGCTTCGTTGACGAATAGGCGTATATAGATCGTCTGTCTTGATGAAATAACAGGAGAAAAATTCCGACAAAATCCAGTCAATGCATTTCCCGATCGACAAAACGCAGCTGAAGACTCGTGCCAATTGTTGTCCAGTGGCAGATTATTATTAAAATAGAATTAATTTCTGAGTTACTCTTATTGTGTGTGTGTGTGTGTGTCTCTGTGTGTGTGTCTGTGTGTGTGTGTGTTCTTTCAACCCGAGTTCTTGCAAACTGCTGTGGACTTGAGCGTTACGTCGACATCATCATGTCATAGTGGTTATCACACAGTCCAAAAGCCTTCCAAATCACTCAAACAGACAAAGCAGACACCAGACAAAGCAGCAGACGCAGTGTCTACGCGTCCTCCTCCTTCTCCTCCTCCTCCTCCTCCTCCTCCTCCTCCTCCTCCTCCTCCTTCTCTGCTCCGTCTGCCGAGCGTCTGTCATTTCCGTTTCTTGTTCCTAGTCTTTCCAGAGTTCTTTCCCTTTCATCGAACGCCACCTGGCGACTGACTGTTGCAATCTGTCGATTCAGTGAAAAGGACCGTTTCAAAATTAGGAAAGTAAGATAGCTCCGTTCTTGTTACTTCCTTTGCGCTCTCTCTCTTCCTAAAAAAAGTTAGAGGGAAATCCCCCCAGTTTGATATCGCGTTGGAGTAGCATATTAATTTGATAAATGCCTGTGCAATTACAGCAAGTGCAACTTCGCAACTTCATATACTCAGTTCAAGTTCAAGTACAAGTTCCTTATTGTCGGGCATTCATACAATTTTATTATACTGTGTCACTTTTAGGTACAGTCATTCTTGTGATGCAGGGTGTAAACTTAATGTGAACCTATTGGTTTGTTTATAAACTCATTTTAAAGTTGCATACGTACGTGACATGCTGATGTTCACATAGAATGTCTCGACAACAAAAGTCATTATTCAAATATAGATGTCTGGATATACAGGCTGTATGGCCATATCTTAAAAAAATAGAGCTGATAGAGAAAATCTGATGCCATATCTACCGTATAATCAGCACCCTAAATATACCAAGAAACAGGTCTAACGTATAGGCCTACAGCAAGGCGCCAGACAAATTTTTTTGCTCTGTGTAATTTGTAGATAATTATTTTGAATAGTTTGCCAGTGCAATAACTGCAATATCCCTCTTTAGCTTTTCAACTTACACTCAGTAGTACTCTGTGGCTGTTGGAATTTTTCAGAAATTAAGAAGTAGCACCGAAGTGTGATTTTATGTCCAAAATGCACTGAAACTCACCTACAAGCATCTTTTGTTCAAAAAACTTTTCCGGGATTATGCCCCCGTTTAGAAGTGGGGGATGGGGAAGGAAGGGAAGACGGGGAAGGGGGCGCTGCTTCCGGCAGCCAGGGGTAGGGCGCCCCTGGATTAAACCTTCTAATAAACTCTCTTCATCTTTTATTTATTTATTTATTTATTTATTTATTTATTTATTTTGTTTCACTATAGTTTATTTGGAAAATGTTTTGGAAGCAGTCTTCAGCTGAAAGATTAGTTTCGGGGTCTAGCGAGTGAAGTCGACCTCTTAATCACCGGTTTTAGTCTTGAAGAGGTGAACGTCGAATGTTCCAGTTGGTCTTCGTCTCGTTTTCCCGATTAAATTTCTCCATTTCCACCTATTCGACTTTCAGCGTCCAACTGGTAAAAGTGTAACAGCGTAACCGTCTCTGACGCTCGGCGTAATATAGCGTAAACATGGATAGTATAAAATGCGTGTAATAATCCTCGGCTCTTATCCTTCGCGATGATGATGATGCGGCTCTGTTTCGGTTGTAGTCTATCGTACCGGATGTTCGTTTTAATTTCCGACGATAGATTCAGACTTAATTCAGACGGTGAAACTGAAGGCAAGCAGTTTCTTTAAAACTTCGGAGATCAGACGATCGAATTGATCGGCAGACGATCGATAGATCGATATATATATTGATCGATCGGTGAGTAGATGATCTATCGGTGAACGTACACCTATGCGTAAAGTGTGTTCTCCTTGCAATCTGAGACTAACGACGTTCGAAAGAGAGGATTGATGCAATAAACACTGAGCTGGTGGCAAGGGAAGGAAAGCGGGGAGATGAAGGGAGGGAGGGAGGGAGGGAAGGATGGAGCAAGGCAGAGAAGTCTCTAGGAGAGTGGAGAAAAACGAGCGCTAAAGAAGTGGCCGCCCCACGACCGAAGGCTGTGTTTTATTCAGCTGGAAGTAGTTCACACTGAGGCGGACAACGGGACAGACGCACGCAGACAGACACAGAGACAAGAGAAACGACACGCAGATAACCGCAAAGACGACGACTAAGTGTGAATAATGTAAAAAGAACCATTTTTCACTCATCGGCGATTTAAAAGACTAGTTTAAAGAAAAGAAAAACATAGTCACGCACGCAGACAGAGGACGACATATAAGCAGACAGACGCAGACGGACAGACGGACAATCCGACAGACAGGCGTAGTAACGGATCCCTGCAACAAAAACGACGATGCCATGAAAAACAGACGGAAGAGATAATTGGACGGAGGGAGGGAGGGACGGAGGGAGGGACAGAGGGAGGGACAGAGGGAAGCCGATTTTCTGCCAACAGATCTCCTACAACCAAGGCGAGATAAAGGGGAACGTGTTTGAAGCAGAGACAGACAGAAGGTAGGCCTAAAAGCCTACTCAGTCGCTTAATCTGTAAAAGCAGGCCTAACAAGCACCAATATATTATATGCATGTCTTAGTAGGCCTAAACTTCTATAGCTCCATATCATAATAGTGGTGCACTGGGCATCAAGTCACTCTGATTTTCCCGCCCCGGTCATAGGCGGATAGGCATTATATGCCCTATATAGATAGGCGGATAGGCATTATATGCCCTATATAGATAGGCGGATAGGCATTATATGCCCTATATAGATAGGCGGATAGGCATTATATGCCCTATATAGATAGGCGGATAGGCATTATATGCCCTATATAGATAGGCGGATAGGCATTATAGGCCCTATATAGATAGGCGGATAGACATTATAGGCCCTATATAGATAGGCGGATAGGCATTATAGGCCCTATATAGACGTCTAGCAATTTACGTTCGAGAGTCTTTCTTGCCATAAGAGACTCGGTGGACAGGAGTAATGATTTAATGGAAGTTTTGCGAATAAGTGAATCGTAACTTTTAAAGCTACGTGAATCATTAGCGGTGGCGTATATAGGCCTCTACTGTTCTGCCCTAATTAACCAACCCTCTAATTACTTTAAAATTCCATAAACGCTACATCAAGTTAAGTTGTGTATGACTTTGGAAAATTAACCAAATAGAAGTTTATTCCGAATATGAACTTATCTTTTCATGCCTAGGCCTATATAGGGCCTCACTGCCCTTCGGATATTGACTATTGCCTGGCTGATCGCATACCTTCCCCATATCTATTTTAAGAGAGGCTGAGCGCCTAAGAATAAGCAGCTAGTGTTGTGCTACTCCCAAGGCGCTCTAGAAATCCACGAGATTTTACTTACTTACTTACTTACTATTGTGGTGGCAGTATTGGAACATTTCACTAGGCATAATAATAATAATAATAATAATAATAATAATAATAATAATAATAATAATAATAATAATAATAATAATAATAATAATAATAATAATAACGCCCTTAGGCGGATCAATGGAAGTAGAGGTGTAGCCTATAAGTGATGGTGCCAATCTCCATTGGGGCTGTCCATTAATTATGTCAACAATTTTTGGGCAATTTTTGCAAAGCTACAAGGTCCCTTACAATTCTCTCGCAGTTTGAGCCAATTCCAAGCATGAATTTTTCGTCAATTTTGCCCAACTTGACGCTGATCTTCTGGGTCCCTGCATCAAATTGTTATTACGATTAAAGGGTTAAAAATCTATACAATGTATAGCCACCATCACATTATATTTTGCAATATAGACACATTAATAGGGTGGAAAGTGGCGGATTTTTCTAGTCCACTGACATCACTGCAAGGCGTTTGGAGGTTCTAAAGAGAAATTTGGGTGAAATATCGACATGAATTTTTGGGTCGTCCGAAAATTTTTCATGGACTATAGTCCAGGGGTTTTTTCGAAATTTGAGCGAAAATTTGTGGTGTCGTAGGGCTTTATAATTTGCATCGATTGAAGTCCAGTCGATGCCTACAACGTGAATCTGGACCCGCATTTTGATATCAGCAGGTGTCTGACTTTTTAAAGGGTTAAAAATCTATACAATGTATAGCCACCATCATTATATTTTGCAATATAGAAACATTAATAGGGTGGAAAGTGGCGGATTTTTCTAGTCCACTGACATCACTGCAAGGCGTTTGAAGGTTCTAAAGAGAAATTTGGGTGAAATATCGACATGAATTTTTGGGTCGCCCGAAAATTTTTCATGGACTATAGTCCAGGGTTTTTTTTCGAAATTTGAGCGAAAATTTGTGGTGTCGTAGGGCTTTATAATTTGCATCGATTGAAGTCCAGTCGATGCCTACAAGGAATCTGGACCCGCATTTTGGATATCTAGCAGGTGTCTGACTTTTTTAAAGGGTTAAAAATCTATACAATGTATAGCCACCATCACATTATATTTTGCAATATAGAAACATTAATAGGGTGGAAAGTGGCGGATTTTTCTAGTCCACTGACATCACTGCAAGGCGTTTGAAGGTTCTAAAGAGAAATTTGGGTGAAATATCGACATGAATTTTTGGGTCGCCCGAAAATTTTTCATGGACTATAGTCCAGGGTTTTTTTCGAAATTTGAGCGAAAATTTGTGGTGTCGTAGGGCTTTATAATTTGCATCGATTGAAGTCCAGTCGATGCCTACAAGGAATCTGGACCCGCATTTTGGATATCTAACAGATGTCTGACTTTTTTAAATAGTAATATACTTTTTAAAATTATTTTTAAAAACTAATTTATAATTTCCATAGGGTGCCGTTGTGCCTCCTTCTGAAGCCCGTGCTTGACAAGAGGCAAACATTGAGCGGAACAGCCTGTTGAACAATCAACACTAAGCTTAGATTCAATGCATGAGATTCAATTGCGTCAGTTGCTTTATCTTGAATGAGCGATTGCCAAATGACAAATTCGTCTAATGGAGCTGCTACGGAAAGAAACAACTGGCGAACGAATAGGAAAACGAGAAATGATAATAGCACAATATTATTATGACGTGCCTAGAATAGCTCTACATGTCCCTCTGTTTAATGAACATCTGACGAGATTAAAGCAGTTCACTCGTCTGCATGCATTATCTTCATCTTCACCAACCGTCGTTTCTGAATCAGGCAAATAGGCTGAAAATTTAACTCAAACTATGGGTGCTGGAGCTGATCTGGTGGCGATCAGCATATTTTGTTCATGCACCAATTAATGCCACTGGCTTGAAGTGCACAGAATATGACGGCACTCTTCCCTAGAATCATCAGTTCGTGCTTTATAAGGTTTTCTCAACCGATCACAGCTACAACTGGTAAATTCAATTTATTGTTTCGATTACCATGTGTACAATCAAATATCATGTAATGACCTTTCCAATACAATTCCATTTAAAAGTGTCATATTTTACAAAAGCCTCTGTTATTAATTACAGTTAAAAGAACAGAAATTGTTACAGCAACAGTTACATTAATTCTGAATGCATCATGCTAAAACACACAGATGCCAACTGCTCAGTCCTGCACATTACACAACACAGTAAAACAGCATTACGCAGAAATAGTCTTACTATTTGCAAGTCCAATATACAGCAAGGTCCAATCAATAAAATCACTCTGACAATCGGCAAAAATTTACTGAACAAACAACTGAATGAAAAGCTAGAGTCAATAATTGTAATGTAACGTACTCCACATTCAGATATTTTGGGTTTAAAAGTTATCAAATCACTTATTTACATTACATTTAATTAAGAATTTAGATGAAATATTAGATGCAAAAATAATGTACAAGTTACAACAAATTCTGGTAGAACACCACAACATTTTAATGACACCATTCTACTAAAGATATTTTATAGACAAACAAGGAAATTACTTCCTCATATCGCTTCAAAACACACACACACACACACACACACTCACAAGCAAACATATTTCTACCAAACATGGAAACTATGGTATAGAACAGAAGAACTGGTCACATGCTCAACAGCATAGCACATGAAAATACCCAAATGACTGGGCACTGTGTATTAACAGCACCTGTATAGACATCGCTACCTACATACAAATGTCAAATATGCAATTAAGTTCACAGCTTGAAAGAGTGTTTCAGGCAATATTCTACATGAAATTAAACTTCATTATCATAGAATTTAATAATTTACAAACAGCAACATTACATAGAATAATAATCAACAATCAAAGGAAATCTAAAATTTACACAGTTACAAGTAAATGCTAAGGGTGAAAAGGAGCTTCGATAAAACTTTGTCTTCAGACAAAACACGGAAGCCAACTACCCCCTCTCAATATTCGAAAATAAGATCGTAAGATGACAAAAAGCACCTAACAGTTTATCAGCAGCAGCAGCAGCAGCAGCTGAGGCAGGAATGTCACATATAAGAAATTCCATCCATTTACAGCGTGTGGTAATAGTGGCGCAGTAGCTGAGTGGCTAGTATATTGACCTGACAGTCATGAGGTCAGGGGTTCAAACCTTGGTCGCAACTGAAAAGTTTCAGCTGCAGGCATTCGTCCGTGGTATGATTCAGACGTCGTGCACATTTCGTATTTATTCACTGGAGGGAAAGGAGTCAAAGGAGGGAGGCTGGCAAATGCTTCTATTCAGCTGATCCGCTGGAAATTTGACTATTGTAATCCTTCGGTTCTCCTGTTTTCAGCTTTCAGTCAAATAAATGACATAAAAATACTAAGCAAAAAACTGGAGGCCAAGAAGTAAACAAGTTCTACGACTACCAGCAAGAATTTGTCTAATTCAAAATTAAACAAAAATGAAGTAACAATCTCATAATATAAAAATTAATGTCTCTCTCTGTCTCTGTCTCTCCATTGACGTCATTCATATCTGTGCTCTTGTACAACATAAAGTTTACAATTGATCTTTAGATCTGTGAAAACTCAAGACGATGAGCTGAATCGTAAGAATTACATGATTCATGATGGAGATGAGAAATTCAGGTCAGCGCTCCACTTACGTCTTCTCAGTCAACACATCACAAATGAATAACGGTGTCCTCATATCGCTATGCACATCACTTAGATGTTGTTGCCATGTCATAAAATCTAACTGTTCATTCAGACCACAACGGTTCTCAAACTCTTTATTGATTTCTTGTGAGGCAGTCCCTTAGAAATTTTTGTGATGACTCACAGACATTATAGAATTTGAATTTTAAACTAACTGTAATTGACACATATGCTACTTTATTTGCCAATCGATTATTTAATCAGAAAATTGCAAATCTTAATCATCAAATTTAAATTGAAATGGAATCAGCACTCTTAGAGCCATCAGTGTGTTTTGTGTTTTGAGAACCAGTGATTTAGACATAAGCAATTAAACCACAAAACACATCACAACAGACATCAAAGAGGCAGTCAGCATAGATGTCGTCGATTTACAAAAAAACACACCACAAGCAAACTACAATACAGAACTAAACGCAAAAACAACAAGCGACAGAAAACCAAACAATAGCAACAACAGCATATTTATTATCACAATCGAGTTCTCTTGTTTCAAACACCGACTGACACCAAATATCAAGAAGCAGAAACAGTTTCCAAACTAATCGGCCAATGCATATCCAGTATTCAAGTTCAGTGAAAACAAAGGAATTGTCTGAACGAAGATGAGGAAGAAAGTTGGAAATCAACAAGCTATCAATTATTATTCCACTCAGGTGAGACTCTGTGGGTAAGCAAATCAAATTGATTTATCTAATTGTATATATATATTAGAATCTGTAACAGAAACTGATACGCATTTGTGTAGCCACAGGCCTCTAGAATAGGGGGACACCAAGGGTTTCCTCATACCAACATTTCCAGTTCCAGGCAAATATTCTAAAGACTAATTACGATATATTACTGAGTGACAAAAATCTGCAATATAACTATGATTCTATTGATTCTATTGACAATCACCCCCACACAAAAAATTCTCATTGGTTTTGCAAAAAATTTCATGACTGATCTCAGGGGAGGTGGGGGAGGCGGGCCCCCTTGTGGCTACGCCAATGCTGATACGGAAATGTAACAGTGGTCTAAGACAGTTCTTAAATTAACATTCACAACAAAGATGTAATGCTGAAGATGTAATGATGAAGATGTAATGATGAAGATGTAATGATGCAATCAACCGTTTCAATAGATGCATCATAAGCAGCGAACCAATTGCAACTAATCTCAAGTAATTGCAAATTGTGACAAAAATTTAAACAATTCAACAAACTATAATAGATACATAAAACACAAAATCTACCAAAAAGAAGAACATTTTGAAATTCAGCAAGAATTGCTCTCATCGTAACTGACTGACAACGAAATTCACACGGCGGCAACAGAAGCGTTAGATGTTCTTTTCCAACATTGCCCAAAAGACACGGTGGCAATGGTTTCCAATCACAATCGGTTTAAAACTGCAAACCTCTGATAAAGTGTCTCAAACACGACCACAAAAGCAGAAACACCATTTGCCGCTCAAACATACAGATAACCGAACAACCAAAGACCAAGTTAAGCTGATTAAGCGGTTCCTAAATAGAAAGAAGTCAACGTCAGAACAACTCTGCAAATCAAACACAGTTAATTGATTACTTTCTCTGAAGCCACCACTGTCACCAAAGCTCTTAACAGATTCTCCTTATAATACAAATGTCCATTAACTGAACCACAAAGTGTTATTTGTAAATCAGCAACAACAAAAAGCGACTGGCTTCCTTTACCCAGCATTTAAATCTATGGAAACATAACAATTTATGCTATTGAAAAACAGCGAAATACAAACCCGTAAAAAGCAATTTTGAAATCTGTCACCAGAAGTTTAAAAGACAATTCTTTCACAAGAGCAGCAGCAGTAAGTAAGTAAGTACAACACGTGGATTTCCAAAACTCTGTCCCGCAATATTGTTTCAAATGACGTCAAGTGACGCCCAAGTAGTCGCAGGAAATTCAATCCATTTTGTTGAAGACTTCATTGTGAAGAGGAGGAAAGAAGATTTGCGGCGTAGACATTTTAATGTCGTTGAGTTGTTTGGCGTGACTTGCGTTGATCCGGCGAATGAAAGGCAGAATCTGAATAATCTCGGAGAAGACGCTGTCGCAGGTGACTGCAACGGAAAT
Source organism: Metaphire vulgaris (assembly GCA_018105865.1). NCBI lineage: Eukaryota > Metazoa > Annelida > Clitellata > Crassiclitellata > Megascolecidae > Metaphire > Metaphire vulgaris. The sequence goes on from CM030837.1 coordinate 20,041,508, forward strand.
CACAATGAACGCAAAAGATAAAAGTCTCCTCTCAAAGACATAACAGAAAAGCTAATCTCAGTAATTAACTCACGCTCACACAACGCTAAAGACAATGGCATAAATTCAGTCAAAGACGCTACACAACAGAAGACCCACACGACAAGAAGCAGACAGCTATTCAGCCATTCACAGCTCATTATAAGGAAGCTCAAATCAGTTGAATGGTCCCATATATATATTCAGACAAATAAGAATATAAAAGCTCAAAAACATTCCAAATAAATGTCATTTGAATGATATCATCAGAGGAACAAGGGTCCTGCCTCTCTCAGTCTGTGTCTGTCTGTCTGCCTCTGTCTGTCTGTCTGCTGTCTGTCTGTCTGTCTGCCTCTGTCTGTCTGCCTCTGTCTGTCTGTCTGTCTGTCTGTCTGTCTGTCTGTCTGTCTGTCTGTCTCTCTCTCTCTCTCTCTCTCTCTCTCTCTCTCTCTATATATATATATATATATATATATATATATAACCTGGATGAGATTGTTTCATGAACATATAGAGTGACTGAAGCAGAAGAATGTGAAGTTGATGAATAACATCTGAGTTCAAAAGTCCAGAACGACCTTCTAAAAAACATCAAAACAGATCTCTGTAAGCATAAACTATGCTCAAAATAAATTGATCACTGGCACAATGGCTCAACAGTAATTACGGGGAATTTCCGCCTGGAAACAAAATACAGAAATTCCTCCTGTGTTAATGACATCACCATCATTCACCTCTGAATGATTCCAGGATGAGTTCTCTTGGGCGCTGAGCATTTCAAATGATCACTGCTCAGCTGCAGCAGCAGCAGCAGCAGCAGCAGCAGCAGCAGCAGCAGCAGCGGGTCTGTCAAACGCAAACTGAGTGACATTCTGCAATCATCTGACACAGAGATCATCCAGAGAGAATGCAAAAATGAAACGAATGTTAAGTCTGCATATAATCTAATCTTAAAATTCTCTAGCGCCACTCTTCAAAAGTCTCACTTTACCTGGGCAGACGATCATCGAAGCCGTGAGTAGACCAACTTCCGCATCGTCCAAACCCAATTGATTGAACAGTTCTGCAAACTGATACTGCTCTTCAAAAAACTTTCCCATCGGCATCTCACCTATTACATCTCTGTTGACAAAACAGATCGTGACAACAACAGTTTCAAAACCTCAACACCAGAACCTGTTTCTTCTGGTGACAATAACTGAACGAAAGATAAACGCTTCACTTTCAGGAAAAATTCAATTAAAACATAATTTTTAAAACATCATAACAAGTAAAATCAACAACTAAATATTAACACTACTTTCACTTATTTAATGCATTTCAATCATTTCAAAAATCTATTGACATTCAAACAAATAAATAAAAACTAAACTAGAATTTTGTAACATTGTGGTCCACTATGGAGGAATAACATTGTCAAGTATCCTAGGAAAAGTCTTCACAAAGATTATACAAAAAGAATCATTAGCAGTTACACAGAGAAGGCAACAGGAGAAGAAGTTGAAGCGGGATTTAGGCCAGAGGAGGAAGAAGCACCACAGACCAACTCCTCACATTGATGGGACGACTGAAAAGAAGCAAAGAGAGGAAGGTCGAGGAAAAAGTGAACGGATAACGTCAAAGAAGACTCTGAAAGATGCCAGATATCAGTAATCGATGGAAAGAGACCAACAACGGAAACAGATAAATGGAGAAATTTTGTGTCCAGCTGTCGCCACTAATGAGCTGGCAGAAAGCAACTATGATGTTGACAATGATGATGATGATGATGATGATGATGATGATGATGATGATGATGATGATGATGATGATGACGTGGCCCACTTAAATAACAAAAATAATAGAAATGGTCCTCTACTTTGAAAAGCTTGGAAGCACTGAACTAAGCAATGGAACTAAGAATAACAGACCGAGGCACAAGTATTGTCAGGTCAGGAACAAACATTCCTTGTTCCGTAAAGAGTCGAGTGTAACGGGTGAGGATGACCTCGAATGACCCCTGTTTGATCAATCCGATTTGGTCTTCCTGATGCAACTCTGAAAATCCTAGAAACAAACATCGTTTCTATTAAAGCACTCGTGAACATGGCTCTACCTCTGTCACTATTGGCTGCTATACATTAATTAGCAGTTACATAATATAATGAGGTCTTCTATGTTGTTGTCAAGTCCTCAGCATTGTGTCTTTTTTGCCCAGTGCTATGACAGGTCCATGCAAAACCGGTTAGTCTGCGTAGAGCCAGCGAAGGGCCGTTGCCATTGCCTCAATACCGTGTCCTCTGAGAATGGGGCGTCACCAGAGAGGGTGGGAGGGATGTCGTTGTCCTGTTGAAGCTGGTCGATCCGCCTCTTTTTTCTGAGTTGCCCCAGAGAGGGCGCTTCCTGGAGGAATCGGGGTGACATCCAGGTCGACCTGATTCTGTAGGACCCGGTGCACAGGCACGGTCTCTTCAAGACGAACAGCTACGTGGCCAAACAGAGCAGGGCGACGCTCGGACAACAGTTAGGCTAACTGGGGGGGGGGGGGGTGGTACTGCACGCTTGACGACTTTGTGATTAACAATAAAGTCATACCAGCGCATTCCCATGATAATCCACAGGCCCCTTGTGTGGAAAGCTTCCAGTGCTCTCAGATCTTCAGCGAGTAAGGTCCACGTTTCCGCTGCATAGAGAAGGACGGACAGAATGAGCGCACGGTACATGCGAATCTTGAGATCGTGGGATAGTCTACTGTCCTTCCAAATCTTGTTCATTGAAAACACGGCTGATGATGCTAGATCAATACAGCGTTTTAAATCCTCTTTGCACAGTGTCCATCAGACGACTGGATACTGCCTATAGGTATAGGAAGTTTTCAGTTGATTCCACTGACCTCCCTGTCCACGTATAGTGATGAGGGTTTACAGCCGGACCCCAGACTTTGTAGGTGGGTCTTTTTCCAGGAGGCTTTCATACCCAGAGGAGCAGCGGCTGAACTGAAGTCAGATAAGATCTTGACTATATGACCATCTGGAGCATAAAATAGAGAATAGAGTAGTGTCGATAGTCAGCGACATGTATTCCGCTAAGTCCGAAACGCCCCGAGCACACATCCTTGTTGAACACGAGGATGCGATAGTAACTCCACGGTTTGATGACATGTATTCCAGAATCCAGTCGATAGCTACACAGGAAAGAGCCGGGGCCCCGAGCACACATCCTTGTTGAACACCGGAGGATGTTCTGAACTCGGCAGAGGTATCATGACCGACACGAACTTGGACCTTTGTGTTCTTATTCTTAAGTAGTATTTGTTTTGTTTTTTGTCAGGTCAATGATCAGCCATAGGATCTGTTATCATTCGTACCCTGGCATGCCCCTAGATTCCTAGAACATAGAGTGCCTACCACAGAGAGTGCTTCACAGTCGACTGAGACGAATGCCACTTTGATGTCCAGATAGGCTACATTAATAGAGGGCAAAACTAGTTCCTCAAGAATATACATGTGCAGCTATAGCAAATCCACAGCAGACAAATATCTCATTTAGAGGCAGACAAGAAGAAGCAAAACAAAGAGTTACTATCACCTGGAATCTTCTTACTGAATTTGACAACCCTCGTGATCACGGGTGCCATGTTGTCAACAAAATGATTCCATATCTTGGATGGATCCAGGTCCTTTCTCGTGCTTGGACTCTACGGCAAAATCACGGACATCACGGACATCAAAGCAAAATCAGAACCCAAAAACAGAACTTAAATACCAGAGTCAAGAAAACATCGATAAAATACAAATATAAAAGATGCAAAAAGAAAAAACGTGAACTCACAATCAGAAAATATCTAATGATACTTCCACAGAACAATGAGAAAAAGAGCAAGAAACTCTTAAGATATCGCAAAATATATTCAACGGGATAAAGATGACAAGAAACTATCCGTCACGCAGCACAAACCTGTCCAGAAGCGACACTGTCTCTGTATCTCTGGATGCCGTCCGACACTTTCTGTGACGTGTAATTACAGGTATTCATGTGGGCGTCGACCACTGTCGTTATGACGTGCTTGATCAACCTCATCTTCGCCTGGTCAGGTGGCTTCATCACCTCCAGAATAAGAATTTCAATTGCCTCAGCTTCTTCGCTGAAGCCACGCTTCTTCAGTTCTCCGGTCGGCGTATTGGCAGCCGCTTCAAAGCCGTCGACAGGCTCTGGAAATTCCATTTTCCTCACCGGCGCATTGAAGGCATCGTCGGTGGAACTGCTCTGCATCGTATCGTTCCACTTACAGTCCTTTAGCCGCCAGTGATTGTGCAAATTTTCTGAATACTTTTTCCGTTGTTCCTCCTCCTCCTCCTTCTTCTTTTACACGGAAACTGCCGCTCGGTGAAGGATCGTGGCGGTCGTAAATGTCTGCGCCCAATCGCAGCTTAGAACTGCGCTCCGATGAAGTTGCTTCGTCATCGAAGCTGCTCAGTTCCTCTCGCTTAATGAAAGTCGACAGCGCTGTTTCTGGATCATATCCAGAAACTGAACTCGAGCCCCTTGCAAACTGACTAGTCGCTCCAAATTTGGTAACGAACTCAGGGGTTTCTGACCATCCTAAGGAGATGGATCGAGATCGTGCATGGCCCACTGTGCCCGCCTCACAAGCGGCGATCTTGGTCGGACGTTGAAGGCGATCGGGAGACGAGTCGAGATAAGCGCGCTGTGATGTCGTCTTGTTTGGCAAGCTGTTGATGTGTTGAAAAGAACTTAGAGGAGAAGGCATCAAGGAAGCGCCGCTAGAGTGAATTGCGGTCTTCAGAGCCCCGATGCGTTCTGGGTAATGTAATCCATCACAGTAAAATCTGTCTTTTGAAAGCAGCTGGTAACGGTCGGATCGAGATGAAGAAAATTCACAGTCGGACGAGACAGAGAGCCTCAACTTTTCCAAGGCAGATGAATCAAGCGACTGATTGGCACCGGAACTGACTTCCAGAGGTGAAGATGATATCGCTGACGAACTGCAAAAGTTGTTTGTCCTTTGGTATAACTTAGGCTCCTGACTGTGGCACTTCTTAAGGTTCTTCGGCCGGCGACCAAGCCGTGAACCTACAAAAAAAAACACCGTAGAAGAGTGACTTGTGTGCATCTGTGTTATTACCTACATTTAGATGCAAAATAAATCTCCAAATGCCTGTGTTCGAAAGGAGCCGAGCAAAATGATCATTAAATCAATGTTTTCAAAGAATTCAGCAACAAGATTAACAAGACAAAATGGTAAAAGCAGTTACAGGAAGAGCACAGCTCACATCTGCTCATCACAATTGAATCTCTGTCCTAGACATAATGCCTGAGCAAACACACTTCAGAATGCAATAATGAATGTCAGGCTCTGTCACTCTCACTCCCTAGTCAATACCCCCCCCCCACTGTCGCTTTTCTTCACAAGGCAGTGCTGCCACTAGAACAGATGAAACCATCTTCTGTGCACTCTTGCTAATTAGAGCATCCAATTCTCACTAAATCTTTTATGATGTTCTTGGCAAAAATGAAAGCCTTCTACAGTACAACTGTCAAAGAGAGATGTCCTTGAAGTAATAATCCTTGTTATTTTTATCTACAGACCTGACCTGACCGTAGATTTAGAAGCCTTTGATTTCTAGCTCCAAAGTAATAATAACAGGACCGTGGTTAGCAAACAGTCCCCGTAATTATCACCGTAGCCACGCCCAACCAAAGCTCAAGACAAACAACAGAGCGGGGTTCTGGCAAAGCAACTGATGGCATTACATTCAAACCCATTAACTTGGCTTTAAGAAAACAAATTCAACTGGAATGCAGCTCAGCAAATGAAGACCGCACTGAATACATTTCCACTGCAATGCAGCATCTACTTCTTCAGCCAACAAGATTGGATGGCTTCTGCTTCAATGAAAGCAAAACAAGTCATAAGAAATAATGAAACAATGATGGTCGTGTATGGTCGTGTAAGGCCATTGGCAAAGGACTGATTGCTAAGCACAGGGTCTCGAAGACAGCTCAGGAGGACTTAGAGCGGCATTGGAATGGAAACGAGTCTTCAGCATCTCATTGTGGCTGGTGAGGAGGAGGAGGAGGAGGAGGAGGAGGAAGAGGAGGAGGAGGAGAGGCAGAGGTTGGGAGAGAGTCACAGAGAAACAGATGCTGAGAGTGAGGACTGTGTCTATGAGTAGAAACACAAGAGGCGCCATATAAATGCTATGCTACAATACATTACACCGATTGAGTGGGGGCGGTAGAGTGGCTGAGATAAGGCTTTGACAGAACTCTCCCGTGAACGCAAGCATTGGTTTTGAGTCAATGAGAGATTTCAAGGCCATAGTTGAGTAGAAACATAAGAATGTATAAACATTACCGTACATTACATAGTTACAACATTCATTTCTGATTGACTGCAGCTGTCAACTCCAACTGTATCTAGGGAGGCTAGATGGGAGTTACAGTGATCTAGTCTGGGGTGATGCAGCAGTCTAGTGGTGATGGATATAGATACTGAAAAGTCTGCAGAAGACAATACAAGTGTCATCTTCATATGTACTGCATCAAAAGTCGACTGAGGTGAAACTGTGCGTCGTCATCATCATCAGTTGCTTCTTTGAAGTTCTGTGCACTGCGTCCTATATGTTGTGTCTTCCTCGCTCTCTTTGTATTGCTTCAATTCTTCCGACCATCACTGCTTTAAGCAGCCTGTCATCCGGATACTATTTCCTGGCACAAACATCTGAATCAGAAACAGTATGTGCCAGCACCATCCATGAACATGGTCATAATTCGGTCATTCCTCCACTTCATGTCTGATCTTCTCAATCACTCTTTTGTCCCTTATGCAACTCAACTCTTCCCATCCACTGAATGTAAAATCCTCTCTATTCTGTTTACACATCTGTTTGACTTGGCTTATCCCCCTTAGATTGCTCTCCCGCCGTTTCGGACTGATCTTCTGGCTTGACCTGGCTCTAATTCTATTTGGATTTGGTGCGCCATCGGCTGTTGCCCTGGGCATTATGATAGTGGCGCTGTAGAAGTTGATTGATTGATTGATATTCTCATTCCAATTCTAAAGCACAGCAATGAAAAGAAGTATGCATGGCTCCTCCTCCTCCTCCTCCTACTCCTCTTCCTCCTCTCTGTTGCCTGTGAACAACCCACTGACAGGCTGTGACATAGTCTGACCAGTGAAGCAGCAACAACACTCTTCATAACAATTAAGTCTATTCACAAGTGTTAGGTAACTTTCATTAATTTGCCACTCCTGTCTAACAGGGCTCTAAGCAACAGCGACTGTGGCCTATGAAACATAAAATACATGTCAGCAATTTTAAAAAGGCCAACTAAACCTAACTACAATACATGATGTTTGCTAACTTCATAAAACATCTGCAACAATGACGTCAACTGCACGGTACATTACTGCTGCACATCTTGTGGCAGAATTTTAAAATGCGATGGAAAAAACCTGGCACATAACCCTGCTCCTCCTCCTCCTCCTCCTCCTCCCTTAAGCTGACTGAAAAACAATATTTCATTAATAGCAACTGAAAACTATCAGACGATTACAGCCGCAGAATGAATTAAGGGAACATGGAAAGGGTTTGGAAGCAAAATACAAGACTGGTGAAGTCTAGAGTTGGTAACCTTCGCGTGACATTCCAACGGCAAAACACTTCTTCAGTCGACAGAACTGGCAACTGTTTCGACTGAGAGGAGTTATTTCGCACTTCTCCTCATTGGCACAACGGTTAGTCATCCCCTGCGTTATACAACGACGGAAGAAACCCTGAAATACAGAAACCCAATCACATCACATCACACACACACACACACACACACACACCAACCAGTCATCACAAAACAACTCATAAGCAAACATTTAGTTAATTAATTACAAATTAAATAAATCTAATGCTGACAATGCAAAGGAAGGCAATACCAGAACCAAAATGAATTACACCATATAAAAACACAGGCCACCACCAGAACGACACTTACCTTGCACCCCTCGCAGGAGTCCACCCCATAGTGAAATCCAGAGGCCTCTCCCCCACACACCTGGCAAATATCTCTACCACCGCTTCCACCAGTTGAAGATGACATGGTGGAATAGGATTCAACCCCAGTTCAGCTGCAAATTCATCTGTGACAAAATAAGAAACAGTTTCACTTGTTACAACATCACAACCATTGTCAACGTCTGTTTCACTTATATATAGAGCGCACAGTTTGGTAATATTTTCATTGTCACATGGAAACGAAGCTTGACTCATCTTTACAGGTATAGTAATGAAACACTTTGATTAAACTGCCACATTTATACAGCACCACTGTATTATATATGTATGTATATATATATATATATATATATATATATATAAGCACTTTATTTTATGCACGTTTTCCGGTCAAATAGGCGGCCATTGCAACAATCATTGCGTCATTGCAATGATAGGGTAGACGCAGGAGTCTCTATCTACAGGCAAGTTTATAATAAGCCAAAGACCAGGTAATCATTCTTTTTGCAACTGCAGAGGTGGTGGTGGTGGGGGGGGGAGGGGTTCGTGTTCTTGTTGTTGGATTCATCTATGAAGGAGAAAGAGGAGGAGGAGGAGGAGGAGGAGGAGGTAGAAGCCAAAGGGGAAGTTCTGTTCTGTGAATGACTTCATCTGCTTCTTTAATTTACTGGAATTAATTTCTGAAATAAATTGAATATGAAACACTAGTTTACCTGACCAAGACTTCCCGCTTCAACAGGCTCAACTAGCAACTAGTAATATTCTTCCCTACTTTTCCATTTCTTCCACCTCTTTATTCATTATCCATCATCTATCTAATTTCCATTGGCCTCTCACATCTCCGTCAGTCAGTCAGTCTGTCTGTCTGTCTGTCCGTCCGTCTGTCTGTCTTCTCTCTCTTCTACAAATTTTATACATTGTAATGTCTTGTCTTTTTGCATTTCCGTTAAGCTGCATGCAGCCTAGACTATTTATACGCTCCATCATCAAACCGAAGCGTCAAATTGCCGTCAATACCCAAATACTACCACCGAACACCCCAAGTTCCCCACCGCCCACCCCGCCGCCTCCCAGGAGTCACCAGTTCCATAGACCCATAGACCTACAAGAGGCGCTTTGTCAGTCAGCTAGACCATAAGCCCGGAGGATAAGTTAACCACAAGCAAATATCATCAACCAAGTATACAAGGAAAACAAAGCCAGATACAAAACATTGCATAAGGCTTGCATCAAATACCGTACCTGCGCCCTTTTCACGTGTCAATAATAATTAAATTATCTTGCTTGAAATGCACACACACAGCACGGCTGCTTCCTAATGTTTTCAATGCATTTGACTTGGACTAATGGCGCTTATAATAAACGGCAGAATTAGTGCAGCACATTAGCTTTGGCTTGAAAAACGGAGAAATAAATCATTTGATCAATTCACAAATCTCTCTCTCTCTCTCTCTCTCTCTCTCTCTCTCTCTCTCTCATCAACAACAGAGCAACACTCTAATACGTTAGATGATTAGAGTCCTCAGAGAATTTCAAAATAAATCCAATTTCAAAGTGGTCATCTCAGATGATCTGCCATAGGAGCACACAAAGCAGGCAAATGAGAGCAGGCAAAAGACACGTCCAATGAAACATCACACAACAGTATGCAGACGTAATTAGCAGCAGAAAGAAAGACAGAGTGTGGGGGAGGTGAAGGAGGAAGGTAGGTAGGGCGGGAGGGAGGGAGTAGAAACGCTTTTCACATTCTAGATAATTATTATTATCAAGAGGCCTTTTAATGTTGATATCATTGACCAGCAAACCAGTAACAAAGCAAGAAAGCAGAGGACAAATAAGAAAATGGTTCTGTTGAAGACGCTTCTTCAGTTAAGCATACGATAAAAAATATCCGATGCTAAAATCCAAAGCATTACATAAGAAGACGACAAGACGACGCCTGCTGCTTTCTTCTTATCTGCCGTTCAATCAACAATAACCACAACTTCAAACGGGGACGAAAGAGCAAAGGTCATGGCCGATGACGTAAAAAAACAGCAAAGCCTCAAGTGCCGTCTCCATGGACACCACCACGTGTGACCAACCGATGCACTCTCGCAGCGTCAATACCTCTCCATTTCGTCACTCACTCGCATCATCCGACCTGTCATTTATAAGCCATGCAGAACGCGTAATGGTCTTACTCTCTGGGGAGTGATGCCTGCATCATGACTGCTGCTGAATCTCCCCCGGAAACCCACCCCAAATCAGCCATTAAGAAGTGACAGTGGTCACCGTTTTCATTCCACATGACGATGTTTTTCGGAAACACAGAGGCAAAGCCTACTTAAAAACAGTTGGCAATGGGCAACAGAAAACAATAAGCACCTTCCTAGACCTTGACCCAGGACATCAAAGAAGACTGCAATAGAAAGCAACAGCAACGTAATGCTAAGGGGACAACCAGGTCTTCTAAATGTAACCTCCACTCAAAACTTATTCTATCGTTCTTACTCCTTCAACTTGAGAAACAATGCAATCAATTCTTTTCCTCAGTTGTGGACTTTATAATGCTATTATGTAGAAACATTTCCTGAAGCCATTGACTGTTGACCAATGACCAATATATAATGTCAAAGTCATGCTGAAGACATTTTTGCATTGCATAACAGTTCTTGTCAATGCTGAAGTGTCAAGCTAAACTCTGTCTGATCTGATAGGCTCTCGTTGAACAGATAGCACAGTCTCAATATCAGGGCAAAAATTAAACAATCACCAATCAGCAACAGTTCAGTTGTAAGCCCCGGCCGTTGGCTGTCAAGCCCAGTAGCAGCACAAGCGATAAATAATGGCTGAGAGGTAAAAAAAATATTCAAGCACAATTGACTTCAGTCCAAAAGTTAAAGTTCACGCCAGCAATAAGTAGAGTTGCCGTATCCCACTTTCTGAATCACGGCCTACAAAATTCAATGCTTCATTAAGAGCAGTAGACATATAGATGGGGAGGAGGGGGAAAGTGGAAGTGGTGTTCTGTTAACAGAAAGGGTTCGACTATAAGAGCTGGGAAGGATCAATGGAGGATCCCCCCTACTTTTTCACTTATTCACGGATTTTCAGACACAAGCCATTGTTGCAAAATCACAACTTGAAAATGCATCAAGTATACAGAGTGCAACAAAGACTACAAAACAGTAATAACAACGAACTCCAACAAAACCCAACAATACTAACAACAACAACAGTGATGATTACAACAGCAACAGCTGCAACAATGACAACAAAAGTAACAATTTCAGCTACATAACAATAAGATTAACATGAAATGTTGTGAATCCATAGATGAATGTATCACAGCATATTCACCAGGTGGCAGCAGCACTAATTGACTACTTTTTCATCCTATAGGGACATGTACTAAACCTCTAATGGCACAGACACAGTAAATACAACTGCGGTGCTGTAAGCCTGAGGCAGGAAACCAGAGGGAGGTTCAACCCAGACCCACTACCGATGCTGTATGGCACGCTCTGCACTTTGCAGCATTTTCAAAGCCAAATTGAAAAAGCAAAATAACTTAAAGAAAATGAATTCAGCAAAAACTGGTTTCTTAAAGATGTCTGCTGATATATTTATCAGTCAGATGAGTTATTTTACTTGCAACTCAAAGTCATAAAGCATTTTACAAAGTCTTCTCATTTCCAGCACAAGAATAGATCTTTCATCCTGGACGATTATAATGTCCATTATAATTATTATTACTATTATAATTATTAGTATAATTAGTACTACTACTACTACTACTACTACTACTACTACTACTAGCTACTACTAGCTAGCTAGCTACTACTACTAGCTGCTGCTACTGCTGCTAGCTGCTGCTAGCTAGCTGCTGCTGCTACCACTACTACTGCTGCTGCTGTAGTGCTGCTGCTGCCACCAGTGCTGCAGCACTGCTGCAGTAGCTGCTGCACCACCACCACCACCACCTGCACCTGCACCACTGCCACCACCACCACTACTACTACTACTACTACTACTACCACACCACCACTACTACTACTACTACTACTACTACTACTACTACTACTACTACTAATACCACCACCACCACTACTACTAATACTGTCTTTGCATCAACAGCAAGAGACCTAAAACTCAGTTAATCTGCATTATCACAGATCACCTTCTCGCTAAAATTCCAAAAATCTGGCTTCTCAATTCTGGACTTAGACTAAAAGCAGAGGCAATGGATCAATGGATCAATATATATCCAGTGATTTACTCTCAGGTTTCAACCTCCTGCTTGTTAAAATTGAAGACAGCAAAGGTGCAGATCAGTCAGACAGGTTTTCATAACTAACAAAGCTACCTTCACACTGCTAATCGTTGTGGAATGTCTGAACTTGAGCATTCTCTCTAGTTAGTTGTGGGTAAACTTGTTGCTGGGTTCTATTCATCTAGTGTGTGTATGTGAGACTGATGTTTGTGTGTCTGCCAGTCTGTGCCTGCCCCTAATAGACCAGCCAGTTAGACAGTTAGTGAGTAGGATGTTAGTGTGTTTGTGCCATTTGTCTGAAGTCAATAATACATCTGTCTTGTCCACCGGAAGCAAAGAAATCAGCATCCGGAAAACAAGAGAACCAGTCTTGAATGAGAATGTTAAAATCCTATTATTACGCTGCATTGTCCTTGATGCTGCCTCTCTTCCATCATATTTCCATCTACTGGTATATCACATGGACACTGCAGTTGTTAATAGTCTCTATCTGTCGTCACTTTTTAATGGACTCAAAATATCAGCAGATCTGTTAACAGTCTCCCAGAATTAACAGACAAGATAATCAGTAAGCAAGCAGTCAAGAGGTTTATGTCTGGCATAAACTAATTGAATGGAATTTCAATGTATAATTTCGGAAATGCGGTTATCACGGCTGGAAATAAATGTAAAGAAGTGCTATGACAAAACTCTTTGTCATCAATATTTTCTCTGGTTCAACTCTTTCAACTGCTTCGTCAGATACAATGCAGTAACGCATGCATCACTGGGAAACCGCTGTCTAAGGTCTAAAATATGTCCCATTTCAGTGGCTATTCAGTGCAATGACAAAGTCAATATATAAAAACTCAAGATTAGTCAATAAACTAAGTAGCAGAAAATTATCCGGCAGTTTGAGTTTGGTCAAATGAACAATAATCAATACGTTAAAATGAGATCTCCTAAGTGTTGTTGCTGATTCTATTCAATATGGATATTTTTGAAACAAACCCATGACGACAACATAGAAATTGCAATGAAACAATATTAAAAAAAGGTTCAACAAAAGCATCCAAGCATTTTCTATGACAGACAATAGGCATTGGTCAGTGAAGGAACATTTATAACTAAACAATAGGACCAATGCTGTGCAAACAGAAAGGAGCCAATGGCTGAATGAGAGCCAGCATTCAATAAATGCCCTTTCTTCCCAAGTACAGCAAAATAAAGGCATAAATAATAAAAAGTGGACCAAAGTACTTAGTTTAATCTCATGGAAAATAAAAGATGTCATTAGGACATTTTGCTGCAGCCTTGCACCAGAATTTGTAGAACATCTGGCCTGGATATCCAGGTCCGTAAGAGGTCCAAAAACTAATCAACATTAAAACATTTTCACAAATTGGACTTGAAAGGGACTCAATGCATTCAACAAGTAAACAATTGACAGGCCAAAACTACTTCAGAAGGCAATACAGCATTGTGAGAACATGAAGAAAGAGTGGGATATATATATATATATATATATATATATATATATATATATATATATATATATATATATATATATATATACACACACACACACACTGAGAAATTCAAAATATCCAGCTTAAAATCTAATGTGCAGAAAACTTGTTACAAAAAACATGCATAGAAAGTATAAAATAAAAATTACCCATACCAAATGTAACCCTGACTAACCTATATGGTCTTGTATGTAGCTAATATTTTATATTCAAGAAATTGACTCAAGTAATAATTTGTAATGGGCAACATAAAGTTATTCATGGCGCTATAAAAGATTTGGTGCTATAAATGATTTGGCGCTATAAAAGATTTGTGTTTTTCCTAGTTTGTGTACTATTTTTTTGATGCTGTGCTTATCACGAATAAAGAGTATTATTATAAAAATGACACAAAAATTAATAAATCAAATAAATACACTCTTAATTGCAAATATGATCATCTTCAAAATAAACAGGAATAAGATACTGCAGAAGCAATTTCTACCTCAATATCAATCAATCAACCAATCAATCAATCATAAAACTTCTTTAGTGCCATTGTAATAAGGCAAATAGCATCAGTCTATGGTGGCTTCAGAGTGAGAATCAGTCAAAAAGTCATGTCCGTGGTGGTTCATAGTTGCAAATCCATAGACCAGTCCACAAATTCCTCATTCTGACTACAAGTCCCGTCCGCTGTGGAGAACCACAAGGTTCAGCTTTAGTCCTCCAAAGCTCTGTCCATGGACTCCTTTACTTCATGCTCTGTCCTGCTCGTCTTGACCATCCTCTTACTACGTACAATGCTGGATATCATTTGTATGAAGATGATGCCCAATTTAATATTCTAGGCCATGGACAGAGCTTTGGAGGACTCCAAAATCAGGCTGTTGCAGATTCTGGCTCTTGAAACACTCTGATTGTGTATGGTTTCATATGTAAGACGGTAGACCTAAACCAATTTAATACAATACAAGTAATGTAAACCAATTTTCAGGTCGATGAATAAGTATGGAATGGTTCACTGTACCAAATGAAATAGAAATTCGAGACTAGCCTGTAGTTATTTAATTTTTCATATCCAGCGACGCTTTTTTATGACGTGGTTGAACCTTGGCCTGTGCAAAGGTCAGAGGAAATCCCCCTCCGACTAAGTGCGATTGATTAATGAGGTAAGTCGGTTTCGAACACGTTAAAGCACTCTTTCAGAAGAGAAGTGGGAATTGTCGGGAAACACAGTGGTCGGGGATGGAAAGACCATCTGAGCAAGAATCACGAAATGTCTTCATCTTCCTCGCTCTGACTTTCTTCTTGTCGCCGAACAAAATCCAGGAATGCAGCGACAAGAGATGAAGAAGTGTCAGAGTAAACAACCGTCGAGTGAAACACATCTAAACTCCGTTACTTTCGGCCCTTAGATCGACCGCACACTCTTACCGTCTGTCGGTTACCTGCTTCTAAAGCGCCGATTACCGTCTTCACTTGCGTCAGAATCCTCCTTCGCTTCTTATTACAACAACAACAACAACTACTACTACTACTACTACTACTACGGTGTTACCGTCGACCTCTTTCGTCGCCGCTGATGTTGCCTCCGCCATTAACCATGCAAGTGAGTAAGTAAACGGTGAACTCCGAGTACTCCTGCCTTGACCTCGGGCGCTTCGTTGCGTTTTTATGCGTGACGTCATGCGGGCAACGACCTCGGCTATTTTTAGACCCGCGTGACCACAGAGGCGTTGGATCAACAGAACGACGACGACGGCGGCGGCGGCGCGACACCTGGCGTTTGATTGCAGTCAATGAGACAATCGTCTAACATTGCGTAATGCAGTATAGGTTAGAGCGAGGCTGGATCGAAGAACACGTTACGTCCTTGCCTTGCTGTTAAAACAGATTTCACTATCGCCGCTTCAAAAGTTCACTCTAAATTGTCTACAGCTGCAACTCGTTGTTCGAAAATCTTCCCAGAGCATCCAGCTGTGAGCTTCAATCAATCTATGATGTTTTGGCTCAAGTAGTAATCACGTCACCAAAATTCTGCCATATTTCACCCTACTATATACATGCAGTGCTTTTTCTGGTAAAAACGGTCCAGGAGCGAGCGCATTTTACTCGTTGTTAAGAAAAATCTTCCCAGAAGCATCACACCAGGACATTTAAAGAAATAAAAGTCTTTACAAGGAACTGAAAGAGACTTTTATATGTCATGTAAATATAAACTTTGAGGTTGGCCAATTTTACGGGATACAAATCCCTTAGGCCATCAACCCTTTTTCTCAACGACTGATTTCTGTACTCTTTATGTCTGTGAATTATAGTGTTGACTATATAAGCATATATAATATTTTTTCTGTAAGACTTAGATCTATTTTATATTTTCATTAATTAATATTATTAGTAGATTATTAGAATTTTGTCATTTGTACAAATTTTATGTTGGAACATTCAACATATTTCCAACATGATATGTTGGAAATATTCAACATATTTCTGTTCAAGTATACAGTTATTCATGGTTTATACTATTAGTTAAGCTGTCTATTCTTGAAATGTTGAGAAAATAAATTTGATTGATAGAATAAAGAGGTGAATGTTTATATAGCTTGATGCTCTTAAACTGTGATTTACGCCGTTTCCATGCGAACCACTCTAAACCTGACTATTATAAGACAAGACTATATAATTTGTTAAGCAATGGTCTTCTTTTACAATATGAACTTGAAATGTAAGAACTCATATTTCTGGTTTACCTACTTTTCTTACCAAGAGAAATGATTTTACCATTAAGATATTCCATTAATATTGATTCTTATTGTCTTAATTTTAAATTAGATTCAACTGATTTATAAATCCACTGAAGTGATTAGTTTTCCACGACAGTTACTATTACTTAGGCTTTCAGATGAATGTTTGAATGAAGTTTGTAAAATTGCTTCCTTACACTAAATGTCCTTGAATAAATAATAAAGAATGCAATTAAAACTCATTAATGACACATTTGACAACATGCAGTCCTTTAATTTTGCAGTATTTGAACTGTTCATACAAAAAAAACTGAAGATCAAGTCTTGATTTAGTACAACCTTAAGCAATTCATCCTACGAATCAGTCTGATTATCACAATGTGATTGCATATTGAAGATAGAGGCACTTAAAACACTAAATACAGCACAGACATTTGCAAGATATACAACACAAATTGCACACTGCTGCATAAGGGAACTTGTTGAGTACCAGTTATCAGGCCCAGGGCCAGTAGTTGCATCATATACATCAATCATGATCTAATAGGAAAGAAACTACGGGTCTGGCAAATCCAAGCAATCTTTTTCCGATAAAGACATAGACAAAAACACAATGGATGTATTTACAGTTCCAGGAAGTTACAATTTTAGGGCAAGTGCACGGTAAGGTCACCCCAGAAAGTTACAATTTGAAGGTAAATGCACGGTGAGTAATGGAAAAACAGGAAAACGTAGCAGTGCATCTCCGAGGGACATATCGATCCTTTGGTCAACAAGCCTCACAAGAAACATATCATTGCAACACTCAAGTTCTTTCAAACAAAACATGCCTCTGGACACAACCCCAAATCTGAGCAAGAAATACAAAATCTGAAGTAAAAGTAAAAACATGAATTTTGAATCGACAAATTAACAAATAAGATGACAATGATGGCTCAGGATTTCTGATTTACACTGGACGACAAAATCAAACAAATTAAGGTTCAAGTGAAACTTTTCCACTGAAAAACAAACATATGCTGCATTTGCCAAAGTGATTATGCAATCCAAGAAGAAATGTAGCATAAGCAAAAGGCCACACAAAGAGGCAGTGAATAAACACAAACTGGCACTGAATACGATGATACAAAACAAAAGCAAAAAAAACATACAGGCAGTAAAAATTGGATTATAATATCACAATTCTCCTCCTAAATTTTGTATTGTTAACTTCCTTATTATGTTCACTTCACATGTGTAATTAATAAAATAATTCTTATTAGATAAAGAGTTCAGTAGTAAAATTATTAGTATTGCATATTCTGTAAGCACACAAAATAAGTTATCACTAGAGGATCTGAATTAAAATGTGCAATGGTGGTTGAGATAACTTTAAATTCTGCAGCCTTGTTCTGCAGCACTGTTTGTCAGTGAGTTCTGCTTACTGTTTGCTATGAAAACAGATTACAAAAGCAGTAATGATAAAACATCAGAATACATCATGCATTGTAATATAATAACGCACAAAAGCACTTAAACACTTGCATCATTTGCAGAGATTATTCCAAATATTTAACTAGCATTAGAAAGAATTCTTAGCATGCAATCACAGGTAAAAAAGATCATGTTTGAAGTATTTTAACAAAAAGAGAGGCTGGGTAAATTGATTTTTTAAAAATTTCATCAATATTTATATTAAATGCTAAACTCTAATGATTTCTTGTACTTTTAAAAATAGCTTTTATCGTATCAAAAATATTTTCATGCATGAAATGCATCAGAGCAAAATCTAACTTCTGGAATTTTATCTCAAAATATTTGTCAAAATTGCCATTATTTGAATTTTTGGCCCAAACTGCTACATTCCACCCTCGGACTCTCTGGCCGCTAAGATGTTGTTTCTCAGCGAAGAAAGATCTTCAGCCTTTTGAAGGAATGTGTGATCGAGAAGATCGACAGCGGACGCACGACACTCCACTTCGACTTCAAGACACGCGTCGAGGAAGCTCTGAAGTTCAGGGGATATCCGATGGCTCTCCTTGACTGTGGGCTTTCCATTGGATGCGATGAGATACAGGGCACGGATCGGGGTCTCGCTGAGATACGGCGGCTCACCGTCTATCATTTCTATCACCATAATGCCAAGACTCCAGATGTCCACCTTGAAGCTGTACACCTTCCTGAGAACACAATAAACAAAACTCTGAACATAGACTACATGAGGAGGAGGTTCAGATGGGCAAGGAGTCGGTGACCTATTTTACCTTTGGAGGTCACTTGATACCTTTGCTCTTTATTCTAATAAATGTTTTAGCAACTAGTTAGTCATGCGAACACATCACTAAAGACAATATCAAAAGGAAACACTAAGTACAACTTAGCAAAATACCTTAAATAAAATTACACAGTAATATAGTTACACTAGCTTGCCTTTAAACCCTGGATTAATAGATAAACATTCAAAACATTACAATCATATCACAAAAAGTTGTTGTCATTTACTATCTATAAAATTCAGTCATATCTGGCCCTCTACTCTTCAAACTGTTTATCCACCGTTTAATCAAGCACAAAGCACTATCCATCACTGACAGTCTTTAAATTTTACAAGAAAACACAAAAATTAGCTCTGTCCTTATTGTATGAGATGTAATCACTGCATTCTTTAGCTGCAAGTCACAGTAGAATCTCGTTATATCGAACTCGCTTATATCAAAATCTGGCTTACGTAGAAGTTTAAGCACTGGTCCACTGTACCATCAGTGAATTAATAAAGTTATTCAAAGGACGTGACTTCATATACAGAGTGCACTAAAACTCACAGACATCTGTAAATTTTTAAAATTTTCTGGGGGTTATACACCCGGAATCCCATTAAATGGGGAAGGAAGGAAGGGTTGAATGGAACTGTCCCATGGGAGGTCTGGACACTTTCAAGTTCTGTGGCAGATCGCTGCTTATGGCTGCAGAGCCCATAATAGGGGGGGGGGTTGGGCCTCTTCACTTGTCACCAAAGTTCAGCTGGACATCCACGCCATCAAATAATATGTTACATGTAGTACGGGTATTTATTCCGTCCAACATTAACTGACTTCTATACAGGGCATCTCTTTGAGGTCATCTCCCTCTACCGGGTTGACAGATGAATCTGTAAACAAAGTCACTGCGGTCTCGCTCCCTCCCTCTCTCGGAAGCAGATACTGCACTTTGTCCACAGGGTCATTGAGTTTGTTCGCTGCCAGCAGATTGGTCGGTGTTTCTTGACCCCCATTAGGTCAGCTTTGATAAAACAGTAAAACTTCAAAATCGAGATTTCAGAAAAGTAGATTTTTGTTATTTATCTTATTATTTTAAACATTTGTTTATGTAAATCTTAATGTTTTAGCCTAAAATCGACATTTCAGATGGTATGATAGGCTGACATGCACATTTGCCTAAACTAAATTGGGTTCTATATGACTTGCAGAATTGGATATATCAAAAAATATATATATATATATATATATATATATATATATATATATACATACACACATATATATAGATATATATATATACATATATATATACACATATATATAGATATATATATACATATATACATATATATATATATATATAAAAGTACTTTTCACGGTCCCTTGAGCTTCGATATAGCGGGATTCTACTGTGGATTCATTTTTACTTACTTAGAGATTATTTCTGGGGCCATCCAGTACGGCGTTCCGACGACGGTCTTCCTCTCTCCCGCTGCCTGTGCGCAATATCCAAAGTCAATGACCTTGACGTCTCCGTTCATTCCCAGCAGGATGTTGTCGCTTTTTATGTCCCTGTGAATTACGTTTCGGCTGTGAAGAAATTCTAGAGCTTCGGCGCATTTCTTTGTGACGCCGGCCACCTGGCCTTCCGTCATTATTGTCTCGGAAACGACGCTCGTAAGCACACCGCCATCGAGGAATTCCATTACAACCCAAAGTTCATCTCCAACGAGGTAACTTTCAATGTAATTGATGATGTTCGGATGGTGAAGACCTCGCATAACTTCAATCTCCGTTAAGAGAAGTTCTTTTTGGTTTGAATGGACAGCTCCATTCTCTTAATCGCTACTGTTTTCCCTGTCGCCAGTTCTGTCTCACGACAGACTGTCCCGGTTGCACTGAAAATAAGAGACACGCGTTCAATTAAGGTCAGCTAGGTCAATAGACAATGGATCAATGAGGGAAAATTCTAAATATAGACTCATGAAAATGCCAGACCTCAAAATAATATAGTCAGGCTCTCAGCAAACTCTTTTTTTGCTTCACTTGTAAAAAACGAACTTTTAATTTTTCAATTTTTCTTAAATGAGCTGATGGTCAACTTGCAGACAGTGCATTTAAAACAGTAATATTAATAATAATCATGCAAAGTACTTTATAAAGCAAGCACAGATGAGAGAAAGATTTTAAGCAGTCACAAACGGTAAGCATATTATTATCATTATTAATATTATTAGCTGGACAATTTATATAGTGCAATAATCATGGCAGAATTACCGAAAACAAAAGCAATTTAAGCATACAGAGATCGAAAAAGTTTAGAAAATTCTATCAACATTCAATATAAAAAATAAAACACAAAAAACATTGACAGAAACAAAGCCATCAGTTGTTTCACTTTAGCCGATTCTATAACGATTGACATCAATAAAATGCAATATGTAATGACCGGTAAACACAGAATGCAGAGCTAATAAGCTGTTCTTACCCCGATGCAAATCCCTTCCCCTTCAACGTGTACTTTGTTCCGGGATCTTCATTTGTTACTATTTTTGCTGACAGGATAAACAAGTAACACAAAAATATGATAAAAACATTAAAAATATCTCGTGCAGAAAACAGTCATTACAAAATACTACAATATAATAACGTCAAAATCATATTATCTCATAGTTACATACATTGACAAAAAATGTCAGCAGCTTTTTCTTTCTCCCAATGAGATTAGATGGACTCATTGTCCCAATATGAAATACTATTGAAATACTCCATACGCCAACTTCACTTTCAACTTTTTCAGAAACTATTGCTATTTAAAATATGTGAAATTGTCCAAACGTCGCAACTCCAATGTGGATTACCAGTTTTTTCCCCGCTGAATATGAGCCAGATAAACAACGGAACTCATTAGTTAAGTCACTGCACAGATGCCTGTGTCTAACAAGCAGAGCTGTATCGACTGAAGCCAAGTGCTAGGGAGGCTTTGGGGCACAGAAATTATGCAAAGTGCTTTATGTCACATTAGACATTAATAATATAATCTGTCCTGCTGAATTCATCAGACGCTGATAACCGCTTGTTTTTCTGGCACTGCCGCAACAGAAAGCTAAATATTGATTTAAAACTGCAAAAAAGGATGTTGGATAAAGATTAAAGGGACAAATAGATGAATGTATGCAAGCAAAATACTAAAAGCAGCAAATGTCTAAAGGCATAAAGACAAAGATGAAAAAAACAGTGTTCAGAATTATTTCGCTCACCCAGACCGGCCATCACTTCTTCATCTGTCATGGCCTGCTTTGGGCCAGCTTTCGTTCGCAGAGCAGGTTTCGGCAGCTGCTTTGCCTCTGCTACTTCTCGCTTTTCGCTAGTTTTGACTTTTGTCTCTTCAAAAACTCCACTGTCTACCTTGCTCACACGAACCTCACCCTTGGAAGAGTTATCATCTGACTGAAATCACAGTTTAAGACCAAGTTTGCTAATTGTAAAATATTATAAAGTATCATAGATTCTCACAAAAGCTGAAGAATGCTTTATATTTATACAGAGACATCTGTAAGCAAAACCCAATGACAAAACTGATTGAGGCATCAATGCTGCATCCATTATTTTTTTTCAAATAATAAATATATAATATTATATATATATATATATATATATATATATATATATACATAATAATATAAACATAAAAATAAAAAATATATTATGAAAAGGTAACAAATAAAATAAAATATAAAACCAAAAATCAGTTCCATTAAAAAGTTTAAACCTTAAAATGCTTCAAAATGCACCACGGTCGTAATAGTAATGAAAGCCATTTAACCTTAACTGCACTAGTAACTGTGTCGGTCATTTGTGGTGAGGATAAGGCACTTGACTGCTTGTTTCTATTTGGTCTTTGGCCAGTTTCTGTTTCATTTAAGACCGAACCAGCTGACAACATCTCACTCACACCAGAATCACCAAGAAACTTCAGATCTTTGTGCTTCAAGTTGCTTTCAAAAACTTCGAGTGCGCGAATAACTGCCGTTGGGTTCTGCTGTTGTTCCAGCTCCCTTTTACAAATACAAACACACATAGAAACAATCACAAAATGCAAATGCTAATAAAAATCAGTCAGTTACAGGTAGAATATATATAATAAAAATCAGGTAGTTATTGGTAGAATATACTAACCATGAGCAGACAATACACAATGCAGTGCAACATAATGACATGCATACAAAGTACCAACTGCTTCAACAATGCAAATGTTATTCGACACTTTGTCCTCTGTAGAAACCATCAAATGGGACAACAGTTTGCAACTTTGCAATAAAGAAATCACGATAAAAGGAAGTTTGACAGAACGTACGTTATATTTGATCCCTTTAGTAGCATTTCCCAAGCAGCAGGAAGACCAACAAACTTTCCATTTTCATATCCCACATGGACATTTCTCTGGAATCCAGTTGGACTTCCGATATCTTTGATCTCTCCATCGTCTTGTATGGGGGTGACTTCATAGGCTGAATTTCTCCTCTTAAAAATCTTCTTCAGTCGATCAGAAATGGATCCACGCTTTTGGAGAGATTTTGACTTCTCCTGCGCATCCATGGTGGGCAGTTATCCAATGGCATAAACCTAAAATTAAAGTGAAAACAATGTTAATGATAGAAATAGAGAGGACATGATTCAATCATTGCTAGATCTAAACTAAGATTTAAAATGGCCAATGCACAGCATTAAGTGCCGTACATTTAGTAAAATAAGCAAAACAAATGGGGTAAATGCAGTGGCGGCTCCATACATTAAACAACAAATGGTTGCCCCCCATAATTACAAGTTGCCACCCCAACGCCCCCACTTGCCAAATCCTAGAGCCGCCACTGGGTAAATGCAGCACATAAAAGTAGCTGAAGCATTGGCAACAAAAAGCAACACCGCATCATCAAATCAAATTAATGACTTCTATAGTGCCATTATAATAACACATTGGGCTTCGGTCAATGATCGCTTGATTTTGAAAAACATTCATACAGTAGACTTGTGCTATTATGTAAAATGCTGCCTTGAAACTTACACAAAACTGTCAGAGAAATTAGAAACGTTTCCGCTCTCTTATTCTTAGTATTCTAGGCTTAATGCGCTTATTCATTTATCAAATCGTATATTAAGATATCAAAATATCTGGACTGCAAAGAAGCGAACTAATCACTCCTTCGCACCCATTGCCTCTGTCCTCTGTTCAGTCATGCGTTGCCAAAAACCTTCCACTCCAAACCCCCTAGCTAAGCAGAGGCTAAACAGGGATCACGCGCACACACGCACACACACACTAACACACATTGTTATTCATAAAGACCGTTTCGACCACGCGTACGTTTCGAACTAGTCACCGATAACGCAACATAATTCCGTCATCAATCTTTTAGGTTTTAAAATTCCATTAAATAAACTGCTGCTTACTTTTCAGTTTTGTCATAAAATTTAGACTTCGGTTCACTTCTAAAAAATCGGGAAACTGTGAAACCAGGAAGCGAGTTCAAGCGACGATATTAGACCAACACCTGCATCAAGACCAGCCGCACGGGGACAAATCGCATCGGGTGCACAGATTGACTATCACGCCATGCTCACCAGTTTTATTTTTACATAATATAATTATATTTGTAGAAACGATTATGTGCAACGTTTCATCTCTTATAACTTATAATTAGTATCTTTAATCGCCGCTTCTGCAGAATGAAATCGTCGAATGTCTCGACGCAGTGCATTTTTACCTAACTCTCGAACATCAAGAGATACGACTACAAAAACTGTAACTACCATGAAATAGTATCCTCTCCTGCCGTCTAGCGGCCTATAAGGCAAAGCCTATATACAGCCTATAACAGTAACTCTTCCAATAAGGGAACACAATTCAGTCGCATGGCCACAAGGCGTATAGTGATATTCACTACTAAGTCAAAACCAACATTAACAGCAAATATAGCCGTATATTGCAACCACAGGGCCAACGCCATCTTTTTCATCTATCTATCATCTTTTATCGTGGGCTAAAGAGATCTGAAATGACTTTGGAATAAAAAGAAGACTGATGGTAACCATTAAAAAGACAGCTTTCCTTCTTTGGACACATGATGAGAAAGGAAGGCCCGGAGCATTTGGCAATAACCGGGAAAATGGAGGGGAAAAGAGCAAGAGGAAGGCAGATAAACACCTAATTAATTATGTCAACAATTTTTGCGCAATTTCTGACCTCTTGTCAACAATTGTCAACTTTCAGTTGACGCCCCTATAATTACGTCAAAAACTTTTGACCACCACCCCCCAGATCAATGACAGATCCCAATAACAAAATTATTATTTTTTGCGGTGATGACCATTTTTCCCTATTTGCTCATCGAGTGTCAAAATGTGGTGGTGATGACTTTTTTTACCTTTTTGCCATGCTTTTTTCCATTGTAATAAGAAGTATTCCGTGAAATTTCCTATTTTTTGATTATTTGTAAAAAAAGTGAAATTATTAACGTCAACTTCTCTTGACCCCCTCCGCTCTGTCAACAACTGTCAAACTTTTTCAAACCCCTCCCCCTAAATTGTTGACGTAATTAATGGACAACCCCTTACTAGCATTTTGTATGTATCAATTAAATCCCCTCTCGCTCTCCTTTATTCCAAAGCCGGCAATCCACAGCGTTTTAGTCTTTATTCGTGGGTTTATTTCTCATATCCTTTGGTTACCTTTGCTGTTATGCGTTCGTGTTGTACTCTTTCTAGAGTCTCTAGGCCTACTATGTCTTTCTTCAGGTATGGACACCATGCTTGAACATAATAGGCCTCCTTCAAAGTTCAAACTATAACCAATTAGAGAATTGAGAGCAGGTCAGGCTTGATTGTATTTGCTATAGGGCCTAGAGCCTAGGGCCTAGGGCCTAGGGCCTAGGGCCTAGGGCAGAGCCGGATTAAGGTTTTGTTTTCCCTGTTCTGAACTTAATAAATTTTATAACCCCTGCGCGCAGGCGATTTCGTCACTATTGGAACAAAAATGTCTTAAAATATTTAATATTTCCATGTAATGGATTTATTCATTGTCAAAAACTCTCTCCTACGTGATTTAATTGCTGAAAACACATCGATAATATTCTTTCATCAGGCTTTGAACGATTTGCATTCAATGTCCATCAATGTTAAGTCCCAAAATATGGAGAGAGTAAACAATCTTGTTTTAAACAGATAGAACATATTTGGAAATAATAAGAAAAAGAGAAGAAAGAGAGAGAGAGAGAGTAGGCCAGTTTCGGGGATTGAAACTATTCTGTCGTAATGTCCATGGTTAATCCTGAATCTATTAGAAGATGGGCCAAGACGCATGAGTTTCAGACACGTAGAATATAATCTATCGCAACACACATACAATCCGATACAACATGTTTATCCTTTCCTCTGCTCCGACGTCCCCTGAACTTTCGCTCCTTAAATTTAATCCAGTCCTCCTGATCCTCCCTTCTTCTCCTCTCGCGCTCCTTCGATTTCGTCGTCCTCCGGCCTCCTGGCGACCCATCCCTTCGTCAGCCTTTCCGTCTGCTGCCTTCCTCTCTCTCTCTCTCTCTAGGGTCTCTCTTTCCTCTCTCTCTCTCTCTCTCTCTCTCTCTCTCTCTCTCTCTCTCTCTCTCTCTCTCTCTCTCTCTCTCTCTCTCTCTCTCTCTCTCTCTCTCTCTCTCTCTCTCTCTCTCTCTCTCTCTTCTCATCACTCTTCTGAATCTTTCTCTCTCTCTCTCTCTCTCTCTCTCTCTATGTTCAACTAGCACTAGCATTGTCCAATTTCAAACAGGGTATCAATTTTATAATATTTTTGTGGTCTGTAAAACCTGTAATAGAAGAAACCAGCTCTCTTAAGCGCCATCTTATCTCTCGATTGGTTTTTTAGACATTTGACAGAGAATAGATTTCTGAAAGACTTTGTATAGTGTCGTTTCAACTGGCTCATTATTTTTCGTGGCATTTTGAAAGCTCTAGAAAAAAATTGAGACAGAATATATTGACAATTCTAGTACGGTTTGATCGACACAGCAAAGATGGGGACACAAGAATACGTGGTTTTAATTCGTTTCATCACTCTTCTGAATTTTTGCATATCTATAGCCTACTGTAGCACTAGTCCTTGCACTGTCCAAGTTCAAACAGGCCATGTTGGCCCACCCAATATTTGGCTTGTGGCGCCCTCCATGCTCATAGTCTATATGTTTTTATGCACTCGGTAGGACTACTTCGTTCTCGAGGGTCTTAGGAAAACATTGTCCGGACTTTCGAAGACATAGAAAAATTGCATAGGCCTATATTGTATGCATATAGGCCTAAATATTTGTTATAGGCCTATATAGCCCTATGATGTTAACGGTAACATGTCTATGCTTATAGGTAATAGGCCTACTTGTACTCGCAAAAGATGACGTCATAGTTACGTCAATAGCTGCGTAAATTACGTTGTCGCTGCATAGCCTAATGGTTTTCATACAGGCTGACAGCCTCCAAAACCATTATTATTATTATTATTATTATTATTATTATTATTATTATTATTATTATTATTATTATTATTATTATTATTATTATTATCATCATCATCATCATCATCATCATCATCATTATCATCATCATTATCATCAGTATTATTATTAATCGCTAGTCAATATGGTTGAAGGGCATTATGTGTTTATTTTCACTTATGATGTGGACCGTGTATTGTACTGTATAATGGACTATTTATGTGGTGCCTTAAGTTAGAAGTTAGAATAATAAAAGAGAAGGGCACAAGAGTATGTGGCGGCATTCAATTTGCTCAAATGCGCAGGACGCCTCAAGATGCATGCATAGGGTCGACGCAGTGGCTGCTCCAGGATTTGGCAAGTAGGGGGCCATTGGGGTGGAAACTTCTAATCATGGGGGCCAACCATTTGTTGCTAGGTATGTAGTATTAATTATAGGGTCCCAACAGGGGGGCCACGGGAGCCAGGCACTCAATAGGGGGCACTTGCTCTCCCGGGCCCCTTTGGAGCCGCCACTGGGTCGATGAAATGCTGAGACCAGCCCTGCTTACACGCATTCTGCCCATGTCCCATGTCCCCTGTCTTATATCTTCTATATATTAAACACGAGCACTTCCTATTACAGCAAAAGAGCTATAGGCCTATGTCGAGAGCTTGTGTAGGGACTTATAACCATCGAAATCGGTCACATGGAGTAAGAATACGCCTGAAAGTCGTCAGATCATCACTCAGACTCGGATGTTTCCTTAGACCGGCATAGACTTCTACTATAGGCCACCAAGCTCAAGACCCCAATTTTTGAGGCGCTAGGCTAGGGAATGGAAAAGGCATAAGAGTCCCCCACTTTTTCATCCAAGTGTACGCCTATGCACGTTGCGATGCTGCAAGAGAAGACGTTATGGCATAGCGGATACGATTCCTGCTTTGCGACTGGAATGTCACTGGTTCGAAACCGTCGGCAGTTGCTAGAATCGTCGACAAGGCGTTCGTTGAGACTTGAGAGGCCCACAGCAGCCCCGCTGGTCCTGCGAACAACAACAACAACCCTTCCCCTTTCCCCAATACGCCGTGATTTCGCGCGAAAAGACGTCAAGACCCGGATCGGAGGGGCGGAAGAAGGGGAGCGAGACTAAGACATTTCCAAGAAGCGACATATCGTCGTTTTCCCTCTGTGAGCGATAATTGAGGCCGCTGCCATTTGCTTCTGTCTTCACAGATAGAGTAGGCCTACTACGCTCCGAGGGGAATCACCCGCTCATTATTCAAACGATAAAACTATCGTGCGTTTCTAGACAGCGTTTTAAAAGTCGGGCGAGTAAGGCGCTAAAGCGCTGAGCTCAACTGCATGTCTAAACGGCCGATCAAGTAGCGCCTGCCTGGCTACAGTGCTAAGATCATTAGAGCATCGCGACATCTTCACTGTAAAAGTCGCTGTAATAAGCGACGCCAACGAATCGTTTAATCCGCGCATCCATCCATGTCCAACGATCCATCCCCAGTCGCAAACAGCGCCTCATTCATCGGCACTCCCAACAGGAAACGCTTATTCTCCTCCTTCTCGTATTCCTCCTCCTCCTCCTCCTCCTCATCCTCCTCAGCGTCTCCGGCGGACAACGTCGATTTTGTGGAATGCAGCGCCGAATCTTACTCTATCCGGTGCGATTTGTCGCCATCCTCCCGAGTGGAAGAGGTGGAGGAGGAAGAAGAGGAGAAGAAGGAGTGGGCGTCGTCGGTGGCGCCGTAGTCGATCGTAGGTCATCGCCGAGGCGAAAACGAGGCTGGAGCCTCGTTTCCGGAACTGACGGAAACTACCGGAATCACCCGAAGCGTCTTCGTAGTCGGCCGAGGAGAAGCGCTGTGTCTCGGCGTCTTCGGTGGCGTCTTCGTCGCTCGTCTAACGACGTCTCGAGCGGAGTTTTCGTCGGCAGAGACCTTCACCCGGTAACCGATCGTCGTTCGGTCGATGGCGGCGGTCGTCCCGGTGCCCACCGAAGCGCCGTTCGAGGCGTCGTCGGGCGCCGCCGCCGCCGCCGCCGTTCAGCAGACCCCGAAGCGTCAGGGCAAGATGGCGGCCGACGACGACCGCTCATCCCTTGGCGGAGGCGGCGGAGGAGGAGGACCTTCTTCCGTCGACCGGTCGGTCGTACGGAGGAGGGCGGGGGTCGTCGTCGCCCCTCTGCGATCGTAGATTTCATGAGGCAGGGAACGCCAATGGTGACGGGGTGGGTGGATGTAAGAGGGCACTGCTCCCCCGGCGTCCTCCCACTGCAACCGAATTCCTTATGATTTAAATCATTTGCCGTTGAAGCATTGTGCAAAATGATTTTGAGATCAGGAACATGTGTCGGGCGATAAATGATCTTATCTCATTCCTTCGGAGACTATGTTGCTGAGTTAATCCACTGCTGGAAATCATTTGCAAATGTATTTTTCACTGATATGTGATGCATTGCAGATTGGGTTTATATATAGTTACTTTGTCAAGTAGGCCTTCTCCACTGACTAGACAGGCGTTTGGGGATTCCCAAACACGTGACTTTTGGGCTTCTGGGAGTTTTGGCAGACATTTTTGTGCTTTTGTTGTATAATTGGATTGTAAAGCTTTAATGTGGGGTTGTATCAGAGGTTGCATGGTTGCCTTTCACATCTGAATATTTGTAGGATTACATTTTTTAAAAATACTTAATGATCTGAATCATGGACTCAGATATCTTGAGGACCCTTATGTTTCATTCCTGAACTCCAGGAACTAATGGACAAAGTTTGTTGATCTAGGCCAATTTATTCACACTTCTTGATCAAGATAGTAAGATAGCTCTTTAAGATAAATTCTCCAGTGCATTGGATCAACCTTCTTTTGGTGCACCCCATGAATACCTATTCTAGTAAGGAAACTAATGATCCTCCCTTGCCGAAAAGGCATACGCTAGAAGAAGAATTCTCCGGCCAAAAACTCGATCACTGAAATGGTGCTCTGTTGGTGCACATTATGACACTTATAATGGAAATAAGTCTAATAAGTGTGGTGTGCTTATTCAGTAAATAAGTTAACCAAATTTCTGACTTGCTGCCCCTGCATCCAGAAGTGCTTGCAATTATGCCTTTATTCAAAATTTGAAGGTTAAATTTTCATTGTGTTATGTATCTTGTATTTACATAAATGCATTGTCTGTGTGTAAAGTTTCAGAGATGATCAACAGTTAGACGTAGTTACTTACTTTCTGTTTTCAATCCAATACTGAAAGTTCAGATCTGAAGATGGCAAAGGAGAAGCCTAGCCAAGGTTATTAGTTCAATTTTTTTATTTTGTTAAAATTAAATGAAGTAAGTAGTGCCTCCTTGTGCTAATTTTCTTTCAGCATTAAGGCAATTGCTTTTACGAGAATTTCTTAAATGATAAAGTTACAGTTGCTTTTGAGAGTTCCTCCTGTTTTGAGATTTTCAATTTTGTTGAGAATTTCATTTTTGCAGGCACTGACCTTATCAGCCCCGATAAAATTAAGAAAGAGCCCGAGGACAGCGGCACCCAACCAGGTGAGGTCTTTTCAGCAAGTACAGAAGGGTTGGGGTGTTTGACCTTGCTAGTCAGGACCAATCCCCTGTGAAGGTCAAAGTTTTGGTCTTTTGCTGACCAACCCCACCCCTCACTAGAGGTAAAAACCTGTTGGATGGGATTAGTTTGATTCCCACTGCTGTTTGGCAACATCAACCACTGGATGTGATGCATTTTGATGCTCTCTTATTGAGATTTTTTCTTTTGACAGATGTGACTTTAAAGACAGATTAAATATTTTTTTTAAAAATACTTTTATTATTCTCATGACATTTATTATCATTTTGTCACATAGACTGATGTAATGGCTTGATTTTAGAAAAAATTCATTGGCATACAAAGTACATGTAATTTGATCTTAAGTTTTGAGTGCCTAAACAGTTTGTCACCATACTAAGAGATTGTATTCTACTCTCAACTTGGAAGAGTAAATTTGTTATTGAAAAAAGGCTAACATTTGGAGACAAGTGAAAGTTAATGTTCTAAAAATGTAAATGGTACTTGTTGATTTCTAACATAAGACACAGGCAGATAGATAATTTACAGTCCATTCATTGTGAAGTAGCGTTGCTTTTATATTTGACACATTTATGGGTGTATGCAGTTTCAGCACCAAAACCTTCAGCTGCCAGCAAAACAGTTACTGTGCTGGCATCTCCTCCAAATTCAAGTAGCAAGACGTCTAGTGGACAGCCAAAGACTATACTACTTGTTCAAACTGTCAACAGTCGAACCGGAGGAATCCAGTCTCTGTTGCTGCCACAGGCTCTTCGTAGTCTGCCAGCCACGACGTCTGAGCTGAGCCTTTTGGCCTCAAGGGCTAAAATGTCGACGGTCTTGACCCTCACTTCGAGCGCGCTGAAATCACAGCCGAGCACGGCCCCTAAGATGGCCGAGTGTCTCCTGACGACGGCCGCCAGCGGCGCCGCAAAACCAGCGACATTGCAATCTGCGTCACAGTCACAGATTCAGGCACAGACGGACATCAAATCGATCGTGAAGCTCTCGTCCGCTGCACCGCCAAATTATTCTCTGCCGAGAATCTGTGAGTTGACATTCAAGAGCCGAACGATAAAGGCGGACGGAACGGTCTGCACCCTGAAGGAATACCTCTGCAATTTCTGTCAGTTT
Organism: Metaphire vulgaris; assembly: GCA_018105865.1. Classification (NCBI taxonomy): domain Eukaryota; kingdom Metazoa; phylum Annelida; class Clitellata; order Crassiclitellata; family Megascolecidae; genus Metaphire; species Metaphire vulgaris. The sequence goes on from CM030837.1 coordinate 20,073,482, forward strand.
ATGGTTGCAAGTCAGGACGAGTTCAGAGAGCATTTTATGACTCACATTTTCTCTTGCAACTACTGCAGCTTCCGGGCATTCACGCGGTTCGAGGTCCTGAGCCACAAGAAGGAAAAGCATCAGGGAATTGCCGAGGAGTTGGCAGGATATGAGGGATTGGACAGTTTCTCTGACCAGTTAAACTCTATGGTTGCAGATTGGAAGTTGACGGAAATGCCAAAAGCTATCTCACCTTTGCCAGCCATCAGTATCCAGGTACCATTTGTCAGTTCTCCACTGCCGGTTGTTGTGACACAGCAGTCAGTTTCTAGTGTTGCCGCCACAGAGGTGACTGACAGTGACAGCTCTTCTGTGTTGATAGTTACTCCAAAGGCATCGATTTCGCAGTCCGGCATTCAGACTATTCGAACTTTTTCTTCGTCGAATCCGGCGACTGTCGTTTCATCTTCAAGCGTAAGTGTGGCCAGTCGCTTGCACTCTGTTTCAACCATGGCATCAATGACTGCTCAGATTGTGGCAGTTTCATCATCGGCAGTGTCAACGGTGACTCCGGGACTCGTGGCACAGAAAATGACGCCAATTGTCACCATGGGCGCAGTGTCGTCTCCAGTTGTTCTGCCAATGTCTACTATCAAGACAATGGCTAGTGTCGGAAAGTCAAATGATAACTACTTCACATACAAAATCGTGCACGACGCAACTGGTAAAGTGCAGGCCTACGAGTGCGATGTCTGCAGCTACCGTTCAACAAAGATTAATGAAATATTCGCACATGCATCGACTCACACTATCAACGATCTCATGAAATCAAATAGCAACAATGTTCAGTGGGAGTGCTTCTATTGTTCATTTACGTCCATTCTTCAGGCAAATGTCGTAAGTCACGTCATTGCCAAGCATCCTAATAAGCCAATCCAATTGAAGCGGATGGTATCGAACAATCCGACGCAGCGCTCTGCCAGCAGGTCTGTTCTCTTCCGCAGTCCCAATTTAATGTCAGACGTCACGACGCCAGCAAAGACGTCGTCTCCATCGATAAAGAAAGAAAAGAACCAGGACGAGGCTGCAACGACATTGGCATCTGCGGCAACAGTTGGCACGGCGGCTAAGAAGACGGACGACGCAGGAGATGGCTGCATGTGGGGTTGCTATTATTGCAGCGTGCAGTCGGTCGACCGCAATGAAATTATCCTACATCTGAAGAAGGACCACGCACAGCAGAAGCTGGTGATAACTCGCAGACGAATCACACACATTCCAGTGTCTCAGTCATCAAAGGGCGATTTGGAAACACCAGAGACAGGGAGTGAAACAGTGCAGAATGACAGCGAAACGAATTCTACCGACAGGACCAGCAGTGACGTACAGATAGGAGACATCGATTCAACTGATCCACAACACTCGCTCTTGAAGTCAAGGAGGAAACAGGTTTTACCTCGTAAAGTTCCCGATGATGTGAAAAACGATGAGGCAGGTGATCCAGGTAAGGTAGCAAAACCATCGGAACCGGCGCCGCCTATTGGTAAAGGTAAGCGCAGATTTCAGAACTTGTCAAGGTCGTCTAAGGAGTCTGTGGATCTAATGGAATTGAAGATGCCAGAAGTTGGAAGTGGGAAGAAGACAAGAAGGAGCAGAGAGGTGAATGTTGAAGGATCGACAAAAAGAATGAAGCTGAACCAGGAGAGAGGCAAGACGGTTGACCTTACGAGCGACGTAGAAGACGACGCAACGATAATCATCGACGGTCAAGAAGGAGCGGATGATGTTGGCATGCCGGCGCTTGAAGACGTCTCGAACTTCATCAAGCTGAAGTCTGTAAACAGAAAAGCCTCCACTGAAACCGTCGTTCCAGTGGAGACGTGTATTACTTCTGACAACAGTGTGGCCAGTTTCGTGGTAAATGAAGTGTCAGCGGAGAACGACAAAGAAATGCCCGTACTTCATCCGGAGCTCAGCATGTCACAGCAGCAACCGGAAGTCAAGTCGAGAAAACACCCCCCGGAAACCTCGACTGGTAAGCAGCCTGTCGAAGGCGCCAATAAGCCGGTTGATTTCCCAGACGACTTCATCGTCAATGACTCACAGTTGTTCCGATACAACAGCACGACGTCTGAGGCGTCTTGCAGACGATGCACCTTTACGATGAGTGGACTGAATGCCAGGAATCACATGCGCGAACACTGCATGTCGCACACCGGCGGTCAGCTGTGGAAATGCCCTTACTGCCCTTTTAAATGCGGTCGCTGCAGCATGATTGTCAAACACGTTAGAAACAAACACAAGAATCGCCCGCTAAATGCCATCCAGAGAAAGATCTACAGGAGACCTTCGGACAACAGCCTCCAGGCCGATTCAGGTGGTACCCAGGGTGTGGTGGAGTGTATTGGCACGAGGGCCAGACCCATGCGACCACTCTCGGTGTCGGGGCTAAGGGGGCCTCGAAGCGTGAAAGAAAATCACATATTTGAGTGGGGATCTCACATGTACGAATGTCCGTTCTGCAGTCGTAGAAGCCTTTTCAAGGGTTCAATTAAGGTTCACGTTAAGGTTGCTCACCCGAGCGAGAACAACGAGGTCGTGCTGAGGCGTCTGCCTCGACCCAGATTGGTTGTCAACAGCCAAACTTTCAGTCGAAAAGCACTTCTCAATATCGTTCCGATAGAAAGCATGCATCTGTACGACAGCCTCGGAACTCTCTTGCTCGACAACGGCACGAGCCTGAAGTACGATCTTGACATCGATGATGACGCGGATGACAACAAGGCGGTCGTGGAACGAACTGGACTGCGGTACCAGTGTTCCCACTGTAACTTTAGAAATCTGACTCCTCAGGTCATAAAGATTCACATTCTTCAGATTCATCCGGGTGAATCAACAACAATACTAGACCACCGTTCTGGTTGTCGGTCACACCATTTGTTTCTGTGCAGTAATTCTGACTGTTGCTTTGCTACGAGTAAACCGGAGGCACTGAAAATGCATGCGTGTAAAATGCTGGAAAAATCCGTAGCACCGTCTGGTGATGGGCTTGTGGAAAAGACGGCCACTGCAACGCTGGAGATATGCGACCCGGAATCACAGTTGTCGTCCAACAGTTCTGCTGGTTTAAGAACGCATAACAAGATTCAGGAGAGTGCAGATGGTGATGAGGTGAATTCAGTGCCTCCTTCAAATCTGACAAAATCCGTGGACACCTCAAGCGGCGAGAGTCGGAACGAGTCCTCGCACCTCTCTGTCAATTTCCGTAAACGGATAAAAACGCCCGAAGGTCCCATTGACTACAATGACGATGGCACTCTCAAGGGCGTTGACCTGGAAAACGGCTCCATGATTCTCCAGTGCCGGTACTGCGACTATCCAAGGACATCCGATCCTGTCGAAATAAAAGTTCACCTTGCTGCCAAGCATCCAAGGCTACAACCGATTGCAGTTGATGTTGATATGAAAGAGAAAGGCGTATTAGGTCATCTCTTCATCTGTTCCATCTTTGGTTGTGACTATTCTTCACGTTACAGCAATGTCTTTGAACATCATATGGACGTGGAACACCCAGATGTTGAAAGTGTGCGCTCCGTCAAGAAGAAACGAGCGCAGAAAAGGAACTCGGACAAATGTAGAATTCAGCCTGAAGTTCCACAAGCAGAACAGAATGAGTCTTTAACTGGAGAACCGGTTGCACAGGAAAACCCAGGTCCAGATGGCGGCAAATCGAACAACAGTGACTGTGGTAATAAAGATCCACTGCCGATGGCAGCGATCGCCTCTCCGGCTGCCTCGACCTTTTCTCAGCCGGCCCTGTCTCCCGTCGGTACCGTCAGTTCAGAGGCTAGCAATGCCGTGGGAGACAGTCCTGCCATCGGAAGCCCCGACGACATCCAGATCAGCGATTCTCCGTTTCCCGCAAAAGACGCCAGTAAACCGGGACGGAAGCCGCGAGTGAAGGGCCATAACTTTGATTTTCCATGTCGATACGAGTGCATCCAGTGTAATTTTCGCGTTGGGAGCCCGGAGGAGATGAAAAGCCATCTGGTGGTGAAGCACAGTGAGAATTTCCGCAACTTCTACTGCATTGACCGTCGAGCACGTGAACTTAGAAAGAGGCAGAAAGTTATTTTCTGTCGTGATTCGCGTTGTGGATTCTACTGCAAATTTGACGAAGAGTTGGAAAATCACGAAAAATACTCCTGCTCGTTTGCACCGTCTGTTCGTCATCACCACCAGAAAGCAACTCAGGAGCGAGTCCTGCAGTACATGGACTCGGTGATGAAGATGGGCCCCGGGGCACCCGGCATCGAGGGTGAGAAACTTTACCAGGTCAGTAGCGGCTCCAGTAGAGCTGCTATGCTTGAAAACGTTAATAACAAAATGTACCAATGTTCTCACTGTACTTTTATCACTACCGATCTTCATAACATCCGCATGCACGTTATCGCAGAACATGCGTCGACTGAAGGCGGATTCGCAGAAATTAAAACAGAACTCGGAACAGACGGTAACATAGTCATGAACGTCAACGATCGTGGAGTGAACGAACTGAACAAGTCTGCTATGAACATGAATCTTGTTTGCGATAAAACTGTAGACAGAGAGTCGAGATCGATGTACGACGCTGTTGACACCGTCAAAGTTGACGACGAGGAAAAGGTTTACACTGTTTTGTGACGCACACACACACTCTGACAACAGTGACACAGAGTGAAAGACATTTAAATCAGACGATGCATTTGTGCCGAGCGTCAGTCACTCAATGAAATTGCGATTGAAATTCAGTACTTTGATAGTTTAGCTCAGTTTTCAGTTTTACTTTATTTCAGAAACTATTGCCGCTGATTTTTGTCCATCTGAGTTCTTTTTAGTTCATTGGTTTTGTGGATGTACTTTGAATGAAATAATTCAACTGCTGTTCTTTTGTGTTTTGTTTGCGAACTTGAGACTGCTTGTTATGCAACTGGCACCGGATACTTTACTGCATTTGTCATACTTTTGTGACTGATCTGAAATTCCAGTGCATAGATTCTGTATTATGATGTCAGTCACTGTGTTACTTAATAATGCTTTGTATTGTGAAAAACAGTTATTCATCTTAATTGAATTTGGTTTTGTTGCCTTGTTATTAAAATGAGGGGCACGTTGTAAAAGAAACTGGCAACAATTATTTTTACCTATATTTTATGCATTGAAGATATTGTGAAAATTTCAGATTTGGTGAAGTATAAATGTTGATCTCATTGAACAACGTTATGAGAAATTTTTAAACTTTTAAGCCAGCAAAGAGCATAGATTATATATGCTAACTTTTTCATATAAATTTGCTAATGTATTTTAATATGCAGTATATATGTTGTAACTTAGATTTCAACAATTAATTAACCAGGTTTTTATAACAATTATCCCATAATTGTAGTTTTGCTACTGCAAAAAATATTTATAACTATATGTTTAGAAATATTAAGAAAACGAAATCTAAGCAAATTTAGCTAATGCTGATAATGTGACAGATGTTTTAATGGCTGAATCCGAATACTTGGCTGAGTCAGTTTCAAAGCCTGTGGCTGTAAAATTACAAAGCACGGTGTATGCCACATTCCTCTAAATACCTTAGACCACAAATATAAAGTGGCAACATCACTATCTGCTCTATCATCTTCAAATTCATAGGAACCAACTGTTCGGAATGTAGTCACAGTTACAATGCCAATAAAGGTTTTCAATCAATCAGCTTCTATAGCGCCACTATCATAATGCCCAGGGCATCAGCCGATGGCGCACCAAATGCAAATAGCATTAGTTTTATGGGCGTCCAGGTGAGTGAAATTGCACCACCTGGATAAATTATGAAAAAGTGAAATTAATTTTTTGAAATAACTAGTAATGCTTTATAGTACTAATCTAAAGTATTTATTGCACCAGACGAAACGTAGGCCTACCAAGTGAATGTTTAATCGAATCGATAGCAGAAGGAAGATGGCGTCAATGTCACAGAGAAATAAGAGTTCGTAAAATGTTTAACCAACGGAAACGGGCTTTTCTAATTCACTGTTAGTGCTTTTGCATATCAGACATGAGGCTGAATGAATCTTCAGTGATTGGACATCAGTTTCCTACAAGCCATACGCATATAAAGGATTGAAATGGTCCAGTCGTCGAGTGATAGTTTATAGTTTAAGAACATTGAAGAGAATAAGAAAAGGACGGATTTGTTACAACATCCATATAGTTACTGTTATTAGTCCTTCTACGGATTATAATATCTTCAAACGGCGTGTGTGGATTTATGAGAAATCAAAGCAACAGCGCCGATGGCTTTGTGTTTGACGGCCCGTAGAGCCTTTCCCCGTCGACCGTCGACGGCAACAGCCGCCGCCTCCGGCCATAATTAACGGGCGGCGATCAGCGATCGACACCGATAAAATATGAAGGGACTGGGCGCCCCCTCCTTTCACTCGTCCGTCGAATCGGCGGTCGCCCGCCCCCGTCGCCCGATGCCGTGACACGAGCTCTTCGTCGGCTTTGAAGAACGAACGCATGCGAACTGTTCACAAGCCACCTGTATCCCCACCCCCCCCCCACCCCCACACACACACACAGAGTCTGCAGAGAAGAATTTATTCTCCTCGGCGGAGAAGGAAGCTGCTTCAGCGCTCTCTCGATCGCTCGATCGCTCGGCAAGGCGTATTCTTCGTTGCTGCGTCTGGGGGTATGTACACTGCATGTAGTCTACAACAGAAGGATTTTGTCATTTTGGTGGTGTTTTACTCTAATATAACGGAGAAGACAAAATGCGTGACGAAATGACAGCGCATTGAACTGCAACTCTAGAAACGACGCCAATTATTACTGTCAAATTTAACATGAACAGTGACTGTATTTAAAGTGTAAATGCATCCGAATACTTCTATAGCGCCTTATGGGCATGGAGGGCGCCACAAGCCAAATATTGGGTGGGCCAACATCATCATGGCCTGTTTGAAATTGGACAATGCAAGGACTAGTGCTACAGTAGGTTATAGATATGCAAAAATTCAGAAGAGAAATTAAAACCACATATTCTTGTGTCCCCATCTTTGCTGTGTCAAATCGTACTAGAATTGTCAATATATTCTGTCTCAATTTTTTTCTAGAGCTTTCGAAATGCCACGGAAAATAATGAGCCATTTGAAACGACACTATACAAAGTCTTTCAGAAATCTATTCTCTGTTAGGTTTTATAGACCACAAAAATATTATAAAATTGATACCCTGTTTGAAATTGGACAATGCTAGTGCTACAGTAGGCTATAGATATGCAAAAATTCAGAAGAGTGATGAAACGAATTAAAAGAAGTTATGGGAATGACCACCCACAAGCGATGGCGCGCTGTCTTCTTCGATGGTTACGACCACCCAGAGATCACATAATGGCTAATAGTTAATCCAGTGTCCATATTCGCTTCCTTATTCTTAGCGCTGACAAAATTCCAAAATGCGGAAGCAGAGCAGGCCATTGACTGACCAACCTGTTGGACTTTCTGGAGGAGGTTTTGATAATCTAGACAAGGGCAAGGGAGTAGACATAATATATTTAGACCAAAAGCTTTTGATAAAGTACCCCATATAAGGCTGGCTGCCAAACTGAAGTCCTGTGGAATAAGGGGCAATATTCTCAGATGGATTGAAAATTGGTTGAAGGGAAGAAGACAGAAGGTTGGCATTAGGGGAGGCCATTTGACCAATGGGCAAGAGTTATCAGTGGAGTGCCTCAGGGCTCAGTGCTTGGGCCATTACTTTTTCTAATATATATAAATGATATCGATGAAGGATTACTGTCCAAAATTTCAAAAGTTTGCCGATGACACAAAGTTATGCAGAAATATAGACTTAGGATGATGCAAAAATTTTACAAGAAGATCTAAGGAAATTGTTTCAGTGGTCTGTGGACTGCAGATGCTTTTCAATATTGATAAATGTTCTGTAATGCATGTTGGGAAGTCTAATAATGGTAATGAATATTCTTTAGGGGAAGGTTCTAACCACAACAGAAAAAGAAAGAGACTTGGGGATAATCACCCATAGAAGTATGAATCCATCTCACCAATGCATGGAGGCAGCAAAAAGGGAAACCAAATGTTGGGAATGGTGAAAAGGACAATTGTGAGTCGTGACAAAGAGATAATCATTAAACTTTATAAGTCATTAGTAAGGCCTCATCTGAATACTGTGTTCAGGCTTGGAATCCATTCTTGAAAAAGATATAGAACTTTTAGAAAAAGTGCAAAGACGAGCAACGAAGATGGTCAATGGGTGCCATAATTTCGAAAAAGACCAATATTGTGGACTGACAACATTAGAAAGGAGAAGAGAAAGAGGGGATTTGATAGAAACATACAAAATAATGACTGGGAAAGTAGATGTGCCATATGATCGATTCTTTACAGCACTATAGCAGCACAAGAGGCCACAAGTGCAAAATGTTTAAGCAGAGGGTTGGTCCAAGAAAGAAAAACTTTTTTTAGTGCAAGGGTTGTGGACAAATGGAACAGTTTGGATGAGGTGGGAGTGACAGTTGAAACAGTGAACGGATTCAAAGGCTATCTAGATAAACTAGGTTATTGAATGCGAATGGTTACATCAGTGGTTTTCACACAGGCTTACTTAGCCTCCTAAACCACTTAAAATCACATTATTATTATTATTGGTCACCGAAATTGACCCACGACCGATCCATGGGTCATGAGCAATTATATGTATGTACAGTATCTGTATGACAGGACTTCATTTGACCAATCATATTCTTGGCGCCGTATAGTCTAACGGTCTAACCGTTGGACTATATTAGCCTATACACGGTGGAACTTAAAGAAACACGGATATTGTGGCTATACTGTAGTTTAGTCTCAACATTGGCCAAAACTTGAATAAAAAGTGGGTGGCCACTATCATGTGCCTTTCGGCCTCCACAGCTTCCCAAAAGGTGAAGGGCTCGGGCCGAGGGGAAGGGGCAGGGGTGCATATATCCCAGGGCGCCGAGGTGGGAGGGGACGCCAACATCGGGTTTATGGTAGCAAAAAAGTAAAAAGAGGCATCAATAGGTCTATAGTTGTGACGACCCCTTTTGGCTTTTCATGGTTTTCATGAAGTCGAAGGGGCGCCGTCTGTATGATTTGTCCCCGGGCGCCGGACACCCTAGGATCAAGAGAGCGACGAAGTGGCGACCTTTTTTTGCTTGTCAAAGTTTGTTGTGAAGTTGAGATTTTTATCTGAAATTTAGAGGGTGCCTTCAGTATGTTTTGCCCCTGCATGGCTGCGCCTCTGCTCGGGCCTATAGAGGCCTAATAGAAGTTTACGCCTATGGGCCTAAATTAATGTCCGATGCCATCAGTTATCTTGTGGACGCCGGTCAAGTGCTACATTGGATTTGCGTCTACGCTGAGGACAAGAAATCGATGGAGTTATAGACAAGTAACGAGACAAATCGATAGTAGCGCTCTATCACCAGACTATTATTAGCTCAGCATATGGACTGTAAAATGAATGCGGCGCTACATAAAAACCGAAATGAAGGGCACTGCTGCTGCTGCTGCTGCTGATGATGATGATGATGGTGGTGGTGGTGGTGGTGATGATGATGATGATGATGATGAAGCGCCTCTTTTCAAATCAAAAATTCGCCACTGGAATAAGTTGAATCATTAAAATTCCTGATCGTGTTTAACCCCTTAACTGGGGATCCCGGATATACCCGTCCATTTTACATTGAGTTACAGTTAAGTACACGGTTAAGGGGTTAAAGTGAGAAAGTGTCGTAACTTTTTCATTTTTGTGTCTTCGGTCAATACATTGTCGCAGAGTGGGCTGCTAGGCCCTAATAATTACTTGGCCTAAGCCTACTGTAAGAGGCCCCCGTGGAATGGAATCTATTAATAGGCTTGGATAAGATCATTAGGATAGAATGAGTCTTCTATTTTCCAGAGAAGATGTCCAATCTCTTTCTTTTGTCGAAGACGAAGAATTCATCGGAGACTTTTCAGCTGACGTCACCAACTGGGTCATTGATTTCTCGAGTAGCTTTCCTCTTAGATCTCTATGCTTCTATGCGATGCCTTTCTTGTGTCGTCTCGATGGCCTTTGGAGGACGCGTTTTTTGCCCCTAATACGTTCTCGCAGCTGACGGTCGTTTTTTATCGACGAAATAATAAAATTTTCTGCCATTGTTCAAAACCGGAAATGATTGTGGCGCCATCTTCCGGACGCCATCTGCCGACCGCAAACTCAGTTATGGATTTGCGTTCGTTGACTTCACGCGGCGTCCATTTTGCTTGCCGTTGCCATGGCTACGGTATTGATTTTCGTCCGTCGATATCAGCGCCGTTAGAATGGATTTTCCGGCTGAATTTATGTAGCGCCATTACAGAACTATTGGCGCTGATCTTGAGGTGCCCCGTGACTTCGATTTGGTGCGATGTCTTTTGAACATTGGCTCATTGTTTGTAGTAATTGAATCTTTGCATTTCTTATTGTAGTGGGAATGCAGTCGATCGGTGCATCTATAACAAATGCCAATAGATCGACTCTCTCTCTCTCTCTCTCTCTCTCTCTCTCTCTCTCTCTCTCTCTCTCTCTCTCTCTCATGCGTTGAAAGTGAGAGTTCATGGATGAGCCTCGCCGCTGCTATCACCATTCTGAATATTTGCGAAGTGTGTCTCTGATCGGAGCATAAGAGGAATATACATGCGAAATTCCCGACGGACTTGGACTGTATTTCGTCAGGTATGCATTCGGCATTGCTTTATTGCGGTTTAATTACTGAGAAATTTTATCATCACTCTATTAAAAGCATTTAAAATTTCTACTGACTTTCATTCAGCAGACGAAGAAAGTGTGCAGATGAAAAGGGGAGGGAGACAGACAGACAGACAGACAGACAGACAGACAGACAGACAGACAGACAGACAGACAGACAGACAGACAGACAGACAGAGATTGCACAGAAGGAGATTCTGATGCAAAAGTTGCTGTTTTTCTTTCACTTTTCGTTTGCACCGTTCCAGTGGCGTTTAGTATTTACTTGAACATCCGATCAGTTGTTTTCAGTTGTCGCCCGTGTCTTCGTCCGTCTCTGTGCGTTACTTCGTCTCTCTGTCTGTCTCTGTGCTTGTGCCTGTGACGTCCATCACTCGTCGGTTCGTATCTTTTGTATCTCTGCTGCCGAGAACCGACATCGAATACGCGGCCTGCCTCTTCCTCTGCTGCCTCTCCCCCGTCGG
>CM030837.1:20087224-20313506 GCA_018105865.1 Metaphire vulgaris
CCGCCGCCGCCGCTGCTGCTGCTGCTGCTGCAGTTGTGTAGACACACGAGAAATTCCGTTCAGAAAGTACACAGGACTGCTTTCACTAAACACGAATTAGAGGAATTACCAGTTGAATGATGTACTACTATGATATATATATATATATATATATATATATATATATATATATATAGGTGTTATATATTTTTGATTTTTTGATGCAACATATATATTATATATGTATATATATATATATATATATATATATATATATATATATATTATTAAGGTGCTATCATCATTTTTGATTTTCAATTACTTTCAAATGGTTTCATATGATCTTTTATTCACTTATTATGAATGTAATAATAATTTTTTGTTTGAAAGCTCAGAAAAGTTCATAAATTTTTAAAATATGTTTTTCATATACTTGTCTAGCAGATTTCTTAAATCCATGGATACTCTAGTAAATTTGAAGACACTGCCATAAAACAAGGATGTGCTACAAAGGCGATGTCAGCTACAAAATGAAAATATGGAGTAGCCCAGCAGTTTTTTCTTATCAAAGAGAGAGAAAGGAAATAATTAGAGATGCATGGATGATGCAAGATGTTCCTGTTATTACATTGATATCACTCGCTATTACAAACATGGGCAATCACCTTCTGCATTTAAAACGACTCATCCATGACAACCCTCGTCATTGCGTAATGATAATAATACACACGATTTGTGAAAATGCAAACGCATTTTTGAAACTTATTTCGTCCTGTTAGAGATGGATTTCAAGTACTATATTGAGCCATTGTCTTTAGCATTCGTCACTACATCGATATCAATCGCTATTGTAAACGTCGGCCATCGCCTTCTCTAATTATAGCGCATCCAGCATGACAACCCTCGTTATTCCATAATGCTAATAATGCACAGTATATGTGGAAATCAACCGCGCATTTGAAATTTATTTCGTCCTGTTATAGAACGAATTCAAGCACCATATTCAGCCACTATCTTTAGCATCCATTACTATATTGATATCAATCGCTATGGCAAACATGGGCCATCATCTTCTGCATTTAAAACGACTCATCCGTGACAACCCTCGTTATTCCATAATGCTAATAATACACAAAATTTGTGGAAATACAAACGCATTTTTGAAACTTATTTTTTCCTGCTAGAGATCGATTTCAAGCACTATATTGAACCATTGTCTTTAGCATTCTTCACTACATCGATATCAATCGCTATTGTAAACAAAGGCCATCGCCTTATGTAGTTTAGAGCCCCTCCAGCATGACAAACCCCGATGTTCCACATTGCTAATAATGCACAGTATATGTGGAAATCAACCGCACATTTGAAAGTTATTTCGTCCTGTTATAGATCAAATTCAAGCACCATATTCAGCCACTATCTTTAGCATCCATTACTACATTGATATCAATCGCTATTGTAAACATAGGCCATCGCCTTATGTATTTAGAGCCCCTCCAGCATGACAAACCCCGATGTTCCACAGTGCTAATAATGCACAGTATTTGAGCAAATACAACCGCACATTTTAAATTTATTTCGTCCTGTTATAGATCAAATTCAAGCACCATATTCAGCCACTATCTTTAGCATCCATTACTACATTGATATCAATCGCTATTGCAAACATGGGCCATCACCTTCTGCATTTAAAACAGCTCATCCATGACACTCAATCAGAGGTTTCGTTGAGCTCAATGACGAACCTGAAACTGATTGTGCACTGTGTACAGTGTTATGTTCAGATACAGAGCCTGGCAATACTGGCAATAAAAATGGCATCATTGCATTGATAACGAAATGCATTCCCAACATTACATTATTTTCTATTTGTTATTGTTGTGTCCCTATTCTATGGGGCATTAAGGTATTTTAACGTAAAGTGTTAACGAGAAATTGCTATAGTTACTAAAAACTAAGACCAGAAAATTATGAACTTTTTATAACTTAAAAAAATGTCATATTCATATCTGTTTCATATGTAAAAAGTGTCATCTGAAAAGTTTTGAAAGTTTTTGAAAATCAGAAATTTTTGTTTTTGCAACACCTTTATATATATATATATATATATATATATATATATATATATATATATATATATATTGTGATATCATGATCTATATTCCTCGCTAGACTTTTTCAATCACGTGAGTTTCAGTGGCTTTTAGTCTCCTAAATAGAATGCAAACGAGAACTGCCACCCGGGGACTTCTGAGGCGTCCAATTAGATTCGAGAACGAGAAATAAAGTCAAAGCGGAACTCCTGTCACGAAGTGATGTCACGCGTTTGCATTATTAATTGCTTGTTTTGTAGTTTGTAGAAAGCTGCACAAATAAATCGAACGCTAAAGGTTCGGAGAGAGAGAGACAGACAGACAGACAGACAGATACAATTATTGTCTTAGAAATAGAGTCGTAGCGCCTTAGAAAACATTAGAAAGTATAGAAACTCAGAGATGTTGAAATTTCTGCTACTTCTGTTGATGGATGATTTTTCGCAAAATGTATTTATTCCTGGAGCGAGTTGAGGCTTTGCTTGGAAATGCCTCGAACGATTGGCCTAATTCTTATTCCGTGCGGTTGGATTTATGGTTGTTTTGGAATAAGAAGCGTATTCTCGACTATACCTATACGTGATGGTTGAATTATAAATTAAAATTAAACTCAAACAAGTAATTATTGTTTCTGCAGCACTTCGAGGTCAGGCACCTGGCACCGTCTTACATTACTGAACTTTTCAAATCACCCTCTTCTTCTGCTGCTCATCGCCTCCTGCTCCGCTCCACTGATCAGAAGAATGTTTATGTCTCCAAATCACGCACTGCTCTTACCCAGCGTAGGGCTTTTGCAGTGGCTGGACCCTCCCTATCTGGAATGCCTTGAACCCATCCATTCGAGAATCACTTCTTACTCCATCGCTCTGCTCAATGCGAAAGCTAAAGTCTCACTACTTTACCCTGCGACTCCAATGCCAGGAGCGCCTCTGAGTAGAAATAGAAGAGGCGCTATACAAATGTCACATTACATTACATTACATAAAGGAAGTCTACAGAGAGAAGATAGAAGAACATCATCACTAGATTTGCATTGAGGCAAATGGTGACCGACGCTGTCTATTACGGTCAATTGTCTATAGATCATTACAGTATATAGGCTGCTTCAATCTCATGAGGTGGATATAGACTGTGCACCTCTTTTGCCTCGCTTCCATAGACATCGGAATATATCGTATACGACGTAATCCAGAGGCAATGAGTTGGTCGGATGAAATCTTCTCTTTTTTTAAAAGAGAGAATCACTCTCGGGGCTACATACTTATCTAGCGCCTGTCGTCGTCGTGTTGTTGTTGTTGTTGTTGTTGTTCGATTGTTTCTAGGCTTCTTTTCGGATCCTCGTATTGTTGAGCATCCGCAGAGCGCCTTCGTTCTTCGCAACGGAGCGGTGACGCTGCGCTGCAGGGCGGAGGGACTTCCGCTTCCGGTGATCACGTGGTATCATAACGGAGAACCAGTGCGCAGCAGCAGCAGGAACCGGAAGCTGGTCCTGGCGAACGGAGACCTCGTGATCGCTCGCTTCCTGCAGAAGATGGACTCTGGAGCCTACCAATGCACAGCCACCGACAAGCACACACGTCGAAGCGCAGTCAGCGAAACCGCCATCTTGGATGTCGCCTGTAAGTATATGTACTGTATATATATGCATATATATATATATATATATATATATATATATATATATCAGTCGAAGACCACCACCAGCACTAACGCTATAGTTCTTAGTCAGATGTCAATGACATCATCATCATCTTCTTCTTCTTCTTCTTCTTCTTCATCATCATTTCTAGGCGCATAATTAGATCTAATGCGCCTCGGCTTGTGTACTAAACAAATATGTCTCAAGAGATGCGAGAAAAGATTCGCGGGAAGTGTTTAAGTGTTTCGTCTCTAAGATCTAAGATTTGGCGGTAACGAACTCCAGACTCCTGGGCCATTTACTCGAAAGGAACGATCACCGATTTTGGTTCTTGTGCGAGGAACTGCGAGTGTTCGCGTCGATGGAGACCTCTTGCTGATCGGTCGGTTTCTGCCGATGTCACTTAGTAGTTTGCAGTCCCTATAATAAGATAGTCTGGAGCTTCAGATCTTAGGCATTTATCTACGAGTGAGATTATAATCCGTTTTCGAACTGGTAGCCAGTGGAGGAAGGTCTGAAGGATCGGTGTGATGTGCTGGCGTTTTGGATTTCGACTTAAGAGGCGTGCCGCGGAGTTTTTGGGATTGCTTGAAGTCTCGTCTCTTGATTTGATTTTCTGGGATTAGATAGAAGAGACTATTACAATAGTCAAGATGAGACAAAATAAATACATGAATAATATTAGTCTGTGCTACTTCTGTGGTTAGTAGAGAGTCTATTGTCCTTGGATGGGTGTCGATTATGGAAAGCGGATAAGGCACAGCACAATTGCCATTAGAATATCAAAAACCCTGGAAATAAATCAAAACTAAGAATAAAACACGACCGCAGAATCGCACATTATTCAGCCCCTCCCCCACCCCCACCACCACCCCCAACCCAACCCCGCTCAATAGCCATACGAGTACACGCTTTCAGCATTTCGTGTAAACGAACTCTACGTCATCTCGACCGAACGAGCGAATGAATGAACGGATGAATACAAGTGATACATCAGCGGTTGACAGAGAGGCGGGACTTGATCCTTGACTTTGTCCGTTTTATCCGGATCGCATCCTGTTGGGAGTTTCCGTGTCATTAGACGAGGCCCTGGCTCCATCTGGCGGCCGGAGTTCTTTATCGATTCGACGGAGGAGGCTCTTTGTGCATTTCTGTCGACGCGGCGACAATCTCCCGATCCGAACCGTCCGTTGCTTAAATTGAATCTCACACTGAAGACGAGACGTCTCGTTCTTTCCGTTTGCCAGAAGCGGATTCGCATTTGTCGGGTGCTGGTCGTCATTTCGTCTGCCACCACCCGTCGATTCGTATTGTAGACACGATACTGCCAATGCAACCATCTTCATCTTTTATTCGGAGCTGCTGATGCAGAGATACCCCCCCCCCCAATGCTAGCCTACCCAGATATTAAACGCCTCCGTCGAATCTATAAAATCCCTATGAATCCACGTTTGATCCGCCTATGGCTATGGAATGTGCTCCCCGCGAACATTTCACTTTTGTCCCAAATGATAACCTTACAAATTCCTATTGTCATTGTCATGTCGATCATTTCCCCTCTCAATGGTTGCAACTGCTTTATGTGCCACCTCTAGGGTTGGGAGTTCGGAAATTTCCTGCGGAATTTTTCCGGAAAATTTTCGTAAATCTGTGGTAAAGTTTAATGAAGCATCGCAAGAAATGTCCATAATATCACCTAAAAGGCCATGGCAGAACAGTTCAATAACATTAAAAGTTTATTGAAAAAAATTCCGAAAACTTTCCCGACATTATATTTTTCCGGAAAAGTTACAACCCTAGCCACCTTCCCCTCCCTCTCCAGATACTCATCAGTGCTACCTGGGAAGGAGCGCACGTGGAACGGAAGGTTGATTTTGCTTTTAAATGGGTCACTTCGAGCGGATTCGGAAATTCCAGTGAATATACTGTAATTAGTATAGAAATTTTGACTTCGATAGTCGCTTGGACTTGACGCTGCGTCTTTTCCGTCTCGGGTATCCACGTTTGAATCTTCGCCCAAATGTAAAGACTACAAAGGGGAGAAGGAGAGGAGTGGAAGGAGGATGGGGATTAACCCATTAACCGTGTATTTAACTGTAACTCAATGTAAAATGGACGGATATATCGGGATCCCCAGTTAAGGGGTTAAGGGAGGAAGCCACCGTCCTGTTTCATCGATTATTTTCCAGAGTAATCGATCGTCAGTTTCAGTCGATTGATTGATCAGCGCTGATCAGCGATTAAGGCTTAAATTGCGATCACGTGACCGATTGTCCCGATTCTGCAATCGAATATCTTCTGTCGAGGAATCGCCGAATAAAATCTGACCGCGGAATGCTCAATACATGTAGGATTCATTTGATGAGTCTCAAATAAGAGGGGGTGGGTCGGTGGGTGCAAATGGTCCCTAAGCCCCCTTCCCTCCCCCTCCCGCCTCTTCAGCCTCTCAAACATTAACGACGCCCTGATACGTTGAATCCGGTCTGTTTGACAGATTGCAGCGTTGATCTCAGATGACAGCCCCTTTATCTATAAAAGTCCATTCTGTTAAATAAACGTGTTATCTTTATAATACCCGGATTGAATCGGTCGAATCGCCTGATTAGGCCTACAACTGTAGCAGAAGCTTCACTACAGACGCTCAATTAACAAACAAATCATTAATAATTATTTTGGAATAGTTTTACTATACAGTAATATTACATTAAACAAATTGCATTGAAAAATTCGAAGGTACAATTTATCTTCAACTTCGTCTCCAAATGCTGTACTTTTAAATCGTCGGTTGCCAAACATCGACCGTTGCTATGACAACTTTCTCATGAAGACGGCGGAACTCGTCCATTTCTGTATGTCTGTCTCTATCTCTATATCTATCTCTCTCTGTCTGTATCTGTGTGTTGTTCGTTGAATCGACACGTGTCTCTAATCCAAGCGTGTCTTTGGATGTCTGAATAGATTCGAAGAGTGGAATAGTGGATCATGATCCAAAAAAGACGGAGGCGGAGGAGGAGGAGGAGGAGGAGGAAGAGGAGGAGAAGGAGGAGGAGGAAGAAGAGATGGAATTAAGTGGATAACCAAACGGAGGTAGTTTCGGCGATTGGCCGTAGGTGGCGCCTGTCTCTCTCTATACTTACTTCGGCATGGCGTTCGATGACTGAAGTCGCTTCGTGTCACTTGAGATACTTCAAAAGAAAGCGCTTAGGTGCTGTTCGTAATTCACAAATTCCTAGCAATAGCACCCTCTGTTGATGCTCTGAACTCGCTTCCGTCCTGCCACTGGAAGTGGAAAATCGCTCAACGGCGATTGGACCATTTGAGATTCTATGACGTCATTAAAAGTCCGCGTTTCCTGCGTCGTAAATGTTTAACTGTCTGCAGATGCAAGCACGTGGTTTAACCGAGGGACAAAAGTATGCAGAGGCTGGTTCCATGCGTTTAGATAACGGTTCGCCGCTGGTAACAATACGTGCCTATCTGCGTTTGGCGACGAAGGGCAGTGAGGCAGACTAATTGATCTCTTTAATCGCCGCAGTTACCTTTGCAACATATAGAAACATGGAACCAGCGCGTCTGACAGTCGCCATTATCTGTCGTCGGTTTCCAGCATTGGTTAAACGAGACGCTGGTGCCATGTTGGCGCCGTTTGAATGGTTCCGTCGGCGGCTGCACCAGACCGATTAGCCCGGCCGAGTGCAGAGTGCAAGGAAAGTGCCGTTGTCTGGACTCCATAGAGGCATAGACCATCGATTGCACGAACGGACAACAGTTTGGTCATTTCAATAAGTTCATTCTTTAACTGACTGGCTTTCTGGCTTTCTCCCACCGGCTGGCCGGCCGACCGACCGACCGACTGGCTGGCTCACCCAATCATTGATTGTTTATTGATTGTCTCGCCTACTGACTTACCGACTGACTTGATTGATTTGATAGCGATGGGGGATGAGTTCCAGGTGCTTCCGAAGAGTTCAATGTCGTTGATTGGTGGAAGAGTGGAGCTGGAATGCCGACCGCCTCACGGAAGACCGGAGCCAAAGGTCAAGTGGAAGAAGGACGGCGTCGTTGTCAACGCAACGTCCTCCTCCTCCTCCTCCTCCTCCTCCTCTTCGTGGAATTTGATTCTGGAGCAGCTGAGAAAGGATGATGTGGGCAACTATTCGTGCGTCGCTTACAGCGCCGTCGGCGAAAAAGACAGCGGAGCGGTGACCGTGTCCATTGCCGGTAAAAAAATCCTCCCGGACGGACACCCCCCCCATCCCGTTGGGGTAACTACGATGGGAGGGGATCCATAATCGTCTGTCTAAAATTGGTAACGAGATTCGCGCAAAACCGATGAGAAAATTTGTCATTTGGGGATCGTGGATGGGGTGATGAATGCGTGGCTCTGATATTCCGTTGTGCTGTCTTAACATACTTATTATATTCCAAATCGCTGCTAGAGAGCGTCGAAATGGTCGCTAGGTGGCACCAGTGTTGTTGAACTTCAAAGAGGTCATTTTGAAATGCCTTTTCTCCTCTTAAGCTCCTTTTAAATTCTGAATCAACAGAGAAACCGAAAGTGTTCGCAGTCGCCAAAGAGCTGATCGCCGGAGTCAACTCGACGCTTTTCATCCAGTGCTCGGCAACAGGAGTTCCATCGCCGACGATCACCTGGACAAAGACCTCCTCCTCCTCCTCCTTCCTCCTCTTCCTCTTCCTCCTCCTCGTCGTCGTCGTCCAGTGGAGATCCGGTGCATCATCGGAGTGGGCGTCTGGGGACGATGGACGATGGACGTCTGAGGATCGAAGGTGTTCAGGTGGTGGACGGTGGAGAGTACACCTGTACGGCCGAAAATGACTTCGGCTGGCACTCAGACAGCGTTCACCTGGCCGTTCACGGTAAAAGCGCTGGAGATGATGATGATGAGTCACTCGCCTGCGCCATTACTGAAAATTGTTTTAAAAGGCTGTTCTATCGTTAGAAACACGAAATGAAATTGATACGATAATATATATATAGTACAATAGACGACCGTTTTTCGACTTTGTTTTTGTTTTAGGGTTTTCAGGTTTTGGGGTTTTAGGGCCGGATAGGTTTCTAGGTTGTTAAAGAGACGCCATTACTAAAAGGGTTTTCTATTATCTAACACGAAAGCAGACGGTGTCTTGGGGGTTTTAGGGTTTCCAAAGAGGTTTTGGGGTTTTATGGTTTTAGGATTAGGGTTTTAGGGGTTTTTGGTTAAGGTTTTTAGGGTTTTTAGGTTTTTAGGGTTTTTATGGTTTGGGTTTTATGGTTTTATTTTTAAGGGTTTTTAGGGTTTTAGGTTTTTAGGGGCTTTTAGGGTTTTTAGGGTTTAGGGTTTTTGTTTTTACACATTAAAAGCAAAGTTTTTATTCGTTTTAACTTTTAGGGTTTTTCCGGATTGTTTTCAGGGGCGCAGTCTAGGTTTCAGGGGTTTTTTAGGGTTTTTAGGTTTTTTGGTTTTGGCTTTTAAGGGTTTTTAAGTTTTAGGTTTTTGGGGTTTTTGGTTTCACCAATTAAGCCGGGTGCAAGAAATTCATTTAATAGAACAAATAAAAGACTGGGTGATGCTTATTTGATAAGAATCAACATTTCGTTTTGAAACAATTTTTCCATCGCAGGCCTGTATAATTATTGTACACATCAGAATCGGATTGTCGCAGTCTTCATCATCATTATTATTATTATTATTCATTATTATTATTATTATTATTATTATTATTATTATTATTATTATTATTATTATTATTATTATTATTATTATTATTATTATTATTATTATTTGTTGTTGTTGTTATTGTTGTTGTTGTTGTTGTTGTTCAGCGCCTCCTTCTTTCCTGCTTCGTCCTGTTGATCGTGTTGTTGCTGTGGGAAGACGTGTTGCCTTTCTCTGCAAAGTCACGGGAATTCCTCGTCCAGCAGTTTTCTGGAACAGGGAACCAATACAGGTTGAATAGATACAAGCAACGCATAATACTTGTGCATTTGATTTCTATTTAAAATAACCAATATCTATAACACTGCACATGGTAATAATTCAATACATTCAGTCTTCCTCTTGTTGTTGTTGTTGTTGTTGTTGTTGTTGTTGTTGTTGTTGTAGATGTTGATGTTTCCTTCCGAGGACCATGGTCGTTTTTCGGTGTCTGATGAGGGTACGTTGTTCGTTGATTCGGTGCGAAGGGAGGACTCCGGTCTGTACGTCTGCAAAGCACTCAGCCCATCGGGAATCGCAGTTGCCAGGGCAACGCTCGACGTCAGAGGTCACATGATCATCACCAGGCGTTTAAGATTTGTGTTTAGATGGCGGAAGGCATCGGTCGATGTCTCTTAATGTGAATGCTCAGACGGGCGGAAATCGGGAAGATTTAGCTGACCATTGCTACTCTGCAGTAATCTCAACTTCACAAGGACTGTTTTGAATCTCTTGAACGTGGAATTGCTCTCTCGAGAAAAAGTGAACGTTAAATAGTCTCTGTTTTTACTGTTCCACACAACTTGTGCGTGTGCCTATGTGTGTGTGTGTGCGTGTAGATGCGTTGGTCTATCCTCCTCCGTTGATGCTGTTTGGACCGGAGAATCAGACTCTCGTATCGCCGCATTCGGCGCTGATGCCCTGTTCGGCGTCTGGCGACCCTCAGCCGACCATCAAATGGGTCAAGGACGGAAGAGAGGTCAAGGACGACCAGCGTTTGTCTCTTATGCGCTCGGGAAGCCTCTTCATCTCCGGTTGGTATAGACGGAGACTCACAGCTCCTTTTCTCTTGTTTCCAATTATTATCTTCATATTTTGACGATGAAGATGGCGAAGAAGCAGAGCAGAAGCACCTCTAGAACTGTAGCCTAACTTACCTTTAATACATTTAATCTTCCTTTATGCTTTTTCCCTTATCTATATATAGAGTATAATGCCGAAGATAGGAAGTTCCCAGGATTAATTATATTATCAGTATTGTTCAGAGAATTTGTGTTATAAAATAATGCGATCATCATCATCTTTATTGTCATCGTTTAGTTTGGAATTTAATTACCGGTAATATTTAATTAATATTTTAATCGCTTTGAGTTTTGAATGCGCCCAGATCACCTCAGGTCTCCTCTTTAGAATAATAATTGCGGACTGAATGGGACTCAGGAGACCGACTGGTTCCCTTGCAGAGCTACGGAGCAGCGACGCTGGTTCCTACACTTGCACTGCCGTCAACGACTTCGGACAATCGTCGAGGAGTGCGACACTCGACGTCGTCGTCCTCGGCAGTTTCTCTGACCTTCCGGTGACCTTGAAGAGAGCCTCTGACCCCAATGACCTCCCTGGACCTCCGTCGACGCCGGTGCCAGTGGCGGTGACGGACAGCAGCGTCGAGCTGACGTGGCAGAGAGGCAACGGGACTGATCCCGGGGCGACAGGCGCCTCTACGCCGCCGACTGGGTTCCTCGTCGAGTACTTTGGACAAGACGCCACCGAAGTACGCAAGAGTCTCGCCGTACTTCGTCTTTGTACTGAATCTAATCCATCGATTTATGTAGCGCCAGCTGTTTTGCGACTGCAGAGTGAGCACCTGCATGAATCATCTGTCTCGGCACTCAGTCGTTCGCCAAAAGGCAGCATTTGGACGTCTCGATCGGTTTTCGACAATTATTTCAAAATATCGGCTGCTATTCTGTCGAAATGGCGACGACCACCTGTGAGAATCAGTAACGGGGACGGGTCACCCCCACCCCCACCCCCACTCCTTCCAAATCACACACGGTTAAGACTGAAATTGTCAACGACTTGAGTCAAAGCAACTTTAAATCTTGTTCGAGAATCTTGAGAAGAACTTTTGAGAAGCTTTTTCAAATGCGCTTTCTCTTAGCAACGTTCCTCGATCCTGACGCAGCGCAACGACCGGGAATAGCCTCTGTGCTCCCACCCCGACCCCCACTCCTCGCAAGATAAACATTCTGGCGTCTAGGGACGGAGGGCGTGCTTGGGCGATGTGGCTGTAAATGCAGATGAATTTGTCCTCTGCATGGATCGGGTCCTGTGACCACCGCACCTGAAACGATCGTTTCCTTCCCTATTTTCTTCTTCTAAAATAGTCGCTTTTTCTTGTCGTTTACTTTGAGAGCTGGACGTTCGCTGACGAAGAGGTTCAGAACGAGACTTACTGTGTCCGAGGACTTCAGTCAGACACGTATTACGTGTTCGTTGTGAGGGCTTCTAGCGACCTGGGCGTCGGACTGCCGAGTCCTGTCTCTCAACCGATCAAGACGAAAGGTGCGACGCTATGTAACATTGTGGTCGGCGCCAACAGAAAGCCTTCGAAGGCCTTCTTCGATTCGTTTGCTGTTTCGATTGACGACAGAATTTTTATGAAATTTTCGCAATGAATTTCTCATTCTCGTCTTTTTAAAATGTTGCCGCTGCAGTCTCCTGTTGATTTCGATCGATCTGTAACTGAATGCGTCTTAAAGTCAACACGTTTCGATTTAGAAGATTGATTCTCTGTTGAAATGCCGAATTAGGTCTTAGGTTAAAACCGTTGGATGGCGCCACGTTCAACGAACGAAATTCCGGTCACGTGATCGGCCTGTTCCAACCGGAAGTCATCAGTTCTACTGCGATCAAGATCACGTGGGAACTGCGAAGACCATTTCCGCCCATCAACGGAGTCCACGTCAAATATCGTCCCACCTACGAGCAGGTGACGTCATCGAAGCGTCATCATCTTCCTGAATTTGCCACAGTTGCCATTGGAGACAGTGACGTAACCTCCTATACGCTCACCGACCTGACGGAGTGCACGTGGTACGAGATTCGCGTTTTACCGAATTACGTACAGTTCAAAGGTCAACATGGAGGCGGAACGATCAAAGTGCGAACGCCTGCCGGCGGTAAACATCAAAGGCTCATTCTGCTCATTAATATTCAGCTATCGTTCGCGCCATGAATATTGATTAGTTTCCTAGAGATAGTTTCTGCCTTAATTAATATTCATACTGCGAACCAATATACTATGCGGGACCAATGTGTTCTTACGTGGTTAGGCCTTTATATTTTGTTAGTAAAGGGCTTTAGAGTCTGTCCATCATAATTATTAACATCTTGACTTTGCTAATCCTGCATTCAGTCATTCAGTTCAGTAAGTAAGTCAGTCAATCATGTTTATAGTCGTCAAATTTGGTTAACTTATAATTGGCTCTTGTGGCTATGCTTGTTTCATTGTTTAGCGCCAGTGCTGCCACCTGTTAACATTGCTGTGACGTCAATCAACGAGACTTCAGTGGTTCTTCGCTGGGAACCTCCGTCTGTGACGTCATCATGCCATGAGCCAATTGTCGGTTTCAAGGTCAGAGTTCAACTGCGTATAGTTTGTAGTAATGAGTCCATGGAGGGCGCCACAAGCCAAATATTGGGTGGGCCACATGGCCTCTTTCAAACTGACAATTGACTAATGCTACAGTAGGCTATAGATATGCAAAAATCAGAAGAGTGATGGAATAAAACTAATTCTTGTGTCCCCTTCTTTGCTGGTCAAAAGTGCAAGAATTGTCAATATATTCTGTCTCAATTTTTTTTTCTATGAAATGCCACGAAAAATAATAAGTCATTTGGACACTATATACAAAGTCTTTGAAAATTCTCTGTCAGGTTTTATAGACAAAAATATTATAAAATTGATACCCTGTTTGAAACTGGACAATGCAAGGACTAGTGTTACAGTAGGCTTAAGATATGCAAAAATTCAGAAGAGTGATGAAACGAATTAAAAGTTCTAACGTTCACAATCGATGAATCGATTGTGTCTTCTGTAGTTCAGTGAATAACTCGCTCTCTGTTTTTGTCATTGAAACTTAATGGAAGAAACCCCGTCGCGTGTTAACCCCTTAACCGGCCGTGAAGTCCATTTTACATTGAGTTAAAATAAATGGCCGGTTAAGGGGTTAAACATTTGAAGACAGAAACGGTTCGGATAATAAACGACGAATAATTGAATAATTAATCTGATTTTTTCAGAATATTGTCGGAATTAATTTTACAAGAGAAGAAATCTTCGCGGATTTCTTAGATTCTTCTCAAAAGAAACCGATTGTAGTTTGGAAATATTTCGCTTCTTATTCCGGAATTTGTCATTAAAAAAAAAAACGTCTGTGCTGTGACAGCATCGGCCTCTCTCTCGTCTCTCTCTTTTCTCTCCATCTCTCTCTCTCCATCTCTCTCTCTCTCCATCTCTCTCTCACCATCTCTCTCTCTCTCTCTCTCTCTCTCTCTCTCTCCATCTCTCTCTCCATCTCTCTCTCTCTCTCTCTCTCTCTCTCTCTCTCTCTCTCCGTTTTCTCTTCTAGATTTACATCCGAACGACAGACGACCACCTGAACGAAGAGATCAGAGTCAATTGGACGGTGAACGTCGTCTACGTTCACCATTTGCTGAAGAACGCCACTTATGAACTGCGCATGTCAACCTTCGGCGGATCGGGCGAAGAGAGCGCCGCCACCAACCCAGTCTCCATTGGTCATAGGCCCAGACGCGGATTATTCTGCATTTCTAGTCTATCGGCTTCTAATGCGCCCGATTAATTTTCGAAAATAATTGGTATTTTTAAAAATCTTAATTAATGTAAATAATTGTCTACATTGGTACTTCCACGAATCTTGATGAAAGGTTTTATTTCAGGATTGTTTGGAATAAAAATAATTATGCTAAATATAGCAGTTTATGTATCCGAATAGACTTCCGCTAATCCGCCTGCCTCCTCTTGGCGTGTCTACGCTGTACGGCGGTCAGGTTAACCCCTTAACCGTGTATTTAACTGTAACTCAATGTAAAATGGACCGATATATCCAGGATCCCCAGTTAAGGGGTTAACTTCGCGCTCTGCGTTTGTAATCAAAACAGGTCGAAATCACGTGATCAGAACGAAACAGGTGGACCGGTTGTCGACGTCGTGGGTTGTCATGGCGCTGGCCATAGCAACCGCCCTAGTGATGTGGCTTGGGATCTGTCTTATTTGCGTCGGTCGCCATAGAAATGGCGACTCCGAGGAGACTTTAAACAAAACAAAACATTAAGCAAAGGTCAGACTCAGAGGTCAACTTATGGTCAATCTCTGCTTCACTCTTCGGCGCCTATAGCGCCATTAATTGCAATTGTGTAAATGTCTGTTTTAATCATCGTCAGTTGATAACCATCAGAATTACTATCTTCTTGATGTGACTAAATCTTGATTGAATTCTGTTGTGGTGTTCTTTAGATGTCGGTTGCAGGGAATATAAATCAACGAGGTCTGTTTTCATTACGACACCATCTCACTCACTCACTCACCCATTGGGACCGTCCATAAAGTACGTCACGCTCGAGGAAGGGGGAGGGTCTAAGAAAGTGTGACAGTCTGTGACAGAGGCGGGAGTAAGGACCAGCGTGACAGGGAGATCAAAAATGGCCAAAAACAGCGCGACGTATTTTATGGACGGCCCATTTCCTATGCAATTGATGCATTTGATATATGTTAACGAATTGGACGATTGATTTCTGTATACATGTAGAGTCAATG
This sequence comes from Metaphire vulgaris, assembly GCA_018105865.1. Classification (NCBI taxonomy): domain Eukaryota; kingdom Metazoa; phylum Annelida; class Clitellata; order Crassiclitellata; family Megascolecidae; genus Metaphire; species Metaphire vulgaris. Next base: position 20,102,474 of record CM030837.1, read on the forward strand.
CATGCTGTCGCTAGAATTTCGCATTAAGTCCGATCATTAACGGCTCTTGTGGCCACTTTGCACTGTTAGTGTCTGATGACATTGAAAATGACGTTGTTGCAGCAAATCCTTCATTTCAGTGACGTCACCAAAAATTCAGATCAAAGACAGTGACGTCATAGCGGCGAAAAGTGAGTTCAGCGCCATCTGTGATCCATAATCACAACGATTTTATTCGTATTTTCAGAAGGTGCCATGGGGTCGGAATTAGAAAGTAGATTTTTAAAGTGAGAAAATAGGGATGTTTACTTTCTGGCAAAAAGTTCTTTTTGTTATTTTAACGATATTTTTGACGAAACAGAAAAGACAAAAGTGGAGAATTCTACGAATGTCTTCGATTGATTCTCTGCGTCCATCCTCCGTTTGTTGTTTGCCATTGTGGCTGCTGACATGTTGAGTCTCTCCTGAAGGAACTTATGGTGTAGATGGCTCCGTATATATAGAGCAGCGGCGTTGTCTGTCTGTCTGTCTGTCTGACTGTCTGTCTGTCTGTCTGTCTGTAGATTCGTCGTGTAGAGCAGATGTCTTTCGATCGGGTTCTGATGTTGGAGTAGAGAGTGAAAAGAGGAGGAGGAGGAGGAGGAGGAGGAGCAAGTTGTCATCCTCTTTATGTCAACGTAGACTTCGCATGCGTTGAGCAGAAGTCACGTGACGTCGGCCACAGTACGAACACGCTATTCGATTATCGTTGAATTCACTCAGACGTAACCGAATGGCGCTAAAGAAATTGACGAGAATTTGCATTACAGTGTGGCTGGCGACGCCATGCGATCGAAAGCTTCTTTCTCCCTTGTAGGAGAATAAATGCTATTTAAATGAAGACGAACGACGTTTACGATGAAAGCTGTTTTGTCGTTTCATTGAATAGTAGTTCAGTCGTCTGTTAGTTTGACAATATATATGCTGTGATTCTGTGAAATCGATGTCATTTTGGCGTTTGATTATTGGCTTGTAGACGGTCACTCGCCGATCAGAATTCAGCGGACAAAGTCATCTGTGATGACTTCTCCACCGTCATCCACCTGCAACACCCCCTTCCCCATTCACCCACCCTCCTCTGCGTCATATCAACCTCACAGGTGGATCATCGATTCGAATCCTTCCAAGATACAAGAAGAGTCCAGGTGTCGCTTCCTGACGCAGTCGACGTCCACTGACGTCAGCTCTGACGCAGTTCTTCCACGGCGACTGAAATACGTCAGCAATTACGTCAACGTCCCGGGATTTAAACGAGAGATAGATTGAGAACAGATTTCTTTTACACAATATCGTTATTTATTTTGTTGACTCGGCTTATTCGAAGGGCTTAACTGTAGCTTATTGCGTGTTAATTATTAATCGCTCTTCATAATAATAATAATAATAATAATAATAATAATAATAATAATAATAATAATAATAATAATAATAATCAAACCCTTTCTTCCTCCTACATTCAGTCAATCGCTGAAATCTCGTATTAATTATTGTCGTCGCGTTAAAGAGTTTTCACTGTCATTCGTTTGGTCACTCGGCTTCTTCATGCAGCAGCTGCGGAACATAGCTAATGATGACGACGACGACGACGACGATGATGATGACGATGACGACGACGACGAAACTAAACTGTTTATTCTGTTAGCTGTCTTTAATATCAACCGTTTGACTGACTCCTTGGAATTCTCTCGTATTAATGATTATAGTTGAGTTACATTTGCAAGACCAAGCATCTCTTCCAAGGGGAGTCAGTCTGACCCCTCCACCTGAATTCACTCCACCTGAATTCACTCCACCTGAATTCACTCCACCTGAATTCACTCCACCTGAATTCACTCCACCTGAATTCAGTCCACCTGGAGATGACGTCTCTACTCATTTATTCCTTCCACCTTTTGCTTTGCGAGAGTAGTTCCAACATAGCGAGGTAGGACGTCAGTACGGATCACAGGGTACGTTGGTTTTCTTCTCCTGCTATAGCGTCCGTTGAAAATGAAAGAGAAGAAGATTTAGAAGCAGACGGACACACAGACGGACACACAGACGGACACACAGACGGACAGACAGCCAGACTGACGGATGGTGATGATGACGATGATAAAGCGACATGACAGTTTTTGTAGGGCGGATGCGCTTCCGGTATTCGCAGTAGCTTCCGTTTATTGTTTCCGGTCCATACGTTACGACCGGATATCCGGTCGGTTTCCTTCGGCGGCATTTTCAAACGGTTCGAAGCCACGGCCAACAGACGCGGCCGTCGATGGTCCATGGAACGGCCTCTGGTGTTACTACTCATAAGAGAGAGAGAGAGAGAGAGAGAGAGAGAGAGAGAGAGAGAGAAACAATCTGAAGAGAAGGACAAACACGCTGATAACAACACTTCATCGCCCTCCTCTCAGTCGCTGCGTGAATCGCTCTGTCTTCTATATAATCGATTGAACATAGGAACGGATTAGATCTGCGTTTAGCTGATTGCTAAATCAATCATCTACAAAATCATGCACATTTGAAAAGGCTCGCTGCTCTCTTCACGTTAGTCGCTTAGTGTCATGTCTGAATTGTCTTGCTCTTCCTTATGCCCCCCACCCACCCACCGATTACGCATCGTTTGCTGATCCTTTTCAACCCCCTCCACCCTCACAAAATCCTCTGTTCCTGAATGAAAGTCCCTCTTTCCCTCTCTCGGATTTCCTCTGCAGTCATACGATTTCCCTCTTGATCTACCTTTTCTTCCCTTCGCCAATTTCCGTTTCAATCCCCTTCCCACTGGGCCTGTCTCTGAGGGTCTGTCTTCTATCCCCTCCCCCTCTGGCCTCCTCCCTTCCCAGACACTTCAGCTCCCTTCAAACTCTTCTCAGAGCGGATGCAATCGAGTGCCTGAATCGGTCTAAGGCTCTAAGCAGTCCGCTCAGAAGACGAGTTATCTCAAACATTGATTAATTTTATTAATTAGAAGCAAATACGCAACAAACGAATTGATTAAAAATTTAAGATGAAATTCAATTCTATCGCTCTGTCTTTCATTCAGAATGGTTTTGTTAACCGGTTTGACGCTTGTTTGACATGACCCCATTGTTGGGGTGAGGGTGGGGACTCAGAGGGCGTAGCCAGGAATTTGATTTGGGAGGGTATAAATGTTTGGGGGGGTATAAACCTTAACTATAAACCATATCAATTACATATAACCACATATAGCCACATATAAATCACATTAAAAACTTTAAGGTAGACTGATTTTTGTGGGTATATATATACCGATATACCCCCCGTCGCTACGCCCCTGGGTGGGGTAGGGTGAGGATAGACCTATTCTGAGAAGCAGTTACAATCACGCTATTTTAAGAGGGAAATCGCAAACAGTTTCCTCAATGCAATCTATCGCTGATTTTGTGGATTTGACGCCAGAGCATACGCAGTGACGTCATGGTTTGACGCGATGACGTCATCGTGACATTATGACGTCAGATAAGGAGTTCTCGTGACGACTGTTTATGACGATCGATCATTTGAGATCGTGGTCGCAAAATCACTGGCTTCTATTTGTCTGGAGTCTAAACACGTTCATAGATCGTAAGGAGAAGAAGAAGAAGAAGAAGAAGAAGAAGAAGAAGAAGGAGGAGGAGGAGGAGAAGAAGAAGAAGAAGAAGAAGAAGAAGAAGAAGAATAGAATAAAAATTTATGCAAAGAGAATCTCTCCACTTCGTTATCAGATTCCTTAAAGGATGCGGTTCTCCGTCACCGGACGGGGGGGTTAAGTAGACCCCCCCCTCCCCGTCCCCGCCCGTCGCGTGTAATTGACTCCAGACTGACACGCGCTGCGATAAACGGCGACATCTAACGAGGCGGCGGCCAACCATCCGAACGTCTTCCGGATCAAATGATGGAGAAGGATGAGGACGAGGACGAGGAGGAGAGGAGGAGGACGAGGAGGAGGAGAAGAGGTCGTCTGATCGCCTCCGCTGAGAGTGGCAGACGACGCTCGCTGCGCCGTCGGCCGTGGCTCTGGCGACGGATTCCACGGGCAATGAGTCTGGATTGCTTTACCAATGTTGCCGCTAGAGACCTTGTTAGCAACAGAATCCTCACAATGGCAACAGTTACAAGCACGGAAACAGCGACACAGAAATAGTTCCAAATGAAAACAATGGCGGTCGCGATGGAATGGAGACTATCCAATTAGGCACGCCGAGAGAGGGAAGGGGTGGGAGGGGGAAATGCCCAACGGGGCCCGACGATCTGTATGGGGTCCGGGTGGGTCTGCAGTTAGGGTTGGTCAGTAAACTATAAACTACGCACAAGACAGGTTTTAAGTTGTAACTGTTAACTGCCTCCTGAAAAGACTGACAAGCAGAAAGAGGTCGTTACCACTTTAGGGACCCCACGGGGCCACGACCAGAGGCCAGGAAATTCTCTCGGCTGCCCTGGCCCCCAATTATGGCCTTTTGGAAGAGACTGTGTCAGACGGTGCCAATGCAGTTAAGCGCCTGAATTGGAATGGGAGAAGGGAAGCGTCTTCCACTCCGCCGTAGACTACTACTCCCCCTTCGTTTCCATCATCGGCTCTTAGCCAGAGAGCGATTTGTCTAAGAGCAGTGTGGTGGCATAGGACCATTTCCATTCCAAAGTCTTCCATCTCCAGTGGAAAGTGGTCGGAGAGCTAAGAATCAGCATTTTCTATACTGCGACCAGACAAGCGGGGCTTAAACTGCCTAGCCCCAGAAAATCATTGGCCCTATTGTATACTTTTAAGAAATAGTCTCCTTTTTCTTCCATCATCTATGATGACGACGATGAGTTTGATAGGAGATGACTCCAGGTCTTCCTGTCTCTTTCCATGTGTCATGTTGCTTCTTATAAGTTCAGATTTTGTTTTCCGACATCTTCTTTATATTATTTTCCAACATCTTTTACATTATCTATCCATCTCTTAGCTTGTCTTCCTCTACTTCTGTTTCCCTCAGCATGACAGTGCAGAGCTCTCCTCAGAGGCAGTCTTTCTTCCTCCATTCTTGTCACATGACCAAACCACCGTTGTCTTCTCCTTCGGATTTGTCTATAGCTGTGTCCGTCCTATTCGTTCTTTCTCTGGTTCCTGATCTTATCTCTTGTTCTTGTGATTCCTAGCATTCTTCTGAGGCACGCCATTTCCAAAGAAAGAGGTTTATGTCATGCTAAATAAATTCCCCAGACGAGAAGAGGGAGAGGGTGGGGCTGGGGAGGGAAATTGTTCCGGAAAATCTTTAGTATTGAAGTCGTCGTAAATAAAGGAGAAGAAACAAACTCCAATCGTCTAAAATTTCTAAATGCTAAGAAAACAGCGGCGTCTACTTTGCAACTAATTCGCTTCTTACATGTTTATATAAATTATATATCTATGGTCGAACGATTGCTAGATATCTAGGTCGACGTGAATTTTTTATCGCTATCAGCCTTACATACTCATCAATTACAGACAATTGCATAGAATTTTCCAGCGAAAGAAGTCGATATTTAGGACCTCCGCCCTTAAAATCTGCTTCCTTTCCCTGTGTTTAACGTTTCATCGCTTTCCTCAATTATATTTCTGCTCTGCCTCCCCCTCCCCCCCCCCATCCACATCGAACCCCACCCACTGCTTCTCCGTTTCCCGCCAGATGAAATGACCTGCTTCCGGCGTCGAACAGTCATCGCCGGATGGCGGGGCGGGGCGGGGGAGGGTGACTGCGGAGAGGGGAGGCGAAGAGAGAGAGAGAGAGAGAGAGGGGGGACAATTGGCGCCGAGCTCAGCCACCGCCAGGTGGAGCCACTGTCGGCGGCTGCGGCGGCGGCGGCGGCGGCGGCGGCCGCGTCTATATAAAGACAGGGAGGCTGTCTGACGAGCGACCATTCGCTGGAGCAAACGCTCTTAGAAGGATTATCTGCGATTATCCGCTGGGTCACTATTAGAGAGAGAGAGAGAGAGAGAGAGAGAGAGAGATTTGTTTTGATGAGGGAGACGAAAATGATTCCGTTGATTTCTCTGACGTCCTCCGTTCAGTTGAACCGAAGCAGGTGCCCGTCGATTCAACAACAGCGAAGACTCCATCGACGCAAGAGGGTTCGATTCGCCGGCGACCATCAAGAACCGGAGAACGGAAACAAGAACACGCCGAAGATGGCGACGAAGAACAGACGAAGCGAAGAACGCAAGAACAAAGAACAGAACAAGAATTTCAGAGAAATCAAAAACTTTTCGAGCACCGTAGACGATGAAACACGCGCTGAAAACGCAAAGTAAGTACGAAAAATACCTAGATTTCCTTTTCGGCGTCTTAAGTGTATTCACGTGATAAATAAATATTGAGAGGCGTGTGTGGAGTGTAAAGTTCTTCATTCTGTCAGATAATGTTTTGAGACAACAACAACAACAACAACAACCCCCATTGTACGTAGGCTTCGTCAGTTGACTAGATGTCCAATTGGCAGTCGTAGTGAGTGAATTTGATAATATAATCATTAGTCGTTGTGTTTGCATCTGAAGTCAGCTAAAAGGAACAGAGCGAAGATCAGACAATTAGCAGGAAGCCACGATTAAAGGCGTCGATATGGTTATTATAGGCGTCGATATCAGTTACTGTCTCTCCATCATGTGAGCGCTTCAGTGAGCAATTAGTTATTAATAGCAACAGAGACACGAAGCAGTCAGATGATGCAGCTGAATACAACTGCTGTTAGCAGAGTCCTTCTAGTGGCCTGCTTCTCTGTTATTGCCTCTGTAGGCCTATAACCTATTAAGGGTTGATCGAGTGAATCGTCTAAATGTCTTAACGCTGACGACTGAGGCGTTTCCTGGCGAACCATTTTGCATTCGCGATGACTTTTGTCCACAGATAGGAGATTTTCGAGACAAATGTTTGGACATTGTGTGATGATGCAGTGGCATATTGATTCTGTGGCCATTTGCTCCTCGGCAGCAGCAGCAGCAGCAGCAGCAGCTGCGTTCAACTGTCGTCTCTTATCCTTTCTTCATTCTCTCCCATCCATTCTCTGCTTCCGTTCCTTTTTCCAAAACATTCGAAATCTATTAACTGTGAAACGACGCCCTGTCGAGTTCAGTTTCATTCGGAAATTCAAAATACTATTCTGTATTAACAACTGCAAGCGATAGAAACAGACAGACGGACAGACAGACAGACAGACAGAGACAGACAGATGGACAGATAAGAAAAGGGAGAGGGAGAAGATGCCTGACTGTGTCTTGTAGATTCTCTGTTTCTATTATTTCAATTTATTTGCGAAAATGTTACTTTAATCTGCGTATTCTTCCTTCCTCCCTCCCTCCCTCTCTCCCTCCCTCCCTCCCTCCCTCTCTCTCTCTCTCTCTCTCTCTCCGGCGCTGTCAATGCTCGATAACGAGCAACAAGAGCAACCGACAACAGCGCCCACTAAACATCTACTTACTTACTTACCAGACCACCAACTCGACCGCTCTTCACTTCCGTTTACCACTTTCTGATTCCATCTTTTATTCCGGGTAACGCCTCAACTTCCTCCTCCTCCTCTTCCTCGATGAACTTCCGGGAAGTGACGTCACAGTAGAGCCAGTCTGTCGAAGATTCTACGCACTTGAGACCACCCACAACGACGACGACGACGACGACGATGAGATAATGGCTCTGCGGAAGAGGCGATGAGACCGACGATAAACGAAACACACACACACAGACACACGCACACAGGCACAGACACACATAGACACACATACACACGGGCACGCAAAGAAATGCACTAGTCTCCTGCACCTTAGATCATTATTATTGGAACGGGAAGTAAAAGAAGAGTGGTAACAACGTTGTACGATAGAGCAGAAGGTCGCGGGTTCGAGACCCGCAGGAGCCCTAAGGTCGACTCAGCATTACTCGCTAGAGGGGATGGTGAAATGAGGAGCAGTGGTTAAGAGGTTGCGATAAGTCAAACAGGTACGCTACGTGATGCACTAGCCCCCCGTATCCGTGATATTGCACGCCTGGCTGTGAGGACCTTAGAAACGGAGGTCAGCGCCGCCCTATGAGCCCGTGAGGCTCGTGAAGGACTTTGACTTTGATTATTCTTCTTGCTATTAATTATTAGTTTATTATGCGCAACAGTGTGTAATGACAGGAGCAATGGCATTTTGTACTTTTGTAGCGTCTTAGTGTCAGTTGAAATTATCACCAAAGTAGAAGATGACATTAAAATTACAGTTAACTGCGTTAATTCAAATTCAGTTTCATGATAAAATGCAATTCAGAAGACCTGGTCTTAATATATCTTATATAGGTTTTATCTATGAAACGTTGTGATAGAATATATTAGGACAATTGACTGTCAACCGTGAACACAGTTAAGTACAGTAGAACTTCGTTATAACGTACTTAGCGGGTCTGTGAAATTTAGTGCGTCATATCAGAGGTACGTTATATGATACAATGGCGTCCAATACGGTAGCGCATCACACCGGACCGTACATTGCGCTACCGTTATAACCGAATATACGTTATATCGAAATTCTACTGTAGACATTTTAACGTGCAAATGAAATTTAATAGGTAAGTAAATTGTTTAAATCCGAATTAAGACTCTGTCCATCTGTAGGCATTGATTCGCCTTTTGTAATTGCAGCAGCGGACAGAACTTTAAATGGAAGGAGATCGAAGACAAAGGCTGCGTGTCCTTCATCTTCAAAGAAGCAACAACAACGACGACATCAACTGCCACTCACTCAGAATACGATGATGATGACGACGACGACGACGATTACGAAGAGAGTTCGTCAGCTCTTAATCAGACGACTACAGAGCACGACAGAAGACGATTTCCAAATATTCCAATTCCAGATGGTAAGCAGGTCACGACTGACTTCTATAGGCCTACCGTCAGTGCATAGGCCGAATTACCTATAGGCTACCTATTGGATTAACGCCTTACCTGTCCATCTATTCTACCTTCTAAGTATTTAATCAAATAACGTGCTTACTTTCGCACAGTCTCTCTTTTTCATCGGTATATTTACTGCCTATTTACATCTCTTTCAATTAGTTTTTCCTCAATAGTTGGTCTTACTCTTTCCCTCTGACTGATCTCTGGAATGATCTGGTCTTTTGCGGATGGATTTGAAGTACCATCGATTGATACCGCGGGGCTCGGGTATTAGAACTGGTGCTATAGAAGTGCATAATTATAATTATTATATCTGCCCATTTACTTAATAAAATGACGTCAGACGAGTGCTCGAGACTTAAAAGAGAAAATGAGCGAACATATTCCTTCGAAATGATTCGGTCACAGACCCTCCTCAGTTATTACGGAAGCGAATAATTCGAAGAGAAAGTCTCTCCTTTGTCGCCTTCTTCTTCGTCTTGTCCGCCATTCGAGTCTTAAGATTCTTTTGACCACGTAACAAACAACATCTCCAGCTTCCTACCACGATCCTGTTACCTAATATTAAACAGTCAGCGCTAGACAGAGGAGGAGGAGGAGGAGGAGGAGGAGGAGGAGGAGGAGAAGGAGGAGGAGGAAGAAGAGGAAGAAGAAGAAGAAGAGGAAGCGGAAGAGAGAGAGAGAGAGAGAGAGACTGACCGAGCGGACACAATGGTTCGATTGATTACAAGGGTGAGTGTCTGACCGAGAAAGAGGGATGCGTCAAAACAAGAACTTCCCGGAAGGACAATTAGAGCGGAAGGTTCTTCGGTTACTTCGTTCCCTGCACCGCCGAACCCTCTCCCTTCTCTCCCTCCTCCTCCTCCTCCTCCTCCTCCCGCCCCTCCTTCCAAACAGGCGGAGGCAATCTCTGTTTGAAGAGAAAGGACGCCATTTTGCAGCGGAAATGAAGAGAAGAAATAAGAGGAGGGGTCGAGAGAAGATGGACAGAAAAGACTCGACCACCAAAGGAACGAAATCTCAAAGAATAAAGGTCAGAGATAAAGAGGCACAATAAGAAAGAAAAACAAAGACACACACAAACACACACAAAAACACCCAGTATCTAGCAGACAGAGACAGAGACATAAATGCGGGCAGACAGACGGAAATAGAGATATGGACGGAAGACAAAGAGACGAGCAGAGAGAGAGAGAGAGAGAGAGAGAGAGAGAGAGAGAGAGAGAGAGAAAAGAAAGAGAAAGAGATATGAAGATAAGCAATTCATCTTTTAATCTTAGGACCAGAACAACGACTGACAATTTACATCCGAATAACTTTATACTCACTCGAGGGAGAGGAGGAAGAGGAGGAGGGAACGGAGTGTGGGTGGAGAGCATACTTGTGTCTGTGAGGCCTCGTGAGTGGGGGTGGGGTGGGGGTGGGGATGGCGCCAATCCTGGTAGCACAGCTGGTAGAACCAGATCATCCAGATGCCTGTCGAAAGTCCATGCGTTCGATCCATGATTTATGCAAACATATTCAGACATCTAACTCATTTCCGGTCGCGACTGTGCTTCCGGTATAAGCCACTTCCGGAGAAATTAAAGCGGTTCACACCTAGAACGCATAAACTGTGTCGGGCTCATCAGCGCCTGCCCCTGAGGCTGTTCAGACAAAAAATAACTCAGCGTAAAGAACGAATTAGAGAGAGAGAGAGAGAGAGAGAGAGAGAGACAGACAGACAGACAGACAGACAGACAGACAGACAGAGCATTTTCTTCACCATTTTCTGGTTTTCGTTTCATTTTCGCGTCTCTTGAGCAGACAAATCGAATTATAAACAAAGCATTTTAGACGATAATTTTAGGCTCAGAATTCGATTATTAGAAGGCGGAAACGTAGCAGTTTCGTTTGAGGAGTTGATTTTAAAAATAATGTTATCTTACGAAAATGAAATCTAATCCAACAATTCAATTAGATATTTATTCCATAGTTAGGCGAAATGTCTAAATTCCTCCCCAAAAAATGAAAAATTGTGAAGACCGAACGGACATTAATTTTGAGCTTCCGGCCGACTGCCTCCCCCTCCTCGCTCAGCGTCCGTTGGTCTCTCTGTCTCTCTGTCTCTCTGTCTCTGTCTCTGTCTCTCTCTCTCTCTGTCTCTGTCTCTGTCTCTGTCTCTGTCTCTGTCTCTCTCTCTCTCTCTCTCTCTCTCTCTCTCTCTCTCTCTCTCTCTCTCTCTCTCTCTCTCTCTCTCTCTCTCTCTCTCTCTCTCTCTCTCTCTCTGTGTGTTTAGATTATGTATGCATTCCATTCGTATCCTGTTTGCGTCGATGGAATGCCGTTTAATTCAAATCATTCGAGAACCGCTCAGGAAATTCGCACCAAACGCCTCCGAACTCTTTCCGGACTCATTAGCTTCCGGTCTTTTTCTATTTCCGCTGCCACAGCTGCTGTCACTCTGCTCCCCCTACGCCATCCCCTCCCCATTCAGCCCTCACTGCTGGAGGAAGAGGGAGAGGGAGAGGGAGAGGGAGAGGGGAGAGTTGTTGGGAAATTATTAGACGGAGTAATCGATGGACAACCGACGTTCTTCCGGCAAATTTTAATGAATCCAATAAAAAGGTCAAAGGTTACGGATACGGTTTGCGTAATTCACTCTATATCCCCCTCCTCTTCCTCCTCCTCCTCCTCCTTCCTCTTTAAAACCCTTTTAAACCATTATTTCTTTCGGGCTCTGGCTGTGAAATTGTAATCAGACCTTCAGCCCCTCTCCCCTCTCCCTCCCCTCCCAGGGGCGCACGACCACTGCTGCCTCGAATATTCCACGCTGACAAAGCTCCTGGAATAATTTAACAAAGAAGAAAAAGGGTGCAAGAGTGCCTGAGGGTGGTTGGTTGGGTCGGTGGTTGCCTAGCTTCTGTTGTCCCTGTGAGTGATTGACAGGCTCTGTCTGTCGGATGGAATGAACGCAACACAATTACTACTCGTGTCTCATTAAAACTAATCTCAGGTCCTGATGCGCCACCCGCCTCCCTCCCTCTCTCTCTCTCTCTCTCTCTCTCTCTCTCTCTCTCTCTCTCTCGCCTCTCTCTCTCTCTCTCTCTCTCTCTCTCTCTCTCTCTCTCTCTCTCTCTCTCTCTCTCTATATATATATATATATATATATATATATATATATATAATTTACAAAGGGGAATAAAACGACGTATTAAGAACAGTTAAAAATTATTTCGAGATGATAATAATAATTTAGAACAATATATTTAATATGAGGATTAATATTATTACAAGACAGGAATTAATAGTGAGCATTTTAAAGCATTTTTAAAAGCCTTTTTAGCACGCAGCAGGTTAGATATATTCCTAATCAGCGTGGGAAGCTCATTCCATAATATACAGCGTACGGCCGTACGTGGGCCTGAGCGTTTTGCTGTAAAAATCTAGTAATTGTGTGGGCAAAGGGGATGTTATTATTTTATATAATTATGTGGTTCTATTTCAGATCCTCGTTTGTGGTCTCGACTAGACGTCTACAACTGGTTGGAGCACATGAAATCCAGAGAGGTTGACCTCGGCGACCTTGACCCCGGGCGCTTCCTAATGAATGGCAAGGCCCTCTGTCTCATGACCCCGGCGATGTTCGTCTATCGCGTCCCGAGGGGAGGAGTCATTCTCTACAGAGACTTCCAGACGAGACTCTGTCGAGCAGTTGCAATAGTACACCACAACAATCTAATCTGAAGAAATCTTGTCCCTATAGAGACCCTCTTGTGTCTAATTCCGCCGCCGCTATAGAAGCCTCGGATCTCGTCTGGGTCTGTTAACAACAGGCGGAAGGATATACACAGCATGCACCTTACCACTCTCTCTCTCTCTCTCTCCCTCTCTCTCTCTCTCTCTCTCTCTCTCTCTCTCTCTCTCTCTCTCTCTCTCTGTCATGGTTGACATCATATTGCTAAAAATGGAAATATAATTCCATTTTCAGAAAAGTCATTAAGAGAATCTCGTTCGAATTGAAGCGCCTCTAGTGACGTCATCAGATCTAACTCTGTCGGTCGTCATTTCAGTAAACGCGCGACGGCGGGGGTACGACCAGCTTCGTGGAATTTCCTATCTCAGTGCAGTGGCGGCTCCACAGTGGGGTCCGGGGGGTCCGTGCCCCCTATTGAGTGCCTGCCCCCAGTGACCCCCTGTTGGGACCCTATACTTAATACCTAACAAGAAATGGTTGGCCCCATGATTAGAAGTTGCCACCCCAACGGCCCCCCACTTACCAAATCCTGGAGCCGCCACTGTCCCAGTGGGAGTCGATATAGCCTAAGTGGTGGGAGGGGCCTAAATATCGTGCCATTGGAAAATCGAGCGATCATCTGTACCGTGTAATTTCTATGGAAGTCTGTGTACCTGACAATTGAAATTAGTGTGAAAGACAGAAACACTGTTGTAAATGGATCTGCATTAATTCATTTTCTCCCATCTAAAAACGTTCTCTACTCCATCAGGAACATCAACGTATATAATCAGGGCCGGATTAAGGTCCGAGTGGGCCGGGGGGGGAGGCTGAGAAAAAAGGCCGTCGCCTATACTGAAAATCTCTGAAAAGCAAAAAAGGTTATCTCGAAAATCGGTGGGCCTATTTTCATGATGGGCCGGGGGCTACAGCCCCCTCAGCCCCCGCCTTAATATGGTACTGTATATAATGCTAGAGATGTTTAGAGAATTATTCTGCAAACCTGGTCACGCCACTGCCTAAAGACTTCCCACACAGGCCCTGATTAGCCTAGTCTTGTGCAGACCCGTCTCTATCCGTTGGAAATTTGGCACTGTGCAAGGGGCCCCGCGCATCTTAGGGACCCCGTGCGCTCCAAACTTTTTATATTTTGACTTTTTTGCTTATCAACTTCTGGAGGATAAATTGATTGAAAGATCAAACACCAAAAATGTGATGACCTTCTTTTGCTCGCCAACTTTTTTGATCATCAGAAAAAACTTTTCACCCCCGCCGGGGCCCCTCATAAATCGCGGGGTCCTAGGCACGTGTCTACCTTGCCTATGCCTTAAAACGGCCGCGGATTCAACCCATCCGGGGCCCCGCAGGCCGCCAGGGTCCTCACACTGGCAAAAGACGGGCCTGGTCTTATGTCTAACGTCTAGGGCAGTAGGGCTAGGCACTAGTCGCATATGTCAAACGATTACAGCCATAGCAGAGTTGTCAGTCAGTGAGCTTCTGGTGCAGGCACTTGGTTGTCACATTTTTCGGCGGACAAGCCAAAAAACGGCCATTTCCTATGTATTTTTGAGTCGACAAGCAAAAAGGTCATTTCGACAAGCCCAAAAAGGTCATTTCCTATATATTTTGGAGTCGAAAATTCCAAGGCGGATCTACACCCTAGCCTCGTCTTTCAGGGGGTGCGCTGCATCCCTTTTCCCAGGGTGCAGCTGCACCCCCTCTTCGTACGGGCCTGTTCTGGTGTCAACTGTTATGCACTTGCGTTTTATTACGGAGCGTGGCAAAAAGCAGTAATACAAGAGAGTTGGTCAATTTCATAGACTTTAATACAATCGTAATAATAAATCTATGGTCAATTCTATCAGCACATTGACAGCTATTAATAGAAGTCAATGTATCAGCATCAACCATTCCTCAATAATTGCTAGGCTTTGCACGAAAAGTAAAAAGCATCAATATAGTTTTTATGCTTTTCAAGGTTTTCATGAAGTCGAGTCGAGGGGTGCCATCCGGGCCCCGGATTTTTAAATTTGTTTGTTAAGTTGATATACAAGTTTTCAGAAGTTTAGGGGCGCCACCACTGTTTTGTCCCCGGGCGCTGGACACCCTAGCTACGCCCATGCAGCTGAGTACAGTATTTGCATGGGAAAGGAGACATTCCTAGTCATTGCATACTCTCCCTCTCCCTCACTGACCACACAGCTAGGGAGATTATCAAACTCTTCCTGCCCATTCCCCATTGGCATGACTCTTCAATAAGAGCCCTGTATATAAGTAACTATCAAGAAGACACCACACGTTGTCAGATTGCCAGAAGGGAATTTCCATCTGCCATGACGTCATATTTTATTTGCATAAATAAATAGACAGGACACGAGATGCACACAATGAACGTTAAATAAACTCTGCAGGAATTCGTCTCATTGTACGTACATGTATATCTAAAACCGACTAAATTGAAGTTCTGAAGCGATTAGTTAGAATGTCAAATAATCACATAAAGTTAATTCAAATTAAGAGTAAAACTTCACAAATATCTCTTGGGTAGCTGTGTGATTCTCAGCATCCAAAATACACACGCAAAGAATTCAGGTCTTTACAAGAGAACACGTCAGTCACTCTGATGTTTCTCAGTAAAAAACAATGTCATGCCATGCATCACATTTACTGCAATACACCGAAGACTGTGAGAAAAATACGGAAAATCAATTCTGACGCATTTTCAACTGTAAATCAAGCAGCTGGTCAAGTAATGTTAGGAGCAGATCAATCAGTAAAGACCACGAGAATACAGAATATAACTATATTACAAGTCTACTGTCTGTCTATCATCCAATCTATTGAAGATACAGCTACGCATTGTCAACATAAAACAGCTAAGCAAAGGACCATAGATAAGCAAAATGACACTCAATCCACAGAGACAATCATAGAAGTACACAAACGAAGCAGCAAATACATGTTGCATTTAGGAACAGAGATGCGACTCCAATAGAAAAATATCTCAACTTCATTCATTGTAAAACCATACAACTGCTGTACTTTAACTTAGCATCTTTCCAAGGTCATCTTTCAAAAATCCTTCATCAATGACCTTGAAGGCTTCACATGATACGACGCACGTTAAATTCCACAAAACACAACTGATATTCGATCAAATCAAGTCCAAATATATTACTGGCTTTATAATGCATTGGAATCAATTGAGAGCATTTGTCGGATTGCCTCAACGCAGCGACTGGACGCAGCTTTTGCTTCTGAAGACACAAGAACAAAATTTAGAAATCCATGTGGAACGTCAGGAATCAGCTCCAAGTGGACGCGTTTTCCCAGCAACTTGAGACGCCGGGCGAAAGTGATCGAGTCGTCTAAGAGAGGATCGAGATGACAGCCCTGGTTAAGCACACACACACACACACACACACACACACACACACACACACACACACACACACACACACACACACACACACACACACAGAGCACACTCATTACAAGAGAAAACCCTGTTATAATGAACAATGAAAATAAAATATTAATCTTAAGCATATTGCATCATTCACCAGATGTCTTCTTTGCTAATATAGCAACAGGATATTCACCTAACAAAGTCATAAAAACAAGTACAAAACTCAATACCAATTAATCGCCATTACGTAAAACCTTATGTAAACTGCTAAAAATGTACTCACTAGAACAAAGACAGGACACAGCTTCTGTAAAAGACTGTCGGGAGCAAGAACCGGAGACACGAATGGATTCTTGGCATTTTTGATGTCTTTTGAACTTCCCATAGGACTGTGATCAAAGTGACAGAGCCTGGCGTAACCAGCCATCAGCGGGGAACCACTGTCAGGCAGAGGGGCAGGCACTGCCTTGCTTCCGCTAAAATCGTCTGTGACTCGAAAGCAAGGCCTCGTTGAATGACTTCTGCCTTTTCCATTGTGGAAGCTCTGACATGACCCTTCTTCACCGCTCGAACTTGAAGTTGTCCCAGAAATTGGAGAATCAGAGTCCTCATCGCTCAAGTCCTTTTGAACAAACATGGCCGACGACTTAAAATCTAAAGCTACATTCTTCAACCAAGAAGAAGAAGATGAGGCGAAGCTGTTAAAGGAACTCGACGAGTTTCCTGCATCCGATTGGTCGTTGACGTCAAAAAAACCCGAATCCAAGCGACGATGATTCAACGGCGACTGAGACGAGAACGGCAAACGAAAGCCACGCACCTCCCTCTGTTCACTTATCGTGCTCTGTGAATCACCTCCATTTGACAAACCATTGCTGAAAGTGGCACTGGCTTCCATGTTGACGTTTGGACTCGGCGCTTGTTGCGGATTCTTGCATCTGTTGTAACGACCACCGGCATTTGAATTCTCGACTCCCCTCAAGTCTTCCTTTTCGTCTCCAGTGTACGCTAAATTCAGAAAAACAATCAACATTTATACGAATAAGAGAAACAAACCACTAATAAACAGTGTCCACATAACCAATGACTGAAACTCAAGCCACGATCAATTTTACAGCGGTTGAATAGACAGCAGCTGAAATCAAATACAATATCATAGATAAATACCTCTCAGACAAAGAGCAACGACTCCGAGCGGAAGAAGTGGATCCATAAGCGCAAGAATCCGCGAAGGAGATGGAGAATATCTGACAACAAGTCCACCGTACACAGAGACAACGGCATCCGGAGCGCGAAGTTCACTACACGCCAGACGCATCGCCAAGGAAACGGCGATGTTGCCACCAGCACTATCGCCAATTATGCAAATCTTCTCTGCAGTCGATCCTTCAACATTCAACACAAAAGCACGCCTTCAATTTTATTTCAAAGGAATTTTACCAACTTCTTGTCACATAAAATTCCTTGTTATTCTAAACAATATTTTCATAAAATACGGGAAAATTCAAATATTCAACAGATCATATAATTTTGAAGAGAGCACAACTATTAAAGATTACCTTTTAAAACAGGTAAAAGAGAAAAAGCAAAATCTAGTCAATGATAATTTATAATATCTGTCCATATCAATGTTTCATCGTGCTATGTAAAAACTTGTATCTGCAGACAGAATAGAGTGGCCATAGATTCTAATGAACATTTGACGAATTTACCTAATAGATGAGCATTTTTCAGGGCCCAGCAATAGGCAAAGAACAGCTCTTCCTGCTGCCGTGGAAAGTAATTCTCTGGAGCCAAAGTATAGTCAACGCTCAGGATCGGAATGCCAAGGTCATTTGCCCAGAAATTCAGATACATCTGAAAGAGAAACCACAGCATCGTGAAAAGCGACCTTCTCTCTAAAATATGACACCAGAAAACCGATTAATACTCAACAATTTAATCCAAAAATCAAACAAATCTATTCTGGATTTTATAAAAATAAAGATGAAACAGCTGAAGCTTCTGTATTACACAAATGACTGCTTCACGAATCACTCAGGTGGCCTCTTACCAAATGAGAGGCAGACGACTGCGCCACAAAACCACCGCCATGGCAGTGGATCAGCAGGTACGGGCTCTTCTGTACTTGACGCTTCAGTGACGGAAGCCGCAGGCCGTAGCGAGTAAACCAACATTCCTGAAACCACATCAACAACAAATGTCATCAAATCAGCCTGTGACTCATTTTCAAACAGAAATTATCAAATATGCACAAGTGCATTTCTTTTTGCTGTCTTACTTCAGAGAATTTCAACTAAATCAATAATTAACACCAAATTTCAAAGTCATAATGCTTTCGAAAATTACCAGACAAAGAAACCTTTGCATAAAATTAAGAAATCTAATTATGTCAATCATTGTAATATTTAGACAGATTCTGTAATCTCTTTCAATCAATTAATCCAATATACTTGTATATAAAAGACAGCTGAAGACACGAATTAAACAAATGCTTCAAAAGAAAATCTGGCTCATATGAAGTTCCTGTTAAGTATCATATTTACAGTAACAACCACAACCACGTGAACTGCATCTCACCTGTCCCATTCGGTATTCAGAGGAGATAAGACGGGCAGACACTGGTCCTACCCCAGAATGGGCAGACGGAGGAACCACGGTCAATGATCGAGATCCATCAGCCGTCAGAAGATCAAATGGAACCGGGTCGATCGTGATCACTTTATTAACAGCCACCGAAGGACAAAAGTAGAGAGGAATGTTCTAAAATCAAGCAGAACAATAGCCAAGTCCAATCAAGTGTTTCATCTTACAACACTTTACTTATATTTAGTCATTCAAATAGCATGAAATTCAATGCATCAACATATTATTGAAAAGATGAAATGAAAATGTTTACACAGATAAAGATAAAGACATTTACGTTTATCAAGCTGTTCTCAGGAAGTGACCAGAATGATTTACAGAAATGAATATCTGTTGTTCTCGTCATGCGCACAATCTAAAAACACAAAACAATCCAATTACCTACGGTCACATGACAAACTCAGCGCCTGTCGCAAGACGACAACAGCACAAGTTTTACAATCAAACATAACTCAACATTTTCTACCAAATATGAAATAAAATCTGTTAAATGAACGCATGTAACTGGAAAACCATAGACACCTGTTTTGCCCGTAGCTCTGAGTTGAGTAGGTACTTCCCACAGCTGAGCAACGAATGAGCGAGTCTCAGAGGACTTGACTGTGACTTCTGATAGGCTTCACCATAGCAAGCCATGGCAGTGTTTATGGTCGTCAGAGGGCGTACCATAGAGTCACAAAACTAAACAAAGAAATCACTTTAAAATAAAGCCAAGCCAAAACAAATCATTGCTTTGTCATCTTACAGCTTCAGAATCACACCTCATCAATGTCACAGGAGTCTGACTGTGTTTCCAAGTGGTCAATGTCAACCAGGTTAATCTCAGATCTTCCTCAAGGCTGTTCTAAGCTGATCAGCAGTGCTTTTAGTGGGAGGCCTCAATTTCTTCCTCCATTGGGTTACCCTCAATATATTTGCTCTGAGATTCAAATTCAATTTACATGTAATCAATATGATATCCTATACAATTCATCTTTGTTTTCTGGATTCTATGATATTAAACAGATGTGACAATAACATTACAACACTGCTATGATAACAACAAAGTAGTGATAGCAGCTGACAAATCATAAATTAACAACAGTGGCATTAAACTGACCTCACTGTACTTCCAATATTTAGAAATAATTAATTAATAAATTAAAATTAAATACTAATCACTTATCTAACATAAAATAATTAGCTGCTCAAATTTTAAAACATCTATTTGTGTCACACCTGAAATCCAAGACATCGCCCATAAAACATCTCCTGGCTGAGGAATTCCACCTCATGCATCAGTTCTTCTGCTATGCTGTACTCCTCGGCTGACAGTGCGTCCTCATCGGGAAATAGAATGCCGTTGTCTGAATAGTGAATGAGCTTCTCCATGTAGTAGAGACAAGCTCGGAGTTGGCCAAGAACCAAAACAAATTCCTCCAGCTCTCGACTGTAGTGATTTGCACGGAAGATATAAGACTCCCTGTTGACCGTAACATATCTGCAGAAAAATACCAAACAGTATATTAACCATAACATGACATTTTAAAAAATAAGAGGAATATCAGCTCATGAGCCACATACTTTTGCACAGAAAGGCTGTGTCTATTATGCGGGCTGCCCGCAAAATAATGAACCACATGGTTAGGAGTTAGGGTTAGGTTCATTTGATCAATCAGCTGTTCAATTATTTTGCGGGCAGCCCGCAAAATAGACATTTTCGTAGAGAAATCCCTAATGGCAGAGGCTTCATAGACATCCGATGGACAACTATACATTCAAGCCCATTTTAATGACAATGAATCCAAACCAAACCCATTAGATAAATTCTAGAACACAGTTAAAGTAACTAAATTCTACAAGTTTAATATTTGTAGCTGCAAATAAAGAATAAGTACTGGAGGAGAGAATACTATTACCTATAATAAAAAATGAAACGGAAGGCCCCAAGATTATACAAGATGAAGAAAGAGCCGCGTTAAAAGACATGAAAAAGAAGAAGGCGGCTGAAAAGGACAAGATAGTAAGTGAAATGATACTTGCGGCGGGGGAGAAGGACTGAAAAGAACTACAGAAATGATAAATACAATTTATGAAACGGCTACAATACCTGAAGACCTTGGAAAATCAATAATAATACCAATACCAAAGAAACAAAATGCAACGGAGTGGGAAGCATTCCGAACCATCAGCCTAATAAGCCATTTTGAAAAGTTATTACTAAAAATACTGCTCAAAAGGACGAAGAATAAAATCAGACACAAAGCATCAGAACAGCAATATGGTTTAAGGAAAATTGTGGTTGCAGAAACGCAATATACATCCTAAGAAGAATCAGTGAGAGATGCACAGAGATGCAGAAGGGGGTATATATCTGTTTCATACATTACGAAAAAGCTTTTGATAATGTCATGCACAAAGAGCTATTCGATTGTCTGGACAAAGCGGGATTAGATGGAAAGGACATGAAAATATTCTCATAAATTAATGGGAAACAGACAGCAACAGTCAGAATAAAAGGGAAAGAGGGAAACTGGATCAAAATACAGAAAGGAACAAGGCAAGGATGCGGCTTATCACCAGAATTCTTCAACGCTGATGGAGAGGAAATCATGGAAAAAATAGAGAACATGGAAGGAATCATAATTGGAGGGCAGAACATTAACAACCTGAGATTCGCGGACGACGCAGCATTAATGGCGTACATACAAAAGAAGAAGCTGCAAATGGTCTAAATGAAATAGCTGAAGTTAACCTGGCGATGGAGAGAATCCTTCGGCAGCATCTGTCGATGACCGTCACCATGCTCCTGTAGCCGTTGCCCGGGTGTTCGGAGTCGAAGTCGAACTGGGCGGCGACGCCGAGGAGGATGTTCACCCCACGAACCACTCCGTGGTCCAGATGGTCCAACAGCTGACTGAAGGCGTTACATAAACGCTCGTTCACGGTGCCTATAGGGGCACCACGGAAGAAAGCTCCATTGGAAACAGCCAGAGAGCGCAGATCGCGAAACATCAGCGACAGCTCCCTCCCGTAGACACTCTCCTCTTTCACCATTTTCGCAATTAGATTTTAAATTTCCTAAATAATCGATTTAACGTTATTTAATTATTTTGCTTTTGGATAAAAACGCGGATGTCGCACAATACAACTTCAATATATCCTCGACTACTGCCGGTATCCAGTGGACAGCTAATTATCAAGGAATTTCTATTCAACTAATAAGGAACTTTTCAGCGAGACTAATTAGGTAAATTTTCTTTATTAAACTGCGGAATATTCCGTTTATTTGATTATTACAGTGCAATAATGTCAATGTTCTAAAAGTAGTCGAGGCTTAGAGCGTAAGCAAAACCCTTTATGACCCTCTCCATTCTGGTCCCTTGCCATTGCATGATGGACGTCGACCAATCGTATCCAAGTGGAGTGACTTCGAAGGCGGGGTTATGCAAATGATGAGAGATGATCAAGGACAAGCAATGGCTATGCAAAGGCTCGAACCACCCACTTGTTGCTATGAGCAGTTGTGTGAACGTGTTCTCACGATTCAAAGTTTCGAAGAAGACAGTTGCAGCGTACAGAATTAAATACGTGAGGTCAAAATGTTACTTTCTTCTAAGAGTCCCGTCACCACCACATTTTGACGCTCGATGAGCAAAAAAAGTGAAAAATGGCCATCACCGCAAAATAACCTTGTTATTGGGACCTGTCATTGATCTTGGAGGGGTCAAAAGTTTTTGACATAATTATAGGGGGTAACTGAAAGTTGACAGTTGTTGACAAGGGAAGGGGTCAAAATTGCCCAAAAATTGTTGACATAATTAATGGACAGCCCCTTATTGATGTACCAACACAATAGTAAACATCAACTAGCGTTAAGGCAAATATATGAAGTATATTGAATATACGCTCCAAAAGATCACCTGCCCCATTAATGATTGTCCTTGGACGACCTTGATGTGCTCCAAAATGTTAGACACATTTGTTGACTGTATGTAAGCAAGAACTGTTGAAATTGCTGGTTTCACCAAAGTATATGCGTGGACTTAATAAGCCCTATTAAGTGGTCTTAAACAGGCATTTGCTTCTATGTTGATTAAATAAATTTCTCAACAAGTTTACTTTTCTTCTTGAGTGGCCTAGACCCTAGGTCACTGTTGACCCTTAAAACTGCAGCCAGAGAAACTTCATAAGTTATATTTAGGCCTACATAGTCAGAATAGCTTCGGTGCCTGTGAACAATACCCTTGTCGTATTTTAAGCGATGACCCCGATCAGAGAACCTCATCCCCAGCCCAGCAGATTATTATTATTATGGATAGCAAATATGGCGCTACGTGGATGTTCAGTCAATGGAGAGCGCGACATTATGTTAACTCCACTATTGTGATGTCTGTGCATAAAGGACAAACGAGATTGAACATTTAACACAATTAAGTTTGCTTTTATGAAAAATTCACTCAAGACAAACATTATGCTCTTCAAAGGAAGGTTTCCCAGGCGATTTGGCAGTCAGAAAACGTAGGTGTAACTGTAATAATATACGCACTTACGCAGAACTGCATGCCGGTGATAGTGTTCTTAAGTTATTTTTATAGCTCCTAATTACGATATTTTCGTTTAAATTCGATATTAATTGGGCTTAATACTGTGTTTCTAATGAGCCTTCCAGACTATTGTAACTCTCTGAGTTTAGACATCAACAGTGACACCAGGAGTCCAGGACAAAGATCTCGTAACGCGAGAGCCCAAAATTCGGTTGCTTTACCTACTGGTATCTTATATTCCCAAGTATAACGACATAAAACCTGTCATACATCTTTGGACTGGACCACTGTTAAAAAGCAGATTAATTAAAAATTTTAAATGACTGTGTTTTGCATGGTCACCGTCAGGCGTCAGCCTAGTCATTTGCCAACAAAACTTGCTTCAAAATTTCATTGACACTCAGCGTGATTATTGGCTGGACTCTTTCAGTGTATTTTGAACCTGGATTATTTCCAGCATGCAATCTTCTTTTGAATTATAGACTAGACCCATATCTCCACATTCAGGCCATGTTCGAATGCAGCCTTGTTTACTCAAGCAATGTTAAAAGCAATTCTTTGTTTGACGGGTAGCTGGTGTAATAGCTGGTGTAAATTCTTAAGATTTAGTCTAAAATGGTCTTGCATGTGGGTTTTAATAATGGCTCTCACCGTAGCATTCTGAATCCACGCTGAAGTTTAGAGAAAGCTGCCTAATATGTTGATGTAGCTTAGAAAGTTCTGTCAATATTTGCTGTCTGTGTTTTTTCATATGTGTTGTTTTGAGATTAACTGTTTTCTTATGAATTTTGTTATTTGACTATGATAATGTATGTTGGTATGATTAAGATGCCTTCAAAGAGAGGGAACTGGTTGAGTTAGGATTTTTACAAAAAGTGTGAAATGGCAAAAGATTTGTTCTTGTTTCATAGATTACCAACAACATTAAATAACTTAAATAATTATGACATTAAAGTAGTCTGACTTTCACTGTTTGTAATATTTTTAAATTATGAGAGCAGATTTTTGGCCTTTAGGGCTTATATTTGGCAAGCAATGCCCTTAAATGGAATCTATAGGACTATTTTGATTTGGCCTAAAGTTCTCATAGCATCTGTCCTTATCTCGATAGGTCCTGGAGTCCAGATTGGTTCAAGGTAAGAACTGAGTCTCTGATCGGGATGGTGTTGTTTATGCAGAGGCTTAGTGACCTTGAGAATTGTAGACTAGAAATGCTTCATTCAAACAGGTTTTGAATTTGCTACATTGTGGATACTTGATAAAATAGATTTATGGTACTATTTATTTACTTGCATTTATTACTTGTAAAGAGTCTGTGTGATGGTGTATAGGGTAGTTGTTCATGCCCTGTATAGCCTGCTCTCCCATCTCTAAACCAAACACCCACGTTCTGCTCCTCATTCTACTGGCCACACCCTTTCCCTTCTAAAGAGTTAATAAACCCTTGTACTTTATATGGTTAACGGTGTCACTTAAGTTGCTCCTCTGCCTATAATAGACTTCATAGCAGAGATGGGTAATTAATCAATTAGAAAGTAATTGATTAGCTAATCGATTAGATGACCAGCTAATTCTAATTGTAATCAATTGGCAAATTTTATCAGCTAATCGTAATTCTAATCAATTAGAATTTACTTGCTAATTCTAATTATTTTTTAATTACATGACAATTAGCCATCCGAGGCAGCCTGAGAATAATGTTGAAACGCATGCTCATAGTATAACGCTGAGATGATCATGGATTCATGGTAGCATTAGCAAGGAAAAACTTACAGCTGGTAGATTAAGTGTTTTGTGTGATTGCTGTTGACAACTGGAAATGCCAGCCATTTCCAACCATTTGCAGCTGCATGCATGCAATTACTGCAGATATTAAATTAGTATTTTAAAACTGTTTTGCGTGGTGTGTCAACTGTATCGCGAACATCGACAATCTAATTGTAATTCTAATTGATTAGACAGACAGCAGCTAATGCTAATTCTAATTAATTGAACAAAGTGTAGAACTAATTCTAATGCTAATCAATTAGGTGCTAGAAGCAACTAATTCTAATTCTAATTGATTAGATTTTTGTCTAATTGTGCCCATCTCTGCTTCATAGTATATTGTTAGCCTCTGAAATAGATGTTTTTATAAGTAGCTCTATTTTCCAGACAGGGCTAAGTAGACAGACTGTTGGTAGTTATGGTTCTGTAAGGCACCGTCTCAACTGTTCAGTTGGTTTATCAGCCTACCAGTCATTGGTGCATTTATGGTCTGATAGGCTTCAGGCTGAGGCTGAATTTTTAATTTCATAGGCAGCTTTCTTGTCTGTGCATAAGTGGTATTTTTGTGGGTGTGTTTTTATCTATTCACTGTCAGTTTGTGTGCTTGCGTTTTCTTCTCATCCGGGTATTTTCATGCCATTTGCTGTTGTCAGTTGCTTTATTGTGCTGCATATTGTGGTCAGAAATTTGTCTTTTTCGAAATGTTTAGGAGTTATTGTGCACAAATGATTTGAAAATTTGAACATGCTTCAAAAATTTTGGTTGTTTTAGCTGATAAACGATCAGGGCGTTATGAAAACTGCATCAGAACGAACAAGACACTGGAAGACGTCTTCAGGCTTCCATTTTGTTGGAATGAAGACAGTTAAAGTTTGAATATTTTCTCAACTTATTCTAAAATATTCAGTTTTATTTGATTATATATGTAAGCTTATTTATACTAATCATTATTTTGATTTGAATTAAAAATATTTTTATATTGCTGAAGATGATATGGGAAGGTTAAGAATTGCAGAATTGCATTCATTTTGTGCATGAAATTGATTTATAAAATGTTCTTGAATTTTATATCTTATATTTTATGCCATTTATTTAAGATTTCAATAATTTTTTAACTTACTAATAGTGAGAATAAGGGTGCAATTTGTAGGGAGGGAAGGGGGATCCCCCCACTGCCCAACTGCATTCCCCCTACTGCCACATCCCCCACCACTACATCCTCCCACTGCTACACTTCCCCTGACATCTACCAATCTCTTTCTCCGCAAATTCTGCTGAACAATTTTATCAGGTATTTTGGTGAAATACTGGTACTTTGGACTTGTTTGCAGTGAAATGCTTGTTTTAAAGAAGAGTTTGTTCTGTTATTTCTTCACTTTTGCAGTTTGAAGTATTGTAGCTTATAATATTTCCCAATGTACAGTCAGACTGATTTTATGTCAGTTGAGTCACCAGTCTTTATATTTTCACATTGTATTTCAATTAGTACAGCTGTGCATGATATCGCATAATTTAAGAAGTATCTGCAATTGGCTTTAACTGGACAGGGCTTTAACTGGATATCCGTTGTCAGGATGCTTTAAGCCCATTGCTCTTCTCATCAGTCCAAAGACTACCGGTAATTGCCCATTGTGTTAAAACTGGGAGCTATAGAAGTAAAAGCAAAGTACAGGCATTTGTCTCAAAATCAGCACACGGAATTCAAAAGCATTTAGTCAGTCAGCAGTAGACTAGTGGCATTTTTATTTGATAGTAATTATTATTTTTACAATTTTTATATAACATTTGGTTAGATTACTTACCTGATGTCTCTTGAACTTGCTTTTGTTAATGGTTAATAGATGGAAAGGCTGAATGATTGCTGCAGGTCATTTGACAACACTAGGCTCCTCCACAATCGGCCTTTTGTCGTCGTCTGTCGACTGTCACAGAGTTTGTGTCTTAGTCGTTAACAATAGGAACTCTATTTTTGCCTTTACTGAGTTGGAAATTTTTATTGGTCTTGCACTTGCATGCCCTTAAAAATAGGTATGATATTCGTGGTCAAGTTTCCAAGTACCTGACACCACCGTCTGCACGATGTCGAGGTTTAGCCTGTGCTTGGATAGCAACTGAAAAGAGGATTGTCAGCAAATGGTCAGGTCATCTCCCCAATAGCCTGCCTCATGAAGCCATTGTCATTCATCATGCTTGTTCTGAATTTTTATTTTTATATGCCTGTTGTGTTGAACCTGAGTGCACCATTTTCCATGCACTTTCTGGATGTCTTTTCAAACGCCTCTCTATGTACACTCATTTCTTACATCTTATATGCATTTGTCTCATCCATAAAGCTGTATGCAGTGCCATGACAGTCTATGATATCATCATATGCATATGAATGCTGTGGACTGTGAATTGCTATAAATATTGATTCTATTTTTGCTCAATTCTTTTTTAATATTGTATCAAAATCTGTAATGCAGGAATGAATAGAAGTTCTTATTTGATTTTCTTCATAGTCATTATTAGTAATTTTATCCTTGAAATGTTCTGATTTTTAGATGTGAAGAGTTCTATAGATGCATGGATTCCAGCGGTGGAACCGGCTGCTATCGGCCGCATTGGAATTGTGAAGATTCATACTAAATGCAATTGGGTCACGTAGCATAACCCTATCAGAGGTAGTAGGTTGTATGGTTGAGAGTTGCATCACTTTTTGGCGAGCCATACAACCTTCTAGCTTTCCTGGGGTTTTTGCTATCCTTTCGTAATTATCGAATGAAAGCAGCACTGACATTGAATGTCTTTCCCTCTTCTTTTAAAATGAGCAATTCGTGGAATGTCACCACTGACTGCAAACTCATTTCTGTCTTTTTCAAGCAATCTGAGAACTGACAAGTTATTTTTGCTATTACAGATTTTTAGATTGATTTGCATTAGATGAGCTTTTCTCTTGCCCAGTGGTCACATTGACATACATAAATCACACGGACAAAGTAGAAATTTATTGTAACTTTCCAGTGCCATACAATGACACAAGAAAGTTACTAGAAATCAGGGTTTGAGGTATAGGACAGTTCTTGTCATCTTTTGTTTTGTTTGCCTCTGGCAAAGAGGCTGTTCTTTATGTAAATGTAAAAGACATTATTTTGTTTATGTGATTTAGGATAAACAAATAAAACTTCACATGTTAAAACATTGAGCCCTAAACATTTTAAGAGAAATTATCTTCAATAATTTGACCTCTGATTGCACTAATTATATCCTTTTGTTAGACTTTGAGGGTCTAGTCAAGCCAATGTATTATATCATCCACCTTCACTGATGGAATACACAGGATCTGAGTGTGGATCTATTGGGGATGGTTGTATGCAGAGACCAGCAGTGGAACGTTTCTTTGTGTTTGGTCAAATTGGTGACTACCATAATAAAAGTCTTTATATTTTCTACCTGTTATATTATTAACTGACATTTCTGTTTGTTTTTAAACAGAAAATATATAATTTAGATATAAATAAATAGAGAATATATAATTTAGAATATGGTTCTCAAGTTTTGATGACGATGACATAAATGTGGCAGAAAGCGATGCAGTGTGTGGCATTTATTTGGTTTCCAACTTGTTCATATCAGAGACTAATAGCCCATTAATGACCAGCTTATTAGAGATTTGCACCCGAGATACTTATTGATAATAGCAGTTGGGTTGTTCAGTAGGATAAGGTGTGTGCCCTACACAGTCATTTAGGTGAGCAAATGGCAGCGGTTTCTTTTGTAAGAGCTTTGCATTGTCAAATTCTGTCGGTCTAATTTTAACTATGAAAGAAACCCATTACATATCTGTGAACACAGTCATCCTATCGTTTAATTTGTCACTTTAAACATGTCTGCTCTAATGTTAATATAACAAGATCTAAAGTGGTTCAGAAAGTGACATGAACTTAGTAAGAGATCATAGACATAGAAGGAACTGTTGTGTTGCAGTCTGACTGTCTGCCCTGTGTGAGAACCTCTATGTTCTACTATGAATGTTATGGGTTTATTAGATTGTGTTTAAGTAAGTAAAATCTCGTAAACTTATACAGCGCCCTGAAAAAAGTATAGTAGCTGCTTATTCTTATGAGCTTAATCTTTCTTGAAATAGCTATAGGCAAGGTGGTTTGTCGGCCGGGCAAAGGTCAGTATATCTATAAGTTTAAGACTATTTGTCCAAAAATTAAATGAGTAAAATGTACTTTATAGGAGTTAGAGGCTGCACATACGAACAGTTATAATATAAGCGCTATAAAAATCAGTTGTAATTAACTTTCTGGTTGTTTCGTGACCTGTCAATCACATTTTAACAGAAATAGTTTGACTTGACACAGCGGCACCGCCTACACAAAGTAATCCCTAGATCTATTTCTAAATATTTTTATATGGAGACAAATTAAACTCACAGAAATTGGTGCACACAGTCACACCGACTACAATTGAGAGTACAGGTCGAAGAACCAACGATTGATTAATTAGAATGCATTTATCGACGAATGGCTAAGGCATCGCGCATTGATACAGATGCCGGCCTCTTTGTGTGGCTAAGTCGCCATTATTCCAGCCCCAAAACGCGAAAATAGGTAAACTAAATCGAATTTTTATAGGGAAAAGACGTTTAAATCTCTCTTCCGATGTCATCCGACTCATCTAAGACGCTTCCTGGATATTTGTCTCCGACAAGTTCGGCTCAGGTGAAAGCTTAATCGCTGAATTTTGACTTTGTTTTTCTGATATAATTTGACCCCTCCTATGCATTTGGGTGTGGTGTTGCTAATGGTCCGCATTATAATCTGACCCCTCCTTTTGTAGGATGTGAAACCGTCCCCCTTGGCTCTGCTGGCCGCCACCTGCAGCAAGATCGGGACGTCAGCCGCCGCAGCCGCCGACTCAGGGGGCGGCGGAGGTCTAGAGGCGGTCGGCGTCCTGTCAAATCAGGCGCCGAGTCAGACGTCGCCCATCAGGCTCCTGACGTCCGGTGGTCAGCTCGTCTCCGTCGTCGGTCAGCCGGGCGTCGTCTATAACCAGGCAGGGGCGTCGGCTACCACCGATGTGGGGGTCTTTGAAGTGGCCTCACCGCTGGCGAACAGCGCCGGCCCCGTCCAGATTGTCGCCAACCCGGCCTCTTACGCCGGACTTTTCGGAACGCAGATCATGCCAATCTCGTCCCAGATGATCGCTACTCCTGTGGCCGGCCCAGGTGGTACGATCACCTACAATCTCATTCCTCAGTACCAAAACTTGCAGGCAGTGACCGTCGGTTCTGATGGACAGGAACACGGGATTGTGGACCAGAGATCGGTCAGCCAGACCCAAATGATTCAGTCCAGCATTGGATTAAAACAAACAAAATCTCCGGAAAATGTCAGCAGTTCAGCTGAAGCATTTGGAAGAACGGTTGGAGCTGGAAAAATGAACACCAAGAACAATATAAATGCTTCTTCGCAAGTTTCCACTAACTTTGGTGGTACAATCTCTCTTGCCAACATCAATCAGGGTGGAATAATCACAATCGGAAATGGCCAACAGAACATTATGACTGGTCGATCGAACAGCAATGTTCAGCCTATTCAGCAAGTTCAGACCGTTTCAGTCCAGATTCCTGTTTCAGCCCCAAATGGTCAGACCATTCTTCAGTCGTTCCAACTTCCATGTCAGAGTGTTCAGCCTCAACAATGCACAGCGTCTGGCTTGACGATGTACAACATCGTTCCACAGCAAACCATCGCCGTTACGCCATCGACTCGAGGAGGTACCATGCAGACATCAAGTGCTTCACACATCACAGCAGGAAATTCAGACTCACAGCCAATAGTCAAGGTTCTGACAATTCCGCAGCAGCAGGCACAGCCGACATTGTCAGCACTTCCGTCGGTGCTCAATGTTCCAACGTTTGGCTCTGACAATTCGTCTGTTCCGGTGATGATGGCAATTGAATCGCAGTTGCTAGGCAACAGTAATGCTGGAAATCAGAATACGATAACCGTCATGGCGATGCCTCAATCGGTTATTCAGCCAAACATTCAGAGCACAGCTGGAGCTGTTCAGAACATCTTACTTTCCAATGGTCAGATCATTCAGGCGCTTACGGCACCCGCATGTCCCAACTTTCAAAACTTTCAGATCATAGGACAGAACAATCAGGGAAATCTACCAACTGGCCTCATGTCGCTCAATCAGGTTCAACTTCAGGTTATGCTTTGAATCTGTGTTTATCTGTCAATAATTAAGTGGAATATGATTTTTTTTAAAATTACAGACAGGCATCTATTTTGCTGTTATCTGATAGTATAATGAATTAAAATAGAAGAGGAATTTGCTCAATCTCATTTCAAGTTTGAACAAGACATCTTGATTTGGTGATGTCTTTCAGCTGATCTGCTCCATTCGTCTTCTATTTTCTCTTGCTATCATCATCATCATCATCATCATCATCATCATCATCATCATCGTCTGTCATAAATACTGAAGCTACAAGTAGTTTAATTGTGGTTTGATTTTGGCTTCATCATTTTTATTGCTTTTAAAAATAAGCATTTCAGAAGTAGCAACCGATATAAGTGCAGATGATTAACCAATATCATCATCAGAACGTCTTGTTGTTGTTGTGTGCAGAATGCATCCAATGTACAGACGTTACCCTCGTTGCCAAACTTTACCATTCAAGGAGGTCAGTTGATCCTGACAGGGACGTCGTCTGGTGCAGTGCCTCAGCTGCAGCAGATCCAGACGCAAGGTGGGTCGGTTATGACGCTCAGCCTTCCTGCCACTCAGCCTCTAGGGCGTCCTGGTCAACAGGTGGCAGTCGGTAAGTGGCTGTCATTTAACTCGCTCTTTCGATGTCTCATTTTCTGTCTAATCTGAGATAGAGGACTGTGTCATTTGGTCTCTGAATTACTTTTAACCCCTTAACCATGTATTTAACTGTAACTCAATGTAAAATGGACGGATATATCCAAGATCCCCAGTTAAGGGGTTAATGAGTTTGGGCTCTCTTCAGTACGTTACTCCTTTTTGTTTTCTTCTGGGCTTTTTCTTCCTTTGGAAATATCAATTTTTAATTCTTTCTTAGTCATGATGGACGTAGTGTGTGTGTGTCTGTCTGTGTGTTTTGTGTGTGTGTTGGTCAGTTCTTAGTTTTTCCAGATGTCATTGACGTTTCTTTCCAGTTCAGAATCCCGGTTCAGGCGTTGTTACCCAGTGGGCCGTTGTTGATAAGTCGAGCAATGTCGGGTCGTTTTCAAACAGTGACGCCATCTTGATGGAGCAGTCGGCAGAGACTAAGTTCTCGTCGGACTCTGCCGTCAGTGACGACGGCGCTCCTGTCAAACGACTGCGCCGTGTCGCCTGCGGGTGTCCTAACTGCAAAGACACCAGCAGAAAGTAACATCACTGGCCTTCAGTCAGGATCTCATGGCATTTTCAATTTCCATCTTTTTAGAGAATTATCATTTATGTTATGTTTAATTTGCTTGGCTTTTTTATTGTTGTTTTTATTTTCTAAGTGTTCAATGTAGATGTTTGTCTTCAGAAGTTTTGGGATGAGATAAATAATTGATTCAAAGTACAATTTGAAATATTGAATCCTGTTTATAGCATTTTAAATAAGTGTTTTCTTCCAATGCTTAGGAATATTGGTGTGAAAAAGGTCCACGTGTGTCATTTTCCAAACTGCAATAAAGAGTATGGAAAAACTTCTCACCTTCGTGCACATTTGAGGTAGTGGCACCTTCATTCTAATGCATTATCATCAATGTTAATTGGTTGTGATTGTCATTGCTGCTGTTTTGTTTGTTATTATTTCATTGTTTTATCAAATTGCAGTCAAGTGAGTATGTAATTGTGCAAAGATTATTTTTTCCCAGGTGGCACATGGGAGATCGACCATTTATGTGCAATTGGGTTTACTGCGGAAAAAAGTTTACACGTTCTGATGAACTACAAAGACACAAACGAACGCACACGGGTACGAAAGGATATCGTAATGAAAGTGAATTTATTATGTTCTGAGACCATAGGAAATCTTGTTATTTTAATGGTTCAAATCTTTCATTGTAAAATTTAGATTCGCCATAATCACTGCAGAAATTCACGTCAGTTGTCAGTGATTAGTTTATAATGGAGACGCTGCATTAGAGTGCAACAAAATGTCTTTCGATTCCAGGACAGTTGTTACTACAGAGGGATCCAGTGTTTAACAACAACATCCGGTTGCTCCGCCCACTGGTGGGCAGAATCCATTGACGTCTTAATAGACACCAATGGCAGAAGCAGATTTCTTGCCCACCAGCATAGATCAGTGACCATAGAGGGTGTTCTGGATACTCCTATTGAGGATTTTGTTTTTGTCTACAGGAGAAAAGAAGTTCATTTGCCCTGACTGTGACAAGAAGTTCATGCGTAGCGACCATCTGACGAAGCATCAGAGAACTCACCGGAAGCTCGCGAGTGTAGGCGTGGTGCTCGACAGCAGCGATCTGGACTGTGGCGGTTGTCTAGACGATAGCCGTGGTAATGTCAAGGATGAGGGCTTTACGACGGCGCGATCGGTTCTCGTCATGGACGACTTCGCTCCGCTTGTGGACAGTCCTGGAATTAACAAATGAAATTGGATTGAAAATGTTCACTTTCAATCCTCTTCAGTCTTAACTCCAATGCATTCTAAAGTTTTGTTATTGGATGAATATAGTAATATTATGATTGAACTGAAGGTTGTTGGCATGTAAGTAAGTAATTATGCAAAATGCAATGATAAGTTTGATAAATTGAGGCAGCGTTCTGTTTTAAAAGTCTGAATTAGGTTGTATTAGTGACAGGTAAGATCTTTGTTATTGTCATATTACTGTATTTGCTTCACAGATGATGAGAGCACTTTTGTGTGTAAGAATATTTTAAATTGTAAATGTGATGTTGGATTGCTAGTTATATCAAAATACATTAGCCATGTTGTATTCTGCAATGTGAAAGCCATCAGTAATTCTACTGAACCCATGCTTCAAGTTAACCTGATCTTCTGTGTTTTGTGCTTAAATTGTGGCACTTCGATGATTTAAATGTTCATCATTGGGTTTATGAGATTGGGCTTTTGTTGTCTTTGTTGTGCATACAGAATTCAAGATGTTCTTTTTATTGGAAATTTAATATATTTGAAAATGATTTCCATTTCTGATGGCTGCTAGTGATTCAAATTACTAGGCTATTGAATGCAGATGGTTACACAGTGGTTTTCACACAGACTTATTTAGCCTCCTAAACCACTTAAAATCACATTATTATTATTAAATTCCTTTTTAGATGTTATGCTGCTCTACTCATATATATATATATATATATATATATATATATATATATATATATATGCATTTGCTTAAACCATGGATCCTATATTTGACACTTAATTGAAATGTTCTATTTCGTCTTGCGTTGACCGGGATATTGTGGCTATTTCAATGTGTTTGGACTGTTTGGTAGTTGTACATTTTTCAGTGCTGCTCTTTGGAAATTTGAATTTATTTGATAAATAAATGGAATAAAATAATTGAAAGTAGCTCGAATCTTGTGTGCTATTTGCCAACATGTTTAATTTCTGGAATTTCCTTAGTTGAACCAGGGTTACCAGGGACGGCCATCTATGCAATCTCCAATTGAGCTGAAGTGTACCTATGGGAAATCTTTGAACAATGCCAAATGGGCCAATAGAACTGTTGGCATATACCACCAATAGTCTTATATAAACAAGATATAATAACCTTGGCCTAGTTATGGGAGGGCCTCCCCCCATTTGGATCGTGAGATTCGTCCACAACCGGTGAGTGGGGGTAAGGGGTAGTATTAGATCCAGGAAAGCGCGCCAGACAGCGGACTTTAAAGCGTTTGAGACGATGACAGTTTCTTGCTTCCAAAGGCATTTAGGTAAGAAAATGTGGAAGTGCCCCCCCCCTCATTCCTGAATATTGGCTACACTACTGTATAGTGTATACTAATCTTGATATAGTTGTTAGTGTGGAGAATGAACAGACCGGATTATTAGCACACTTCTATAGCGCCTTTTGGTAATGCACATGGCATCAGTTGATGGTCAAAGGATAATGAATAGGACAGATCAGACGGCGGGTCATCCTCTATGGCAGGGGTGGGCAAACCTAATACTGCATTAGGCAAGACGCACGTAGAAAAGGCCAAACTGTTTAAAAATTTCAAGTGGGAAAAAAGAATTTCAAGTACTTTTTTGGGATCGGAATCCATTATTGCAATGTCATAATATGATTCAATAACTGTGCTGAACTATTATGTTTTTCACGACATTTTGAGAAGTTAGAGGTGCACTAAAGTGTCATGTTTCCATAAAATAATTTCAAATTATTTCACTTTCTGTTGTACAGATGCATATTTCTAAATGATTTTGCTGGCCGTGTGGAATTCAGTGGCGGGCCGCATGTGACCTACAGTCGCTCACCCCTGCTCCAGTGTTTTACACAGGCCCGATAGGGGGATCCCCCCCCCACACACACACAAATCCAGCACTGACAACTTTGAAATTTTAAATGATCAAATTTTCAGCAGCCAAGTCAATTCTCCCCGCGCCTGGAGTCTCGATAAAACACTGCCCTGCTCTGTGGCAATGTGGATAAAAAATGTCCTAAACTGAACCCATCCACCCACTCCCTCCCCTCACACACAGAGTAAAACCAAGGTTTAATTGTAGTTTCAATAAAATACCTTCACAGCAGCCTTATAATAGAGCTCATTATTTAAAGCAGTTTATAAACAAGAAATGTTTTCGAAAGACATCCATACACAGACCACATGATGCCAAACAGTGAAAACTAAAATCATCCAGATTTTCCCAGCTTGGGAACTTAGGGAAGCTACCAAATTTCAACAGAAATCTGAATATCAATTTAATTGTTCTGGTCAAAATATTTCACATTTAATGCATCAACTCATAAACATAAGCATAAACATCGAGTAACAAAAATTCTCTTTCAATACAATTGAATCTGAACAAGCCTCAACAACAAAACAGACAATTTTCCATTGTGGCCACAATCCTATCGGCTCTCAATAAATTACGTTGATAAGCTAAGAAATCTCAAATGCTACAAAGCAAATTACATCCAAATCACGTAAATAAGTTCACTCAAAAAGAACCTACTTGCAAAACAAGAGCGCTAAATTCAAATGATACTTTTTCCCATGAAAATTAAACTGGCTTTGCACCAAAACCATGGAAACCTAAAGACTCCAGCCGCCACAGAGACCAATTACAACAGAAATAAACAAGCCATCTATTAACTATCAAGTGTTCCAGCAAAATATATGGGTTCTAACTGGATTTCACTATAGCACTTCATAATCCGACACTGCAATTACAAACTTACACTGAGCAAAGTATTTATTAGCCATACTCAAACAGAAACTAATCAGCAACAATCATCAATCTCCATCTGGTGTTAGAAGCCCTTCACTAAACGATTAGCATAAATGTCAGAGGCATTTTATTGAATTACTTAAGCAATTTCTCTGATTCAACGTATAGCATCATATAAAGACTGTCGGGCAGGTCACTAGAAGACGATCTGGGTCAAGCACCGGAGTGGTGCATTGAACTTCTGATAACCATTGTGATAACATTGTTATCATTCACATTCACAGACAAAAGTTTGCTTCAGTGTTCCACAACAATAATTGATCCTCTAAAACTTTTCACTCTTCATCCGAAAAACATATTCCACAGAAAAACGACGGAATGAGTCAAATCCTGTTGACTCCGTCGCCGATGCTTCCGGATGCTCACACGAACGGTTCCTTACGCTTTTCCGCAGCCTCTACGAAGACGCTGTTGGCAGAACGGCCACAGCAGCCGAGGATGGCGTCGCCGAAGAAACCGGTCGCAGAGTTGTTGGCGGAAGAGGCGGAATGCTCGGCAGTGTCGTTGCCAGCTGCGGCAATCCGGGGAAATTTGAAACCGAACCAGGGAGAGTAGAAATTGCAGGAAGCGAAAATGTTCCCATGGGAGAAAATGCAGTCGAAGGCAGAGCCAAACCTAAACATCAAAACGCTAAAAACGGTAATTCCCAAACTAAATCTCTCTCCTGCAATTAATTCATCAGAGCAAAGCAAGAAACCAGCTGCAGGCCTTTGCATCCCATGTGTCAGATCCACATGCTTACCAGATGGCAGATTGGATCCGGTGGCAGTGAATTCAGACGGCAACGCATGTCTCGGCAAATTTGCAAACGAGACATTGGTCAGTGGAGGTATCGACATTCCAGGAATTGCAAAACTTTGTAGATTCGACGAAAAAGCAAATCCTTTAACAAAATCAAGACAACTGAATCAGACTGCTTCTTCATACATACTGTACACTGTACATACATACATACAGACATTAACTATTTATTTTTTATAACGCCTGTTCAAATGATGTTAACAAGCGCATTACAAATGTCAATAAAAAGTACAGTTAAAGAGATGGGTCTTCAACTGCCTGTGGAAAGCAACAGGTGATTTTAGGTTCTGTTTGGGTTTTCTGGTGACAGTGAATTCGGACAGCAACGCATTGTGTCTTCTTCAATCACTCCTCAATCTGTTGCTTCACCAAATTTTTGCCAAAATTAAAATTATTAGAACCTTACAAAATACAATGAAAAATTTATCAATGAAATCATTAAGCAGCAATCAAAATAAGCCAAAGACATCCTCCTCCTCCTCCTCCTCCTCATCTTCATCCGTTTTACCAGCATTAGTCACGGCAGCGCCTGGAAGAAGGCCTGGATCACCGACATTCAGAGATTGAAACTGTGGCAGACTGGTTGGATCCATCGCTCCTCCAGATGGCGGTTGAAATGCCGGTAAAGTGGTGGTACCTCCTATGATTCAAATAACAACAGCCTTTACACGAGCTCTGCCATAATTATCTAGAGCAGCAGCAAGTCTCGAACTTTTTAGGATTTATTGCATGGCAATTCCTTAAAAAATTATGTGTTGACTTGTTTTGTCAATATATTATTTAATCAGAAAATTGCAAATCTTAGTCATGAAATTCAAATGAAATCAGTGTGTTTTACGTTCTGTAAGGCAAATTAACACAATTTCAGATCACAGTGTCACTCAGATAATGTAAAAAATAACATAACAAAGAGAGCCAATTTCAAAGTAAACTTAATTCTTACTCTCTGGCATTAAAATGCTTGCCTGTCTGAAATGGATTTGGAACGGCACCAGCGCCACCATGCCCAGGCAATACAGTTACACCAGCAGCAATGTCGCCAGCTCCACCAGCGCCACCAGCCATTGTAGTCTACAACACAGAAGATTTCCAGAACGATGCCAGAGACTTTCTAATAAATTGTTTCTTAATCAACCATCATTACAATGATCTGATTAAAGGTCAATTTCAACAAAGCATAGAACTGATTAATAAGGCAACAAATATTTCGGTTCTAAAATTTCAAAGTATAATCCTGATGGACAAAGAAAATGAACTGAATGTCAAATGAACATGTGGCTGTAAGCTAACTGCAGATGTGAACGTAGTTGGAGCCAAAAGCGACTGTGCAGTTGAGTCAGACACAACGACCAGCTTCTGAAGAGAGGCAGGACAGGACGAACGAGTTGGAATTCGATGAAGATAACCATATCCAATGCCACAGCCAAGGCTGAAGAATAACAGTAATAATTATGCACTTTTATAGCACCATTTCTAATACTCGAGAGGCATCAATCGATAGTATTTCAAATGTGTCAGCAAAAGACCAGGTCATTCCAGGAATCAGTCAGTGAGAAAGTGAGGCAGAGCTATGGAGGAGGAGGATATCCTAATTTAAAGAGATGGGGTTTTTTTACATAAGAAAATACTCAATTCTGTGGAAGATCTGACAACCGAGGGAAGTAAGTCCCACGTTTTTGGACCATAAATAGAGAAAGCTCTCTTAACCAATGTCAGTGTTGGTTCTAGGGATATTTAACAATGAATTAGTGAATCTTGTTGAATGATAATGAGAAGACAAAGTATCAAATCAATCCACATTTTATTTAAGCATAAGAGAGTCAAAATCTTCTTAACATCCCAATAATATGAAGCAGGTGGTTGCCTCACCTTCCTTCGCCACCCCAGGCGCTGTTCGGAGTGATGGTGACCTCTCGACAGGCGTCCAATTCCATGTTATAAACGTACAGTTTCATTGGTTTTGCTTCGTGCGACTCAATCAAAGTGAACAAATCCTCCGTCTGAAAAGACACAAAGATGACAGCAAAAGCAACTGAATAAACATAAGAACTTAATAATCAAACAGCAATAAAAAAAGGATAATAAAAGCAAAACACTTCAAAGCAAACAGCATGAAATGTCTAATGTTGCTAAATGATCAGACATTTTACATGACACTCAAATTCAAAAATTTTACAAAGAAAATTATTTCACCATAGAATTATAGATTCTGATATTTTTTGTGACTTCATCTTCTCTATAAACTGATTTTGAAGGTAATGTAAAAATAAATGACTGCTACAAAAAAATAAAATAGACTGTTAGTTACCTCGTGAAGTAAGGTATCAGCACCAATGATAAAGTCCGTGTTAGACTGGAGTCCAGCCTGTGCAGCGGGGGAGTGTGGTTGTACCTCCTGAAAAATGCTGAATACTCTTATTTCTATTAATGAACGAGATAAGACTTTCAAATCCAAAATACAACTGACGCGTCTACTGCAGCAACCAGTAAAAGTCAAATGAAATCAAATGGGAAATCAAACAAAATGAAAATCTCACCAGAACATGCCAAACGTTTTCATTTGCTCCATCAAAGGAACAAAATCTATAAATCAATAAATTGCACATCTCCATAAGCAGTGGACTATGAACGATGATCAACAAAAGCCACGGATTAACGATAAAAATCTGTTTCTGGCTTACGAAACTCCTTGATGCATCCATTTTGACAATGTCTTTCACAATTCTCCACAAAACCAGTAAATGCTCACTTTGCATTAGTTGTTTCACTCTCCCTCAGTCAGGCGGTCCTTGACATCTGTTCTGTCTCAGTAGTGTTCCATGCTTTCACAGGCCATGGGGCTCATTATCTCAATATGCTTTCCAACTCAAATCCCACTATTTTGTCCTAACTTATCCACTACAGATTGTCACCAGATTGTCTGGTCTGATATCCTGACGTGGACTCTCGTATGCAATTTGGATTTTGAAGAACCATCAGATCGTGCCACTGTGTATCACAGAGTGGCAGTTGATGATCAGATCAGATTGGATCAGATCCAAACTACAGAGAATAATTCCTAGAATTTCACTAACATCAAGAATTCTATGTCAACATACATGACTGCCACAATATAGGTCATCTAGACACAACAAGACATGTAGTTGACAAACACGAAGGTGAAACACAACAGGCACTCTGCTACAACGACACCTGCCTTATGGAGACTCCGAGGAGGCCCTGACCGCCCCAATGCTGGCTCGGAACTAGCTCCACCTCCCGAACTTTTGCAGTTTTACTGCTGTAGACCAACATCTTGATTGGCTTTTCAACATTCGTCTTCAGAAGCTCCTTCAGAATTTCATTGTCTTGATTCTGTGGAAAACAATTCCCACAATAAAAACAACAATTCACAGTGAGAGTTATCAAAGCTACGACAAATCAAAATGTAAATATGAAACATTGTAATGCAAAGCAACAAGGCATTTATATAGCACCTCTTCTGTACATACACTCAGAGGCACCCACAACTACAATTACTTTGAAATGGAAATAGGTTTTCAAGCATTTCAGGAAGTGTGTCATGTAGTTTTCAGTTACTAGCATCACGCGTATGCTAGCATTCCAGATAATCAGATCCACTGATGCAAAGCTTCATTGCTAAAACGTTGAAGCTGTGTCCGTGGAACATCAAGTTGGCCCTGAATGGTGTCGGCATAAGCAGGGTCAACCACTGACAGCCGAGTGAGGAGTAGCTGCTGAGAGAGGTATTGAACGCCAAACAGTTTATTAGAAAAAGAACTTCTATAGCACCATTTTAGTCATGCATTTCGCATCAATTGATAGTCGCTTCAAAGCAGAAATTTAATCCCCATTATCAGAACCAATAAGCCAGTGTGATTTTCTGGTTCAGGTTATGACTGATAGGCAACAAAACAGACCAGTTGTAAGTCTTGATTGAAAATACTTAAATCCGAACGATCCTCTTAAGAAATTATGCTAAATCAACGCAGTCGATCAATGAGTGCATGTCAGAAGCATACATCATTTCAAATGCCATTATGAACAATTATACACTAAGTTACATATCTCAAGCTCTTAACATCTGTACAGCTGGATAGAGAATACTTCTGCCTACCAATCGTGTGTTTCCAATAGATACAATGAAGTCAAAGAATGCTTCTGAGTCCTGCTTTATGTCCCGGTGAATTTTCCTGAACCTGTTCAAAATCAATCACCGGAAAACATTCACCAATAACCATCTCCTGCCAAGAACCAGCAGTCAACTATCCACTGCATTGACGCAAACACGCTTCAAAGACAAATTCCTTCACACATTGCTATGCTACATCTGCAACTAGCACCATAGCATCTCAACAACAACCGCAACAAGCTGTTAGTCCCAAGAACAATCAGCGTCTCGTATTCTGAACTGCAATAAAGTGGATTAGGCGTTCGATCACCAATGAGTGAAAAATTAGGCAAAATCGAAGTCACGGTCATTCGGATGGTTAAAATTCCCCGCAACAACAGAATAAAAGGCGCTACGTAAAATATTTCCTTACATCTGTTCATTATGCGATCTATTCTTACCCTGAGGACGTGGTATCCCTCCGTTCCTCCACCTGGAATAGCTGAACTCTGAGCCCCTCCCATGTTCCTTCCGGAAATTGAATGGGACGAAGCGGGGGCCGGTGACCGAGGGAGAGACCGAGGAAGAGCGTCCCAACGACGACCCACTAAAAACAACAACTCCTCCAAGAAAACAACGACGACCGGACAAAATGGCCGACAACGTGGCAACGTAGAGATCATCGTCACTTCCGCCAAAAGAACCGTCTGACGCTTGGAGCAATAATACCTCCAAGACCTGATGCATGGGGAAAGCGCACAGCAAGGACCGGTTGGCGGTCAACTGTCCAGTGACTGTTCTTTAAGCCTACAAGTAAGCAAGTAAAATCTCATAAATTTGTATAGTCCTTGGAAATAGTTACTTATAAAGTTGCTGCTTATTCCTAGCCGAAGTTTAGTGGTCGTTCGGGCAAGGCTCACACGTACAGGCTTATAATATAGCCCCTAAACAACTTTAAGTCATTATTATTATTATTATTATTATTATTATTATTATTATTATTATTATTATTATTATTATTATTAAGGTCAATTCCAGAGATCAGGCAGAGTGGGAGTAAGCAGCAATTTAGACTATGAAAAAAACAAAAAGAGACGTGATTTAACTCTAGATTTGATAGTACTAAGGATTTACTGTTAGACAAAATTCATTCTTCAAACTATCTTAATTTCATAATGTTAAGGTAGAGCAGGCATTTGAAAAGCAGACATTAAAAAGTTAAAGTGTACTTCAGCTCATGCAGCAACTCAGAAGTCACGAGTTCACATTAGCAATGTATGTTTCACCCACAGTAGCTATAGGGAGGAGGAATAGATGTCACTGTCTACATTGATTGCGATCCAGCACTTGATGGCAAAATTCTTGACCAAAAATTAAAGCTGACTTCTGATGTGATGCAGTGTTTATTCTAGCCACCTAGACATTGGGAGGGGGAGTTTAAGGTCTAGAATAAACACTGGATGTGATGCCTGCCTAAACGAGACTTTGATTAAATCATGACAATGGCATCAATGTTAAAATTCTATTATTTGTGTATAATGAAAGTCAGAGAACAAAAATGCCTCAAACCCATGAAATGGCACATGTTAATCTTAAGGATGTGACCGTCTGAAATACTCCAGTGGCTTTTGAATTTTAATTGCAATCATGGAGAGAAGAGAAGCTCTATGCTTGAAGTGAAAATCAAACACAAGACATCTTCTCAAAACATAAAACTCCAGATGGTAGATATTTTTTCTTAATAAACTCCAAAATAATTTGAGAACTTTAAGGATATTATCAATGCCACTAAAAAATCTAGGCAAATAATTAAATACAACAAATTGTTGAATCTAACACAACTAAAACTTATATATTTACACAATCTGCTATAACTAGTTCACACTGCATAGATATAAGCTGCAATGTAATGTAAAGACAAATTCAGCATTTTACAGGCTACTCAGTTCATGTATATTACTCAAATATCTTATATATTCATAAATAATTTTATTATGAAAACTTAATAATTGTTAAGCACCAAAACACAAACAATCAAATAACCATCAACTATAATTTTTAAACTGCCATCTAACGCTAGGAATTATGATGCCACCGATTGTCCTAATTCTCTCCTGTATTCACATCACCCAATATGACCAACAGTGTGCAGATGCAAAGCCAAGCACTTACAAAAAAAAACACAAAACAAATCCTAAATATCATCGGTGATTATGATTGAATTTGTCAACAGCAACAAGAGGATCTGATGCTAGATGAACTAAATTACTCGAAATCAGCAGTTAAGACTTTGCAGGGTGCTTACAGCATCTAACAAAGTGATTGATGTTCTTCTACTTGGCAACAGTTTGAACCACATTTCCACCAAAGTCGGATTTCAGACCGTCTTCCCACGGCGCTACAACGTTCTTAGCACTGGGAGACGGAACAGAGATGTTGACGGTCAGCACAGCGCAGTCCTCGTCGACGGCCAAAGGGTCGGCTTCACTTATGTGCTGCTGCGGAACTTCAAGCTTTGTCCGATGAGGCGAAGACAACGGCGAGAGAAAGAAGTCTTCGAGTTTACGACGGAGATTGGCTGGAGAAAACCTACAAAAGTCAAAATAAACGAATATTTAGACTATTGTTTAGTAACAGCCCTTAATTTATCCAATTGTTCTTGAAACAATGCATTGTTATTATGCATAGCAGGGGCATAGCAGGAATTTGATTTGGGGGGTATAACATTTTGGGTAAATATTGTTATATATTATATATGTATAATATATTAGGCCCTATATATATATATATATATATATATATATATATATATATATATATATATATATATATATATATATATATGAT
The DNA here is from genome assembly GCA_018105865.1 of Metaphire vulgaris. Classification (NCBI taxonomy): domain Eukaryota; kingdom Metazoa; phylum Annelida; class Clitellata; order Crassiclitellata; family Megascolecidae; genus Metaphire; species Metaphire vulgaris. The sequence goes on from CM030837.1 coordinate 20,146,634, forward strand.
GATGATGATGATGATGATGATGATATGATGATGATGATGATGATGATGATGATGATGATGATGATGAAGCATAAATGAATATGTGACTGTGTAAGATACACTCTACCTTTTGCCACTTTGGTTGGGATCATCACCAATGCTTCCAGAACTCCTTTAAAATGAATAAATAGATGCATAAATATAGCATTTCATGGCAAATACCTTTCCCATAGAAAAACGTTCTACAAAACCATTGAGATCTACTAAACAGAATGCACCCAGATAACTGTCCAGATAATTTTCAAATTAATACTCGACTTTATGGATCGAATCCTTTAGAAATCAAATCAGTGACCACAACAGATTCCTCGATTGATTAAATAATTGTGGCTAATAAAATATCGCCTCAACCGAAAACCAAACAAACCAACTGAGGGCAATTGCAACTTCACGCTCACCCGAATGGCGTGCTCTTTCCCGATCTGAGTGATTCCATGTCAATTAGATTCCCTGTGCTGTACGAATGCTGTGACAGCGCAGCGGTCGTCGTCGTGCCCCCCAGAGGCAGGTCATCGGCCGCCAACGACATGTGGTTGGCAACACGACTTGTGCTTCCTCTGCGTTTTATTCTGGAAACCTGACTCTTGTTCTGCTTCTTGCTTCCAAAACTGAAAACCCTATAAAAGAACAAAGTTTAAAATGCAAGTGTAACACAGCATCAAAATACATTCATCTATCTCTCAAAAATTACTCATGAAAGATACTTAAGCACAAGTCGATTCTCCTCTGAGAAGGACCGCCTAAACTCAGCCATGAAAATGCTGGCTCTCATCTTTAGAGGCCTCCAACCCAAAGCTTCAACTAAGATGGCAAAATCATTGCAGTGAATCAGCGATCGCTTTACAAATGCAAATAACGTGGAAATCATCAGAGAGCTTAAGCAAATGCAGCCACACTAATAATTCTCACACATTTGAGACAGTTTCTTGAGGTTGGTTCTGAAGGAAATGTTCTCTTACAGAGATTTTCCCTTCCTTAAGTATTTCTCTAACCATGAGAAAAAATACCAAAGTATGGCACCATCACCCCCACCTCCCACCCTCCATCACTTCACAATGACTGCAATCACCATCAACATCAAATGATTCACAATAAGGGAAATTCAAGAGGAGATTAAAGAAAGAGTCCTGGGAAGGCACTTACTTTTTCCGGGCCATCGTGGTCTGTGCAAACCGGAGCAGGTCCTTGTACTGGTCCGACCGTAGAAATCGCGGGTAGCTGTCCTTCTTCATGAGAAGAAAAATGTGATCCTGAGCAAGGTCGTACATTTGTCTGGAAAAACAAAATTGATCCCACAATCTTACAGATGCCAAACTATAGCAGCACATACAGTATGCAACCGTTTATAGCTATTCAGCGTATAAATTCTACAATGCAGTATCAATGGCCAGTAACCTTGAGGGATAACTCTAGGTGCATATTGTGATAATAAGCAAAGTAGACCTGCAACGTATGCCATGCATGAACATCTCTTCAGTCATAATAATAATAATAATAATAATAATAATAATAATAATAATAATATAATAATAATAATAATAATAATAATAATAAGTGCAGTGTTCTGATACCGTGTTGGGTTTTCTAGGCTGCTGCTCGTCTCTGCCATTGTCTGACTGTCAATGTTGATTTCACTCGGAGCTCCAGGAGCCAAAAATTCTCTGTGCAAATGAATGCATAAGGTTCAGAATATAATTGAAAGGCAACTGGGGAGTCAACAAAACACAAACGAATTTGGCTCAAGCCAAACCTCCCTCCACCCCCACCCCCATCACGGGTCATCAGTGACTGAAGAGCATCAATACACTTTTTGATTTTTGCTTTGAAGATAAATATGCTGAATGCAATTCCAGTTTCTTTTCACCTCATTTCCAGGTGAACAAGTGCAGCAGAAAAGATCTTAATCGCTAACTTTATTTCAATCCATCACTTATAAATAGCATTGAAAACAAAACTAACGCTATGTTATACAATGATCAAACCAATACTATATAATATAATATGAATCAGAATGTTAGACCATAAGCATAAAGATGAAAGAAGATTAATAACTGCAGAAATGGACTGGTTAAGAGGAATAGCAGGAGGAAACACAAGACAAAGAATAAGAAACAAAATGATCAGAGAAAAGACCGAGCAAAAAGAAAGGATAATTAATTGAATCAATACAGAAACGAAGACTGAAATGGTTTGGCAATGTTGAAAGAATGAAGGAAGAAAGACTACCAAAGAAAGCACTATACAACTATGTCGAGGGAGAAAAGGAAGACCAAGAAAAACATGGATAGAAAACTTAAAAGAAGATGCAGAAGAAATGCAAATGAACTTCATCCAAATGACCAGGGCAGCAAGAGACAGAAGTGGAAGGAACTCATTCAGACCCATCGTCCAAAAAATAGGGAACAACGGAGGGAAATAATAATAATAATAATAATAATAATAATAATAATAATAATAATAATAATAATAATAATAATAATAATAATAATAATAATAATAATATAACAAGGTTTAAAGTGGTTCAGTAGGAACTGCCCTGTGTGAGAACCACTGTTGAAAGAAAGAAGAAAGAAGAAGAAATCAAAACAATGCAGGAAGCTCATTGATAAATCCAACAAATGACTCTCATATGGAATTCAAGAGACAATTATTCCAACTCAATAGTTGCAATTGAGATGAAACAATTTGATGAAACGGTCATTTAGAAATGCAGTCATAAGCTAACAGTTACCATAGCAACGGCAAAAGACGGCGGCTCACTTGAATATTTCATTTGCTGCCGCTTCCATCTGCGACTGCGGCAGCTGCTTCATCTGCTCAACTGCCATCCAGAACCTGATGTTCTCGGCACTAAATTCCTTTTCAAGGAAATACTGGAATTGCCTCAGTCCAGACGGATCCCTGAGAAGCTCAGTGAGACCAAAGGACCAGCGCTTCACACGTCTCTCTGTAGGAGACTCCGTCCTGTTCCAGACAAAGAAACGATTATCAATACACAGCTCTCTCTCTCTCTCTCTCTCTCTCTCTCTCTCTCTCTCTCTCTCTCTCTCTCTCTCTCTCTCTCTAATTTAACACGATGTATTCAAATAGGTTCTCTATCATCCAATATAGAACTGTTGCTATTAATGGATCTATGGTCATCACTTGTATAAGAGAATGCTTTCCCTGAAGTCGATCTCACATTTTCTCAGTTGATTCCTGGTGGTTATTCTTACCTTATTAATTATGCAACAAGCTTCTACTTACACTTAGGCAGTCACTTATAAGATTATGAGAATCCGGTCAGAGGCTAACCTACTATCTTGTAAAACTAACAGAAGATACTCACAGCAGAGCATCCAATGACCACATTGAAGGATCATCAGTGATCCAAGGATTCGAAGGAAGAGGAGAAACGATCAAAGGATCATGTTCTCTGTACTGTTCACAGTGAGAAATCATGCTAGAAACAAAACTCCATTGACAGAATATCCATTCATGGAACAATGTCTAAGTCAGATCAGTTATCTATCAGGGCAGCCATCACTAATTAACAAAACCATTAACAAAACCATCTGCATCAATTGAAAGTGGTACTCTAGGTATTTAGGCAAAGGGGGGTCCCTTATAAGGTCAAGTATTCTACTAGAAACCAACCAACGACTTCTCAATGCTGAGAACCTGAGGTTACTCTGTGGAATTTCTAGAAATCTTTATCATCACATCAAAGACATTTGCACGGCTAGGCAATAATAAAACAATGGCCCAGGGCCCAGTATGTTCAGCTGTAGACCAAAGATACCAAGGGATATGGACAAGATAGTCCTACAAAAGACAGCAGATCAACAGACTTCTTGGTCTAAAGCAGAATAGCCTTACATTGATCAACTATGCATTGAAGAGGTTAAAAATGAACGAGTAAATACACAGGCCTCAGAACACAGTCTCTGATGCTTCAGTCATAATTATTATCTCAGCTTTGTCTGTCTGTTTCTCTATCTCACTCTGTCTCTATCTGTGTCTGTCTCTGTCACTGTCACTGTGTCTGTCTGTCTGTCTGTCTGTCTGTCTGTCTGTCTGTCTGTCTGTCTGTCTGTCTGTCTGTCTCTCTCTCTCTCTCTCTCTCTCTCTCTCCACATTCCCTCGGCTGTTTTTCCATCCTCCTTCCTTCCCTTCTGCTCCTTGTGTGTAGCCGACCGCTCAGTGCATTCAGTTGAGAGGCAACAGAGAGGGAGATGTCAGCTGAGAACGGACCTATGGATGCTGCTGCTGCTGCTGTTTATAATAGGCGGAGATGACGTCAGCAGAATTATCAGAGAAAACGAAGGATGGCAATCAATAGAGGAACACAACTGTAGACGTCTGTCGTACAGCACCAGAGGACCACAGAGGGCCAGAGATGCGCTTCAGCCTCTAATGGTCATTTGGCGTAGGCCTCCTATGTATGGTCAGTTGGTCACTGCATATATCTTATGATCAGAGGTGGATTGGGTCTGAGGAGACGAAAGGGGGTCACCCCCTCACAAGCATCCATTCTCCGCTCATCCTGACCTACTTTAACTTTACTTTTGCTCCTAACGTTTGCCGTCTAAGGGACCCACTTGCCATCAGGTATGGTGACTGACTATGATCCTTTGCCAAAGGACATAGTCTGCCAATGTCCTGTAGGCCTACCTTTCTGCTGTCTTCGAAGTCTTAATTCTAGGCAGGTTAAGACTCGCCTCCAAGAACTTCACCTAATAGACAAAAGAATCCACTCAGGTACATCAAGTGACATGCGTCAACGAGGAATCAAGAAAACTTGAAATGAAATAAAATTTTGAAATGCTCTCTAAATCAATAAAAGCAAATTAAGAAACTATGGCCTACTGATGATATTTCACCTGTCTAGTTATTATTCCGTGGCTTTATACCTGTTTTGTGGCAGTGTCAATGGAATGGCAAGGGGCAGTTGATCGCTGACACCAACTGTTCTTTTCCAACTCCAGGCCATTGATTTGGTTTGGCTGAAAACACTTCGATAGAATAATAATATGACAAAAACTAGCTTTTGACACGAAAACACATTGCTAAAGACTTATATTGTTTCAGAAATCCATTTCTGCGCAATTCTAAATGGTTTTCCCGTGTTCTCCTCTATTTCTCCTCCAACCATATATATATATATATATATATATATATATATATATATATATATATATAAAATTTTCATAGGATCTCTATCTTAAACATCTTAATATCTAGTTCATATAGCAACATATATCTGGAAGTACAGACTGACCTCTGGATTACAACCTCGATTCACCACGGACAAGATCACGACTACGATTATTTACTGAAGCGACCATCGACTGGTGCTGATGTACTACTTCAATGGCGCTAAAGAAGTCTACTTCTACTACTACTACTACTACTACTACTACTACTACTACTACTACTACTACTACTACTACTACTACTACTACTACTACTACTACTACTACTACTATAAACTGTTTTTTGGACAAATAACACTACCATGTAAGTTTCATAACTTACCAAAGAGGGTTGGATTTTCCAGAAAGCTCTTTCTTGACTTGTTAGGATCTGCTTGTCTGTTTTCTTTCTCTCTTTCAGAATTCTAAAATGTTTAAAAGTAGCATGAAGTGTAGAACTACTGAGAGGAGTCAAGAGGGGTCATGAGGGGTCATGTGAACTTTCATTCAGAGTCCACTGAATGTCAACCGTAGATGCTGCAGAGTTATCTTGTCAATTGCAGTTTTGCCTAATTAGTCACCTAGTCACTCTATTCCTGTTCTGCCTCTCCTTTTCCCTATCTCCCAAATCATTAGAATGATGCTTTCATTGAATATAAGGAAATGTCAGTCTGTTAGCCCACCTGACCCTTTCAAATGTCCATGGCCTGTTTCTTTGCATCGTCTTCAGCGTAAAAAGCCTATCCGCTGCAGGGGAAAATTCAAATATTACCCGACAGCAATTAGTCGTTTTTCCAGAGTCACCCTCCTATCTCTCCCCTGGATAACACAGGCGGCGGCATCTCTTGAGGGAGGAATTCGATCCCCTAGAAGCATCGTATTTCCCGCCCCTACCCACCACCACGACAATACATCGAACGCGTGAAAGAGGGAGGGCAATGCCATTTTAAGCATGGAGGGCGCCACAAGCCAAATATTGGGTGGGCCAACATGGCCTGTTTGAAATTGGACAATGCAAGGACTAGTGCTACAGTAGGCTATAGATATGCAAAAATTCAGAAGAGTGATGAAACGAATTAAAACCACATATTCTTGTGTCCCCATCTTTGCTGTGTCAAACCGTACTAGAAATGTCAATATATTCTGTCTCAATTTTTTTCTAGAGCTATCCAAATGCCACAAAAAATAATGAGCCATTTGAAACGACACTATATACAAAGTCTTTCAGAAATCTATTCTCTGTCAAATGTCTAAAAAATCAATCGAGAGATAAGATGGCGCTTAAGAGAGCTGGTTTCTTCTATTACAGGTTTAATAGACCACAAAAATATTATAAAATTGATACCCTGTTTGAAATTGGACAAAGCAAGGACTAGTGCTAGAGTAGGCTATAGATATGCAAAAATTCAGAAGAGTGATGAAACGAATTACAAGTTTTTAAGCCCACTTGGCAAATCGCTTGTTGTCAGTAAGTAAGTAAAGTAAAATCTCGTGGATTTCTATAGCGCCTTGGAAAGCAGCACAACAGTAGCTGCTTATTCTTAGGCGCTCAGCCTCTCTTAAAATAGCTATGGGGAAGGTATATTATCAACTTATCAGCCAGGCAATAGTCAACGTCCAAAGGGCAGTGAGGCTAGGTTGTTACAGCTATGGAGGATATGATTTTAGAAAAAGGAATGATTTAAGCTTAGACCTGAAGACTTGAGGAGATAATGCAGGAATTATAGGAAATGGGGATTCAGATTTTTTTGTTTGAAAGTGTCCAAGTCTGCGGAGGGAAGATGGGATCGAGTTCCAAAGTTCAGGTGAGGCGTATGAGAAGGCACGGTTGCAAATTTTCAGGGATGACTGATTGAGTGGGCGTGACAGAGTGAGGTAAGATGATGAACGTGTGGGTCGAGGAGGCTGAGGGGTTAATAGTGACCTAAGGTAGACAGGTTTTGATGACTGAAGTGAGCTATGTGTAAGTGTTATTATCTTATATTGGATACGTTCAGTTATTTTAAGCCAATGTAATGATTTTAGTATGGGTGAAATATGGGAGAATTTAGGTGACTTAGTAACAGCACGAGCAAGTGCATTTTGTATTGATTGCAATTTGTTGATAGAGGCTTTGGGAAGGTTATAGTAGAGGGAGTTACAGTTCAGACGACGCAAAGTCTCCAAAGAGCTGGAAGCAGAGACGGCGACCGATGGACGCCGAGAGGAAAGGCAGATACGGCCATTTCTATTCTGTGCTGAAGCGCTTTTATTGTGCTAAATCCACGGTGCTAAGTTTCTAACGCCACTAACAAGCGTTTACGGCTAAGGCAAGTACGCCACTGACTTGGGACCGTCGTCCACCGCTGCCACAGTATGTGCATATTATTCCGAGACTCTTCCGTGGTAACGACGATTATCGTCTGCAGATTTTTAAGCGTAAATACGAAGCTGTTGCACGTGTACAAGCACGTGGGTGTTTTATGATATCTATGATCACGTAGAATTTAAAATAGTGTCTATGGATGGTCAGTGGTCAACAATGAATAATTATTACTTACTAAGTTACTATTATTATAATTCATTGGTGGTCACCGACTCACCATATAAAAATAAACATTGAGGGAAGGCGGCCTCCTTAGTCCTTATTCGGGCTGGGACCAGCCATGAGATTCGTGAAAAGCCGCAGGGAGGGGATTAGCTAGGTAGCATGAGAATGAACGAAAGAAGTTCTAAACGGCAGTAGCGGCTCTAGGATTTGGCAAGTGGGGGGGCCGTTGGGATGGCAACTTCTAATCATGGGGGGCCAACCATTTGTTGTTTAATGTATGTAGCATTAAGTATAGGGTCCCAACTGGGGGAGGGGCCACTGAGGGCCGGGCACTCAATAGGGGTGCACGGAACCCCTGGCCCCCCGGTGGAGCCGCCACTGCTAAACGGAGATTGACACGACGACGACGTTTTGCTGGTCAAGAATCCTTGTTACGCCACTGATAATAATAAATTAATAATAATAATAATAATAATAATAATAATAATAATAATAATAATAATAATAATAATAATAATAAATGGATTTGAAGTGGTTACCGAACATACCGCACTTGTTCCTGTGCTTGCATATGAATGAAATCCCATTTGTCGCAAAGCATCCCTCGCAGCTTCGCCAACGCCATCTGTGATCAGAGGATAAACCAACTCACTGGTTGTTCCTTATTAATCAATGAGAAAATTGTTCACGCAAAAACAATAGAGAATGCTCAGCGCGTAAAAATATCGGTGACAAATATCTATAGTTTGTCCAGCAATGCAAATGTAACAGGCGAGTTGGAAACAAGGCCATCTCAATTCAGAAACGACAAAACTTAGATGGATTCTTGGCCGTATTGAAGTTATTGTAAAATGTTGGCATAGCGGCATCGTGTAGTTGTTGTCGTCATAGTTGTTGTAGTTGTAGTTGTTTTTGTATCGATTGATACAAAAACGATTGATACTCTTAGGTATTAGAACTGGTGCTATAGAAGTGCATAATAATAATAATAATTATTATTATTATTTTTATTATTATTATTATTATTATTATTATTATTATTATTATTATTATTATTATTATTATTGTTATTGTTGTTGTTGTTGTTGTTTGTCGTCGTCATAGTTGCTGTTGTTGTCTCTGGCATGACATCAGTCACGTGCAGTACCAGCTAGGGATATTAATTTTTACACCCCGTAACACCCACCCCAACTCCCCCCAGTTTGAGACCGACCCCAAAAAAAAAAAAAAAACAACCTTCTCAATCTCAGCTATGGGATGACCTTTTAGCTTGTCAGCCATTTTTGGCAGAGGACCCCAGAATTTACCGAACCCCCCTCCCCCATTGATAATCCTAGAAAAAACCTGTGCAGTACTAAAGACATTTGAATGGACGATGAGGGTTGACGCAGAGTTCTTCTATGCAGACGACACTCGGCATTTAGAGCCTGTCAATGTCATTAGGCCCCTCTGTCGAAAGACAGATTTATTACAGAGACTTCATTCTTATCCTCTGCCTCTCACGGATCACATGGAGAATTGGAGATCTGTTAATATTGATTTCCAACTGTACAGTACAGGCCTACACTCAGTGACTTATGCGCTTATTATTGTTGTATAAATAGCAGACCTAAAATCTTTGATTGTTCTTTGATTTTGAGTTGATTCTAATAAACTAACATCAATCAATCGAAAACCTGTTGCTTAAATCTGTTACCAATGGTTAAATGTCAGCTATGGGGGCCGACTTTAAGCACTGAAAATGAAGAAGTCTCTATTTTTTACCTGCTCGTTTTCGTCCAATCCATGCTTCTGTTTATTTCGAAGACTTCGTTTTGTCAGATATATTGCTGCATAACAGAACACCAACAACTCAACGAAGCCAAAGGGCTTTATTACCATCGAATTGTTTTACGACGTAAACCAAAATGAAAAAGATCCGGACGAGTTGAAAAGGAGCTTTCTGGAAAATCTAAATAAGAGGCTGTCCATTAATTATGTCAACAATTTTTGGGCAATTTTTGACCCCCTCCTTGTCAACAACTGTCAACTTTCAGTTACCCCTCCCTATAATTATGTCAAAAACTGTTGACCCCCCAAGATCAATGACAGGTCCCAATAACAAGGTTATTGTTTTTGCGGTGATGACCATTTTTACCATTTTTTTCATTTTTTGCTCATCAAGTGTCAAAATGTGGTGTAATAAGTAGTATTTCATGAAATTTCCTATTTTTTGATTATTTGTAAAAAGTGAAATTGTTGACGTCAACTTCGCTTGACACCCCCTGTCAACAACTGTCAAACTTTTTCAACCCCCCCTAAATTGTTGACGTAATTAATGGACAGCCCCTAACGAAATAAACGAATGTCCAGATGAGATCGTTTTCCTATTTTGATGTCCCTGGAAATTGATTTCAATCGACCAAAAAACGGTCGATGACAAGTCAACCGCTTCAGCGCGTTTGCTTCATCAAAGCATTTGCCTTCAACTAAAGGCAGAATGGCTTGTAGCATAACGTATCGACTAAGCGATGAGAAACTTCTCAAATAAAAGAGTGGTCTGACTACATACGCCACAGATTTTCAACCCCCGCCATCATATTATGAGCTCATTTCACGTGACATGAAGAAGAAGAGTGACGACGGAGGCGGTTGACTTAATGCACGTGACGCAGCTGACGTCACCTATGACGTCGTCGTCGTCGTCATTTGGGCTTTAGAAGATAATTGGACGGAGACAAACACCAGCAGCCAGCCCTGCCATCTGGCGATGGACTAAGACCGCGCGACCGACGACTGAGTAAATACTAATAAGAGAAAATTAACTCGACGACGACGACGACGATGATAATGACGACGACGACTAACCATATTCGATGTAGTCCGGCCGTAAATTCACCGAAGGCCAAAAGTACGGAGTCTGTAGAGAGAACAACAGACAGCACAACTACCATACAAAATTTATATAGCGTCATTATATTAATTTCAAAATGTCCACACATACACATAGGCCTGCTATCATCCATTGTGGGAGTTCAAATTCTGAAACCACCAATAAATGGAGAGAGGCAGGCCGAGACTTAATCAAGGTAGACAGAAAAGAAGGAGATGAAAGCAGGTCGACGTCAATTTCTTGCATACTGTTTTTAGTGTTTTAATTGCTGGAGTTTTTTTTTTTTGGGGGGTCGCTTCTTTTTCATCAGTTGACCGCCTTGCCACAGATAATTAATTCATCTGCTGAGGCGTCTTCTGCGGTGAAGACCCCCCGCTCTCCTGTGCATGATGATGACGCCGCCGCCGCCGCCGCCGCCGCTGCTGCTGCTGCTGCTGCTGCTGCTGCTGCTGCTGCTGCTGCTGCTGCTGAGCAGCTGCGGCTGCTGCTGTCGACGCTCGTCGTTCGTTAGCGCAGTCGTCGGTCGGAGTGAAGTGCCGCGGAGGAATAAACGTCCGAAGGTCAAAGATCAATTAGCCATCTGGCGACAAAGCTTGCAACTACTGGCAGACAATTTATCACGTCTCTTGCTTTTCCGAGCAATCGATTGTTACCGTGACAACGATTGTCTGAATCTGTTTTCATGACAGCGGGAGAGCTTCTGTTTCCATAGCAAATAGAAACTCTCCATCCGTTCTTTAATCTCTCCCGAAATGGCGCTATAACAATTGGCGTCTTGACGTCGATTAAGTCTCATGCGTTCAGTAGGCCTATAGAAGAGTGGTCTTACACTCTCCTTCCTTCCTTCTATCATATTTCCATCCGAACTGTCCTCAATTTCTTCCTGCTTCTCCTCCCTCCTTCTCTCTCTCTCTCCCCTCTCTCCCTCTTTCCCTCTCTCCTTCTTTCCATCGACTTCTGTTTTCACTACTGCAATCATTTCATTTCGATAAACTTTGTTTTAAGCTTCACTTTCGTTTTCAGTTGTTGCTGATCAGAAATAAATAGGAGTAAATGGCGAATGGGCGGGAATATGTTTGTGTTTTGTGTATGTGTGTTTTTGTGTATGTGTGTGTGTGTGTTGGAGGAGGGGTCAGTCAAATCCTACTCGAGACATCTCTATGTTGGTTAAGACCGAGACTACCTTTTTCTCTGCAACTCTGGCTTATCACTCCCTTCTCCTCTTTCCCCCTTATTGACCCACCACCAACTCCCCTCCTCCTCCTCCTCCTCATCTGTTCTTCGTCCTCCTCATTCTCCTCCTCCTCCATTTTCCCCGTCTGGTCTATTTTAATGTTTCGGTTCTTTCCTTTTGAACCCAAAACTCCTTGAACGGCGCCAGAAAGATTTACGAAAACACCGAAACCACTTTCCAGTTACATCATAATTTCCTCGGTTCACTCCTTCTTCTCTCCACCTTTTCCTCTTTCTCTTCCTCCTCCTCCTCCTTGTCTTTCCAACTGTTCCTTCTCTCTCTATCCTGTTCATTCCATAGATAAGTGTATCAATAAAGCAGTCGGCCATAGATATCTTCAGTCTTTTCGGCGTCTGCAACTGTTCATAAAAATGCCTCTGCGTTTGGAGATGGAATGGCGTTCATATCCAGCGACAAAGAAGTCAAAATGAGAGAAGAGAGAGAGAGAGAGAGAGAGAGAGAGAGAGAGAGAGAGAGAGAGAGACATACAGACAGACAGACAGAGGAGGTGGAACAGTCGAGTAACTCATGACAGACAACTAGGACTCCTGATGATGATCACAGTAGACGCCCTCCTCCTCATCCTCATCCTCATCCTCATCCTTCTCCTCCTCCTGTGCTCGGCAGAGGTCACTTCAGTGCATCATTTTTCTGATAATAATTTCAGCGAAATGTCTTAACATCGTCTTTTGTATTATAATCATTTGTCAAAAGCGGGGGCGTTACTCTGTGGGGGGAGGGGGAGACAGATACCGACTTGGAATCGATAGAGGGTGTGGTCGTCCTTTAGGGTTGCTTTTCCATCTGAGGTGGGATAGACGTAACCGAGATGGAAAAACAGGTGCGCCAGGTGAAGGGCCTCAGCACGATCATCAGTCGCAAGATTCTCCATCAACCAAGTGACGAAATCACATCCTACATGACAACACACACAAACACACACACAGACAAATGCATTGGATGGCAATTTCAGAAAAATCATATTGATAATATCATATTAAGATACTGAACTTTACATAAGAGATGTTGTAATTCTCTAAAAGAGGCATCCATCAAATTCCATCCGCAAAAGACGACACGCACAAGCACAGCCACTTAGGATAAGACAAACATAGATATGGGGAAGGAAAAGTGAGGGCGAGAAGAGAAAATGTGAAAAACAGCGGAGATCGACTGAAGAACGAAGAAGAAGGACAGAATCAGTGCAAAGCATTCGACGGAAATACAGCGACGACGACGACGACGACGACGTCACCTTCACAGAACGCAAAAACACAGGCGAATAAACACACAAACATAAGAAGGAACAGGCAAAACACCGACAGACACACGGACACGCAGCAGGACAGAACTTGACCGCAATGTCCACCACGGTCTACGCCGGTGTGCTTATCTCCCTCCGAATGGAGAGAGAGAGAGAGAGAGAGAGAGAGAGAGAGAGAGAGAGAGAGAGAGAGAGAGAGAGAGTAAATAGAAAGGAAGCAAAGCCCTCATTTCTCAAGAACCCTCTTCTGCTGTTCCCCTCACACCGTTTTCTCCTCCTCCTCCTTTTCTTCTTCTTCTTCTCCTCCTCCTCCTCCCCTCCTCCTCCCCTCCCCTTCTCCTCTTCTTTCTCCTCTGTGCTCTCCTCTGTGATAATCGGCGGTACATAGTTACACAGCAGACAGACTGGTCGATAAGCAATCGAATCAACAGCCAAGAACAAACACATGCTACAAGTCAATACTCTATGTGCTCTCTCTCTCTCTCTCTCTCTCTCTCTCTCTCTCTCTCTCTCATCCAGTAGTTGTGTGGAAGATCGACGGTGCGTAGTGAAATTATGAGGGAAGGGAGGATGAGGACAGGGAGGATGATGGATGGATGGATGGATGGATGGATGGATGGATGGATGGATGGATGGATGGATGGATGGAAGCGTCCTTGTGCACCCCTGGAAAAATTGAGAAGTCATGAAAAAATTAAAATCCTTTGTTTCTTTCGTCACATAACCATGTTTTGTACTCCCTCTGGAAAAATTTCTGCGGACGCCCATGGATAATGGATGGATAGGTGGAAGGATGGATGGATGAAAAAACTCTTCGCTTCCTGAGTCATTTCGGCTGTGAATTCCAAGTGACTGTTTCTCCCGGGGGTCATCTCTTCAGACTTCGCAGTTTTTAGACAATTTCTTTGTCGTGAACCAAATTCGGTCAAGTGGTTTCTCACTTGTGTCACAGAAAACTACGATCGTGAATTTTTTCCACAGAGATCGAATCAAGGCGCCATAGAAGTCGAGGAATCTTATGCAGAGACAGATGAGGAGGAGAAGAAGGAGGAACAAGAAGAGGAGGAGGAGGAGGAGGAGGAGGAGGAGGAAGTCAGAGCCGCGGCTTTGAGTCGACGCAAAAACTCAGTCGTAGGTGCGTTGGGGGTTGGTTAGAGGGTGGGGGAGTACGGGGGGAGAGTCGTAGACATCGTCGTTTGATGTTTTCTGACTTCGGCTGACGTCTAGTTTTAGCGTCTTCTTCTTCTTCTTCTTCTTCTTCTTCTTCTTCTTCTTCCTCGGCGTAAACATGAAAACAAAAAGAACACGAGTATCTGTTGAAGCGGTTTCTTGCATTTCAGATAGGGAGACAGTCTTCGATGCACTTCGCCTGTATAGGCCCTTTAGGCCCTTTAGGCCCTTTAGGCCCTGTAGTATAGAAAGTGGAGATCCTCCTATTCCCAGGAGGGAGTCCTTCGTCTGACGCAGCTGCTGTCTTCGAATGTCTCGATGTCATAAAATCGTTTGAGATTTGATTTCGTCTGAAGAAAAAACTGAAAAAGCAATTTCAGCGACCGACGATCGATCTCATCCCGAAGTAAAACGTCATCCAGGGGCTAAAGACACAGACACAGACACAGACAGGGACACAGACAGGGACAGGGACAGGGACAGGGACAGGGACAGAGACAGGCAACAAGGCCACAACGACGATGACAGGGCATGTTGAGTCTCTGGGCTTTTGGTATGAGAAGAAAACTTTGCAGATCGATAGAGACATTGGCTGCTGCTGCTGCTGCTGCTGCTGATGATGATGATGATAACATCGTATCAATAGCGCCGTCATAATGTATTCCAGACGCTTCTGCCAGAAGGCGTTACGCTCCGAGGAACACGGAATTCATACACGGCAGACGGAGGGAACGACAGAAGGACACTGCAGCCTCTGCATAGGACTCCTCTCTCCCACCCCATTCTGCTGCTGCTGCTGCTGCTGCTGCTGCTGCTGCGCATTCTGAGACTGATCGTTGGTCAAGAGCTGGTCTGTGATGGCCGGCATCGGTCGAGAGAAGCGGTCAGTTGATGAAATTAGCAAATGACAGACGGCGACGAAGACAAAGACAGAGAGACAAAGACACACACACACACACACACACACAGAGACGCCTCAAACACTTCTCTGTCCTCGCGATTTCAAATGCTGGAAATGTCTATGCAGAATGCAGATGCTTCGCTTGAATGGCTTTGATCTGCGTTGTTTCCATGGAAATGCTTGAAGAGAGAGCTCTGTAGCCCGTAGGCCTAATGATGCGCCTTTTCCCCATCATCCAGCTTGACCGTTATGGGAGCCACTCAGTCGCTTGGGATTGAAGGCTTCGGCTTCTGTGCTCTGAGCTCTCAGAGGAGCACAGTCTTTGGATGGACTCGGAAATGACGTCATTCAATAAGTAAGAAACAACTGCACAGTCATCATCACTCCAGACGCTCTCGATGCTCAGCAACAGTCTTCGACGCAACAACCAGAAGACGACATCAGACGAATGGAGGCGATTTCCAGGGAACGAGGATTATGTCCTAGCTGCATGCGACCTCAGCACACAAATGATCCATTACAGAACAGATCTTAATTGGCAAAAGCCATAAGCCATCGACCATAAATGCACTCCGAAATAACTGCTAAGCTGCTAACGACCATGCCTCTCTCTCTCTCTCTCTCCTCTTCCTCCCCCTCTTCCCTCTCCCAGTGTTGCCCAAAGGTCAAGTTCACCTTTCTCCGTTCACCATTCGAGCGCTGACAATGACACTCGCTCTCTGAATAACTGAACCTACAGATGACGTCAGGTAAAAATCTATCGAAGGAGGGAAAGAGACAGGTAGACAGAGACAGCGAGACAGAGACAGAGAGAGTCGCGTCCTTTTGACCAATCTTCTCCGTCTTATTTGTACCGTCTTCTTTCGGGCAGTTGTTCATTTCTGTCAAAATTAATGCATTTTAATGTAATTTTTATTTCTGCGTCAAATGACAGAAGAGACGGCGACGCCTTTTGAATTTTCAACGTTTTTGAAAATTGTTCTCTTGATCCGAGTAAGTGACTGGCGTAGACGTCATGACAGTCTGACGCGACGTCAAAAGACGTCATCAGTAACGTCAAGTAACTCGGAGATGAAGACGAGAATGACGTCACACGGAGAAACTCTCTTCTGGCGCTCGGAAAACAGAAATGGCGGGAAAATTCGACGCAACCGAAGCATTTGGACGGCGTACGATGACCTCCGGAGGAATTTCTACAGCACTCATCATCAGGCTTAAGTTTCTACGAATTAGGCAATTGGCCTTTCTTCCTTCGGCCCTTTTCCTCATACTCAGTCTCCCTTTCTGTCCTGTTCTGTGTTCCTGTGATCAACCAGTTGTTGTACGTGCGCTGATAATTAATTTGTGTATTTGTGTGCTGTGTTACCAACCAACAGTGGCGGCTCCAGGATTTGGCAAGTAGGGGCGTTGGGGTGGCAACTTCTAAGCAAGTGGGCCAGTCAATTTTTGATAGCTATGTAGTAGTAAGCTTAGGGTCCCAACAGAGGGGCCACTGGGGGACCAGGCATTCAATAGGTGGCACGGACCCTCTGACTCCCAACCGGAGTCGCCACTGGTTACCATACAGTGACCTAGACTTCCTGTTGATTCCCTCGAGTGCTAAACAAAATCTCTAATGAGCAGTGGCGGCTCTAGGATTTGCAAGTGGGGGCCGTTGGGGTGGCAACTTTAATCATGGGGGCCAACCATGGAACGATAGGGACTGGGGGGAGTGAGGCTCTCTAGAGGGGCACGGGCCCCCTGGCCCCGGTGGAGCCGCCAACTAATGAGTCTGAATGGAACGATGGACGGAGTGACTGACCGACGAACGAGTCTGGATGAGAGACGGAGGAGGAGGAGGAGGAGGAGGAGGAGGAGAAGCTTTTGACGGTCTTCGTAGAAACTCCGTTCTGATCGTTTTGCATATTCTGAAGAATAGATTCGATCTGAAGAAGAAAGAGAAGAAGAATGGGTTCGTGCTTAATTTGTTGAAATAAATCTCTTAAATGCTTTACGATGAAAAGTATTCAGCGATGAACATTCACCTGTTTTGCTTATAAAAGGTCTATAAAAGATTGGTGGAAAAAGGACAAGGGACATAAGCAGGGGCGTAGCGACGGGAGTATATAGGTATATATACCCCCCAAAATCAGTCTACCTTAAAGTTTTTTATGTGATTTACATGTGGTTATATGTGGTTTATATGGTTTATGTGGTTTATAGTTAAGATTTATACCCACCCAAAATATTTATACCCTCCCAAATCAAATTCCTGGCTACGCCCCTGGACATAAGAATTGCTGATGACCAGGCAGTTATGGCAAACACCAACCGTGGATTGCAGACGTTAACTGATGAACTCTCTTAACACAACATTAGAAGGATTACGAGGGGAGATCAATTTAAAAGGGACAAAGGTGATGGAAATCAGCAGAGACGGCGGAGAAATGGAAGTAACCATTGATGGAGTGGAAAACAGAACAGATAGAAGTGTAGTGAATACCAAAGTCCATCAGTTATAAGTAACCAGGGGAAAACCAATGCTGTTGTCATCGCACTTTTCCATATCCACATATCCCTATGTCCTCACCCCATAGTCCGAGCTGATGACTATGGCCTGATCTACCACGTGATGGATCAGACCATATCGCGTTCAAATGTAATTGGTTACACTCATGTAGTTTGTGCATGTGACATTATATCATGTGATGCAGAATTGAATAAAAGCTAGCGGATGGTAAAGGGGACAGAGACAGACTTGAAGTACTCGCTCTCAGACTGTTTAACATCTGGGCTGAGGCGAGGGTCGATCTGCTCCTGAGCTTGAAGCGACATTAACAACTACGTTTCGTCTCAGTTAGTTCCCCGGTGGTAGGCCAGACCCTCATATCTGGTCTACTACATTTGGTGGTGACGTCATCACGTGGTAGATCAGGCCATAGTCATCAGCTCGGACTATGTGGTGAGGACATAGGGATATGTGGATATGGAAAAGTACGATGACAACAGAATTGGTTTTCCCCTGGTTACTTATAACTGATGGACTTTGGTATTCACTACAGAAGAATATTATTCTGCTCTGTTGGAAGCCTGCCTGATACAAACGCGAAGAGTCGTGAAGAAATAAGAAGAATTGTCATGGGGAAAAAAGCCTCTACGAACAGAAGAGAACTACTGAGAAGGAACTTAAACAGAAATCTGAAAAAACACGATTGGTCAAAACACTGATCTGGCCAGTGACACTCTATGGATCAGGAACTTGGACGCTCAGAAAGGAAGACATAAAGAGATTAGAGGCATTCGAAATGTGGATCTGGCGAAGAATGGAAAAAATCAGCTGGACGTGGAAAAAATAACAAACGAAGAAGTCTTGGAGAGGGTAGAAGAGAAGAAAAGCCTAATAAACACTATTCGTACGAGCCAAAAGAAGTGGATAGGTCATGTTCTGAGAGAAGAATCATGTCTACTAAGAGAAGTAGCCTATAGCCTAGTAGAAGGAGAGATGAATGGGAAAGCACAGAAAGGGCGACCATGGACATCGATGCTGGAGTGGATGTTCGACACTGCGCGTAAAAGAACAAATATATTCAGCCCTTAATTACGTTTAATTACGTTGTAAGACGTAAGTAACTCACCTTCTTGAATTCCACCGCCGAATGCGTCGCTCTCCCTCCCTCAGCCGAGTCCATTATCCTAAATTCCTCTGAGACCATCGAAGTCTTCAAAGAGAGAGAGAGAGAGAGAGAGAGAGAGAGAGAGAGAGAGAGAGAGAGAGAGAGAGAGAGAGAGAGAGACCGCAATGTCACCGAAGAAGTTAAGTCATTCTGTGCTCAGACGATCACAACAGCCACCTGCTTCGTCCGATGACCACTGAGCATCAGTCACCAGCCGCGTTGTTCCTATAACAGTCGACGACACGCTAATTCTGAACAGCGCTATAATAATGTCGATAGACGGGATTTGCTTCAGGTGCTGTTCGTGTGCGTGTGCGTGTGTGTGTGTGACTGCGTGTGTGACAGTGAGTTAGCCTGCCTCGTCTGTCTCTCTCTCTCTCTCTCTCTCTCTCTCTCTCTCTCTCTCTCTCTCTCTCTCTCTCTCTCTCTCTCTCTCTCTCTGTGCGCTAATTTCTAGGCCGCGGCTGTTTCGCTGTCATCCATTCACCGTCTCTGATAATAACGAAGAGGCATCGTCGTTCTAGGATTCGAAAGCAAATGTCGCCATTTCTACTGCGCTCAGTGTTTTATACAGGCCTGTTAGGGGAAATCCCCAAACCACAGAAATCTCTCCCTCCAAGTCCCTGCATTGTCCTGTGTTCTTCCCTCCCAGTCAATTAAAGCGCCCCCTCCGCCCATCCCGCCAAAGGCCTCGAGAGTCTGGATAGAGTGTTGCCAGCGGAGGCTGCAATGTGCTTAATATTAGGCCTAAGCGTTCCCGCTGTTTTTCAGCGCTCTCTCTATTTCGCCGTTTCATGGAGTTTTCAGGAGGAGGAGGAGGAGGAGGAGGAGGAGGAGGAGGAGGAGGAGGAGGACGAGTAGGCTGCATCCATGGCAGAGCGCTTTCCGCCAAACACTTTTCCGGCAAAACACCGTCGACTGAAGCGGATATGATCGCCGACCGCGGCTGCCGGCGGTCCGGGGGCGGGAGATAGATAGAAAGAGAGAGAGAGAGAGAGAGAGAGAGAGAGAGAGAGAGAGAGAGAGAGAGAGAGAGGGAGGAGGGAGCTCCACCGGATGCAGCCGATGGGACACGTAGTGGTGATCGTCCTCTTCATCCATATTATTCCGACTCAAAACAGAGAACATGAATGAATATGAATTGTGAATATTTGTAGATCAGGGATGGGCAAAGTGCGGCCCGCGGGCCACATGCGGACCTCGGAGTCCTTTTGTGCAGCCCCTGACATCGGGAGATACTACATTAATGTGCTGCCCTATAAAACATATGAAGCGTTTGACAACGCCTTAATGGAAAATTCAGCATTCAAATTGGATTTACACTTTGGCACTTGATCGTTAACTAGAAATTATGCTTCTAATAATTTATTAATTTATTCGACTTGACAGTTTGGTTTATTAATAGGCCTAATTACAGTATTAATACGCTATGTTAATTTAAGTCGTTTTGGAAACTACTTAAAAATTTAAATCTAAATGCAGAAAAAATGTGTGCGCCCTCGATCGGCTTTCATCGCAGACACTTTTGCGGCCCTCGGATAAAAAAGTTCTGCCATACATCACTGTTGTAGATTATTGCGTCAAGCGATGTGTTCGTTTGTTGAATGATTCGTTGATTTCGAGAAACCGCTCAATCGAAAGGAGTCGCGACTTCTTCAGAGACTTCTTCATCAACCATCGTGTTATGATGCAGAGGCCTTTGGTCGGGTTGGCGGCGTCTCAACCCAGTCTCTGTAGAATCAGCTTTCAGTCCAATCCATCGTGAGATGGAATCCCCCCACCCACCCCTTCCCCTTGGCTAATCGCTTGGTCTCCTCTCGCCGTAGCATTCAGTCAAACATCGAATTTGAAGTCTACGCCCTAATAGAAGTCGGAGCTTAAGAAACCAATGTTCACGTATAACTTTCAACATTTCATTTGTCCCCACTCTTAGCCAAATTCGAAAATTCTGCTTTTCGAAAACATTTGGACTGATTTTGGAACGTTTTAATACGCGACTCTTCCCTATATGATCGATGACCCACTATGCCGTATTAATCCAACCCAGCGTGGAAGGACAGATCCCTGATTACCAATTAACCAGGATCGAACACGGATAGACTGCTCATCTCAGACGCAGAACAAACGCGCTAACAAATTAACTATTGAAAAAACACCAATATTTAGTTTTTTCCTTATTTTTCACACAACTGCTTAATTCATAGTTATTTTATGTACAAAACTTAAGAACAATTGAACAAATATCGGCAAAAAGTAAAGCCGTTGTCATTCTAAGAAACACATAAAAGAAATTGCAGTCTTTTTACTCCAGAAAAGTTCATAAACATAAAAATCCAATTAGGCCTACTCCTCTCAGCACAGAATGTCCTAAGCATCGCTGGGCCTACGTAGGGACATTGGCCTACGGGGCTTCTGCCCGCACGATTACAGAAGAACAGCAACGACACAGAATATCAGATATAATAAAGACAAAAAACAACTAAATAACCAACCAATTTCTGCAGATCTCTGTGAAACGCAGGCCCGTCGAGAGAAATTCCGGGGCCCTGGGCTCCCAATGGGTTTGAAAGTTTAAATGTTTTTTAGAAAGTTGTTCTTCAAAAAGGCTCTACAGTTTTTAAAATATAAACAGAGCAAGTGTGCAAAAGTGATTATCTTTTTGCTTGCCAGAGTTTTCAGGACGTTCAGCGCCATGCCTCCCTCGACGCCACAACTGCCTTCAGAGTGTTCATAATAATAATAAAATGGCACGAGATAACATTTTGCGGGGACGACGCGCCCGGACCCCCTAGGACGCCACAGATCGCCGGACCTCTGGGCATTTGTTCTCTCGACGGGCGACGAATGAAACGCTTATAGCGCTTGAAATACTCAAACATCTGAATTATACAGACGCCTAACATAAACATGTAACTTTAATGAACAAGCACATTCTGTGAACGCAACGCTAGTCTATGAATTGAGTCAAGGATTTAGTTAAACGCCTTTGAAGCTATCACAAAAACGGCAAAAACAAACACGAAACAGATGTGGTCGAGTTTTTGATTCAAAAACTGAATTATGGCAGCAGTTGTCTTAGCACACGTTTTTTCAAAGGCAGCAATAACAAAGGCACAAATTAAATCTCTTCTACTTTCAGCTGCGGCCCAGTTTCTACTGATTATGAGCTGAGATTACTACGATGATTCTGAGAGAATCGGTGATCACAGCAGGCCACTGCTTCACAAAAAAACGTTTGGAATACAACGCCCTGTTTCTCTCAAATACAAATTATATATTGATTAGAAGCATCACCCTTAAATGTGCCCGCCCCCCTGCATATCCCCCTGCATACAAACAGCAAATGGCACCAAAATGTAATCCGAATGGCGTCTGAAAAACTGGAGCAAAATTCAAACCTAACCAAGAGAACAGCACATTGAATAAAACAGAAAAACGATTAAATTAACTGCAGCGATATTTTACCAAACACTTCCTCTGCAATAATTCGTCTTTGCTCTCAGTCTAAGTGCTTCAGACAATGAAGCTCTTTCATCCAAGTTCTTTAGCAGGATTTCAGTTTTTACCTATACCTTAAAAAACAGTGAAAATCCTGACAGCGCCACATTCACAGGCAAATTGCTGTCAGTTGCTGCTGCCAATTGCTGCCACCGTCAAAAGGCTGTTACCATGGAGATTCAAGACTTCACGAGAGGCAGAGAATGAAGCGGTTCATACGATGACCTCATGGATTATCCGTTTGGTCTTTGGAACTTCTGAGACTGAGACACCGCTGTCGCTGCCACCGCCTTGGCTGTCACTTCTGTCAAGGGCGTAAAGGTCAAGATACGGGTCCTCTGTTGAGAAATAAATAAACCCCACCATCACATCAGACGACTTCATAATCGCATGCCAATTAACCAAACAACAGTAACAGTAACGACAAAGAGACCTCTGCATGTAAGGCAAGGGCAGTGTTGTATGAAGTACTGAGTTTGAGTACTCAAGTAAAAGTACAAGTATTATGTCATTTTTTTACTTAAGTAAAAGTAAAAAGTACCTATAAAAATAGTTACTCAAGTAAAAGTAAAAAAGTACTCCTCAAAAAGTTACTTTTTAAGTAAAAAGTAAAAAGTACCGTGACAGACGGAATCATCAACAACTCCACATTATCATGCTAAATCACATTTTTATTACTACTTTTAAGCAACATGCAGAAGCCTCAGCAGTCAACACGTACACATTTACACCATTAACTGCATTAGCACAAATGCTGGTTTCACAAAGCCGTAGCTAGGGGGCAGGGTCAAGCTGTCCCGGGCGCCGTCCTCGAAGACGCAATTTGCACACGAAGTCCTTAATTTTTCATACCACTTTCCTCCGGCGTGAAAATAATGTTGATCAGTAAAAAAAAGGTCATCACCGGTTTTTAGACTGTCACAGGTTAAAAATTTGTATGTTGTACGTTGCCGTGAAAACTCGGGTAAGCAAAAAAGGCCATCACCGGAATTTAGGGGCGCAGAATTTATACCTTGCCCCGGACGCCGACTGCTCTAACTGCGGCTCTGTGATTGCATGTAGGTCTAAGAAAGATCAAGTTTTCAAACAATCTGTCAGTCATGCGTGTACGTTTGTCGGTCATTGTCAACCCTGTACGACTAAACACGGGAAGTTGTGAAGAATTAAACAGATACTCCAGTAAATGTATCGAAATTTGGCGATGAGAAATTTTACTTGTAACGAAACGTGAAAGACATAATGTAACGAAGTAAAAGTACTAATACGTTACAAGTAAAAGTACTGGGTAAGTTGTGTACTTCGACACTCAGTACTCAGAATTGTACTTAAGTATTGTAAGGTTACCGGCAACACTGGGCAAGGGAAGGTACAGACAGCTGAATGGATTGACAGTCCAAGTTTCAAGAGGAAAAGGGAGGATCACCTGGCATCCACCTGCAGCAACAGGTGAGGAGATAGGTCCTTTAGGATGAATGTGAAGGTAAGAAAAAATCAGTACAGGTAGAGTAGAGGGACCAGAGAAATACAATAAGCAGGACGCAGAGGTACTTATGGTGGCTGATGAGAGTGACATCAACTGGGCATGACTGGTCGGGTCTTTGCCTCAATCAACTGCCTATTAAATAATACAAAGTATCTTCAATGGTAAATGAGAATGAATTTTAAAACAAAACACCCCCCAAAAAAAAAAATTCAATAGAGAACGAGATTCAAGTCAGTAACTATGACAAGATTCTACGAGAAGTGATTTTACTTTTGCCATAGAGTATTGGAGGCAGCTCCTGCTGGTAAAGCATCAGATTGTCAATTCCTTCGCGTAAAATGACGGCGAATTATCGACGTCTTTTTCGTCTTTTCCAGTTTTTGTCACATTTGATTCACTGCAAAATTGCTGACACAAGTTACCAAATAAATCATAAAAAACTATTTAATGAAAATTCTAAAACTTCAAACAAGTTTATTTTACTATTTTGAAAGAAGAGCTCGAAAGGAAGACTCACTATGCATTGATTGTTCGCTGCTCATCAGGATCTGAAATATTTAAAACACAATTACCAATTGCAGATATAAACATTTTAAGCAGTAATGAAATTTAGTCTCTATTATAGTAAATAGATCTGTAAAAAGTGATATCAGCCAAAGGAAATATTTTTAAAAACATACTAAATGCAATCCCAAGGAAACTCAAGGAAACAGTTTCTCTATTTTATGAGAGAATGAAAAATACAACATCAAGACTATAAAAGCATTATAACGACATTACAGAAACAACTGTA
This sequence comes from Metaphire vulgaris, assembly GCA_018105865.1. NCBI lineage: Eukaryota > Metazoa > Annelida > Clitellata > Crassiclitellata > Megascolecidae > Metaphire > Metaphire vulgaris. The sequence continues at coordinate 20,171,245 of CM030837.1, forward strand.
AGACAATACTAAAATAAATAAGCATTTCAACGCATTGAAACGCTTACAAGGTTTGTATTTCCTCCTAATGCAGCAGCAAACAGCAATCAGAATAATAAGAAGAATTAGAAGAAATCCTCCACAAACACAGCACACGATAATTATCATCCGCACTGGAAGATCATCAGAGTTTACTAAGAAAAAACACAAACAGTTCATAGGAATCAAATCATTTCAAGAAAACTTTTATACTCCCAGAATAAATGAATGGAAATTTACACCAAAACAGAACTTTATCTGAATCTTGAATTAACTCCTATACTTGCCATGTTCAAGCACAAAAGTTATGTAAATAGAATGTTCAAAAAAAATTCACCAAATTCTGCATTGCGAGTGTCACTGCAAACGTCCAGTCGGCGCTTTAGACACATGGAAACACCGATGGAGCGTGGCTCGGTTCCCGCTAAAACAGAGTCCAGCCTAACTTCAGCGTTTGACTGAAGGTCGCACTCTGAATAATTCTGTTGAAAATTGTCCGAAGTGTTGAACAGAAGTCGAATGCAGTAGTCGTCCAGACGCGGAAACTGCAGTGTGCACGTGACGCTCTTTGAATCTCTGTGATATTTTACGTTCTCCGGTGCAGGAACAACAAAAGCTAAACAAAAAAAGCCACATATTTTGAATAATGTTACAGAATGAATGTACGAAGCCCAGTCATTGTAAGATTCTTTGCAGTCAAAACAACTTCATCCTTCCACAGCAATAACCACATCGTGGCTCAATTCCATCAGTCATAAAGATAGCGGTAAAGGGCGCTCACTCAGCCAAGTCACCTGTGAATGCTTGCATCAGATGGTTACCTTTTTAAAAGAAAGAGGCAGGTAACGACTGGAGACTATCTAGTAGCTCTTATCTTTCAGTTGAGTGTTAAAGAGTTGCAAACAGCAATATTGAAATCAAATCACAAAAACTGACAACATGATAAGAAATATCAAATTTCAGATGAAAAGTTAGAAGTGCTCACCGTCTGTGGTTTGAGTTAAGACGTTGGAAGTGGCACTGATGCCAAGACGATTTCTAGATCTTACACTGATCACATACGTTGTATTTGGAAATAAACCTGCATAAATGATTGCCAAGCATAACTAGAAAGAGGAAAGAGTGAGAATAAAACTGGAAACTCAGAAACTTCACAAAAACACCGGATACATACAAATTCTGAAATTATCAAATATCTGTTCAATAACAAATCAATGCCAAAGAATGGTGGAAATAATCAAATGACATTTTTACAGCTATAAAGAACTGAGAGGCAGAACAAGTAACCAAGTAGGCAAATAAGTCAGCAGTTGAGTTGGTAAGGCAGAAATAAATAAGTAAGTAAATGTCAGCATGGTTCACAGGTGTTCACTTGTTGGCCAATGGCCATTGTGTATGATAAACTGAAAGTGATGCTCAGAGTGGCAGGTGAAAAGCATAGAAGGCAAGAAAGATGAACAACTTACCTGTTAGGTTAAACCTGAAAGAGCTTCCAACTTCAACTGGAGCTGTTTCAAGATGGAAAAATATAAGGAACTGCTGTGGAATGCCTCCGTCAAAGCCAGGAACCCAACCCAATTCAACCGACTCCCACGTAATGGAAAGGATCTTCAGTTGAGTTGGTTGACTTGGAACAGCTGTAAAACAAAGAATCAACCTTCAATGCACTCAGGTTAATAATGGTCAATAAAACACCAACTAATAAAACTAAACAGAGGTTCCATATTGAAGACAATTCATGCCAAAATATACTAAATGACAAGGCGTTTCAACTCACAGTTTAGGGTCAGGTTAAAGGTCATGACTGAAGAGCCAATCGCGTTGGTTGCCTGACAAATATAAACTCCTACATCTTGTGAAGTCATGTTCGTTATGGTCAGCACGCTGCCATTTTTGGAGTTTACAATGGTGTATTTTCCATTATCCACTCCTATTGCAGCATCCCCATCCAGCCACCTGTATTCTGGAATTGGGAATCCCAGAGCAGAGCAGGTGACACGCGATGATGCACCTGGATCAACTCCCACCAGGACAACATCAGAGGACATCAATGGAGGATCTGAAACGATAAGACAATCAGACTGTGCTGGTAAAATTCATTCATTCATTCATTCATTCATTCATTCATACGTGAGTCAACTTCTATAGCGCCATTTAACAATGCACTAGGCACATCAGTTGATGGTTGCTCTTGAGTTGAAATCATAATCCCTCATTATCAAATCCAGTAAGAGACTTAATAATAAGACTCAATCCAGAGATGAAAGAAGATGAGCTAACATTCATTACTGCACTTGGCAGGTGGATCCATGAGTTGGACTTAGTTAAATTAAATATTTTATAATCCTTTCTAAAAATCTAACCTTGTGTCGAACAAAATAAATTAGACTTAATCTCTTCTTAAACTGAAATTCTTAATCTTAATACAAACACAGAATATTATGTAACTTCATACACAGAATTATGATCTCTGTGGTCTGGTTTATTGTCTGGTTTTCTATGGTTGAAACAGACGCCCGACACGAATAAATTCCCGCATCGTCTGGCCGCAGTGAATTGCTCGACGGTTTCCTTGATGCACCTGAAATTAACACAAAGCAGCAGATGCAGACCAGCAAATGCAAGAAGAATCATCAACATTTCCATAAATATTTCCTAAAAATCATTTGGAATGTCACCTACACAGACAGATCTATTTATAGCCGTTCAAATACCTTCCCACTTCAGTGTTGATGTTGTGTTCCACCTGAAACCTTTGGAGGAAGACTGAGATTCAGTGACAACCTGGAACCAGTCGAGGTCAACAGGACGACCATCTTTGAACCAGTTTATCACAGGTGCAGGGTGTCCCTGTGCAATGCATTGGATCCCACTTAGTGTTCTGTTGACGAGTACTTCTGACTTATTCTGTAGAGATGACTGCACCCATTTTGCAGGTTCTTCAACAAAAGAATGAAAAAACTACTTCCTCCTAACTTCAAAGCAATTTTCACTAAAAATCTCGGGCACATACAGCAAGTTAGGAAACTTTACATATGGAATCCATATACAGTAGAGTAAAACCTGATTATTGTCGTACAGACAAACCCTTCAAATTATCATAAGGTTAAAAGGCATTAACATTGATAACAGTTGGTTATAATTATGACAGTTATGGTCATTGGAATCACAAATGGCAACAAGAGATTTCACATAATTAAAAAAGATAGAGCTAGGAACATAGATGGAATATTTTCCCATAAGAAATGAACATGAATGGCAAATGCAACAGCCCAGTTGCTAGACATTAAGCAACGTTTCTGAAGACTGAATCACATTGAAGAGTAGGAGAGTAAAAGGCTGAGACAGACTGAAGACAAAATATCACAAAGGAATACATTCACCACAAAAATTTATGCACAGGGGACAATTCTCTGAAATACAAGGCTGTGATTGATAAATCGACATTCTGATAAACTTTTCCACAGAGATGCCTACTAAATGGAATTCATATGAAAACACGTTCTGAGTTTTGGAAACCAACAGTCAGCTTTAGCACGGAACCAGAGAGAGAGAGAGAGAGAGAGAGAGAGAGAGAGAGAGAGACAGAGAGACAGACAGACAGACAGACAGACAGACAGACAGACCGACAGAGACAGAAAGAGACAGACAGACAGACAGAATGCATATAAAGCTACAAAGCTGTGTTGAGGGATTTATTGTCCACTTCAGAGAATGTCTTAAATCAAACAGAAGGTTTAAGTGGCTGATGCATTCAACACAGATGACAATGCTGCGTGACACAACGCCTATAATGCACAGGTAACTTGGGTAAGGTTTCGACACGCCTGAGAAGACGCCCAGTCAGTGCTTTGAATATTAAGACTCATCCAACCGTGCCCGTAACAGCCGATGTGGATCCATGCATGCAAGGGACACCTTACAGTAAACGGATCTTTAGAGAGGCAGTTAAAACCTCAGAGAACCGTTTTAAAAGAACAAAACAAACTGCCCTGAGCACAAACCACCACTTATTAAAGTCTATAACTGGAGCAAATCACTATTACAACCGTCTATGGATTGATTAGGAAAAACAACGGAAATGTTGAGCAGATGACTTAAAATAGTAATTCAAGAGATCTTCCATCAACTGAACCAAACCTTAACAATCCACAACAAGAAAGGAAAGGAAGATAAATAAATTAACATGAGACTTAAATCACATAATGACTTTACCAACCGACAACCTCAGACCAATCAACAACCTCAGACAAACAGACCAATCAACGTGCCTTTTCATCATCATCATCATCATCGTCATCATCATCATCATCATCATCACCACCACCACCACCACCACCACCATCATCATCATCATAATCATACCCATTTCAATGATGCTTTGGCAGATAAGTGTCTCTTAGGACTTAATGAACACACCAAGACAAATCATGATATCGCATAAAAATGCAATATAGATTTGTAAAAAGGAATGTTTAACTTCAACACTAATAAGACACCTTTATTTACAAATGAATTTACCAGAGATATTGAGGAATTTTGTGTCTTGAAGACCAAACCCAACTTCATTCTGAGCAATGCAAGAGTAGTTTCCAATGTCGCTCAGCTGTGCATCAACAATCCGGAAAATGTTTCCTCGAGGATTAGTTTCATTTTTTGAAACTTTGTACCAAATTAATTCTCCAACCGGATCTCCTTTATACAGTAGGAAATAGACAAAGCAACATATAAAGCACTTTCATTTAAAAGAATAAATAAAACAGCCAGCAACTCTAATGGCCAAGTTACTCTAAACATCTGAATAATGACCACAGCAAAAGACGACCCCTTTGACAATCAACTTATCAACTTCACAGCAGATAGAAGCCACATTGGGCAGTTTTAATCCAACACTAAACACTGATGCAAACAACTACAAGGACGTCGTCCATAAAGGATAATAACATATTCTGACTAAAGAGCAGCAGAAATCAACCTAAGTCATCGACCATGCAAGTGATTTCGACCGTCTGACCAACAACCACAGATGACGGAATGACAACAGTCGACTGTCCTGGTTTATCTGCAATGCAATCATTTCAATCAAATAACTTAGCGTTGCAAAAACAAAATAAAACTATCTCTGAACACAAGATTGAATGAACACTACTAGTTCAACCTCTGCTTCCTGGAAGACACGTCTCTTGATTGAGTGCCATTGAGTGAAAAACAATCAATAAACACATACATGTAGCAGAATAACCATAACGATAGCAATCAACTGCCAAGCGGTGTCTTTAAAGGAATAATCGCATAAATTGAAGTCATGTTATTCACTCACATGAGACTTTCAGTTGTAGCGATGCTTTTCCCAGTCCAAGCGATGACGTTCCATTGGACGGTGAAAGACTGTTTCTTGCCTCGACCGTGTAGTTGCCTGCATCGGTCCTGGAGGCAGACAACTTACTGAGAAAGCGTCCTAAAGTCACTAAGGCTGTTCCATTATACCACTTCATGGACGTAAAATTCACTGGTGGATTGGCATCAAAATCTATCGTCAGATTAAGAGGAGAACCTTCAACAGCTCTGAACGTCTGGAATGGAGGGGGCTTTGGAGGGTCTGAAAGAAAAATAGGACCAAAGTCAGTGAAATCAAAGAGAAAACATTAAGCACTGAAGATGGTAATAAGACATAACTAGAAGAAAGAGCAGTCTAAATTTGTTATAAAAATAAACATTTTATCAAAAAAACATTGAAAATTAATTTTGAATTGAACGATGAAAGGCTAAGAAGCTTCTCTTACATTGCACGTCAACGGTGATGTTTGCTGTTCTTGTTTCAAAGTTTCTAGCTGAACAAGTGTAAATACCAGCATCTGAGATGGAAATGAAGGAGTTAACATAGCTGGCCCCATTCCCTGGAAACACAAAAGCTCACAGAATATAAATTACAAAACATGAACAAAATTAATACTACTAATAATTATGAACTTCTATAACACCACTTATAGTAATCAAAGGCATCAATTGTTGAAACTACTAATATTAATCCAAATTGTCAACCTGAGTAGTTACCCACTCTTCCATTTGGCAAATATATTTAGTATATTTACAATTGTAGAGACTGTTTTTGGATTATCTCAACACTAATAACAACTTTTGCATTTTTATGTCCTATTTTTTCTGTATCTGATTTACTATTTTTGCATCTGTTCAATTTATTCCATTAAGAACAAGAAAAGCCAAATTATAATTATATTAAAAATCATGGAGTAATTCCATGTGCAGGTATTACCCACAATCCTCTAATGGAATTCTCTTACTATAACAAATGCTGATCAGCCTTTACTTAGTGTGGCCGGAGTGAGAGCACTTCTTACCAATGTACTGTCCATCCTTAAACCACTGAACGGTGGACTGATTCACTTCTGGATAGGCAGTTATGTTGCAGTTGATTCTTAGAGTGGAATTCTCCAGAACAGTCAAACGTGGACTGAACGGACCCAACGAAATAACCGGAGCATCTGAGAAACGCAGGAACAGACAGACATTCATTCTTAAAAGTAGAATACAACATAGTTCTTTGTTTGCAAAGTGCTACTAGCCACTACTACAATAGTCAGATTAATATCTGACTATAGCAATCATGGCTGTATAATATGCCACTCTAAGTAACTCCCAAATTCAACATCTACATCTAAGCTATCACAGCCATCACATTGCAAAACAACCCACTTATTCACGGCATCAATTTGTAACAAATCAGATCTTCAGAAGCCAAATCAGATCTTAAATGAGTTGATCGCATCAGAGAGTGAGATTGGCTTACATTTTACTTGAAGCACGGTTCCATTGGAAACCAAAGAGTTTGGAACATCCTTAATCTCGGCCGTGCACGTGAAGTTTGCTCCAAAGTCAGCGCGACTCAGAAGCCAAACGACGATCGCCGAAGCTTTTCCAAACTTTGCTGGTGGGGGTACAACAACAACCTCTTGAAGCTGAACACCATTGCGAAACCATTTGATGATCGGAGGAGGATTTCCACCGAAGGATTCGCAGCTGAGCTGAAGGAACTCATTCTCCACTAGGTTGTCCTCAGATACATTATGACCAATGAGCGGAACTCCTGGATTAACTAAGATAATAAGAAGAAACAGTAACATAAAAATTACTATAACATTAAAATGATCCAATTAAGGCAACCTTCAGACTATCAACTGTAAACTGAAAATCATAATTCAGGTGCATCTATCCATGGTGGAGTTGGGAGACACTGACCGCCCATAAAATAAAAATAAACCAGGAGCTGGCTACAATGAAAAATTGTTGTTCTAAATCAGTAAAACAGGAATCCTTACCTATCATAAATGGGGCTCTCATCATAAGTGAATGAAAAGACGCCACTGACAAAATCAGGAACACAATATTTCAAATAAATCTGAACTCTTAGATCAGTTCTTCAACTTCTCCAATTGCTCCCACAAGGCAGTTGATCTAATCATGTACTTCCTGATCTAATCAGGGGTCGTCCATAAATTACGTAACGCTGTTAGGGTGGGAGTCCGGCCATTTGTTACGAAGTGTGACGACGGGGCGGGGTCCGTAAATGTGACATAACGCAAAAAATTTAAGTGATGACCTTTGGCCTTTTTTTCTTGTCAGGAATTGTGGAGAGAAAAAAATACAAGGATGACCTTTTTGCTTGACAATACGTCTTGTTACGTCGCATTACGTACGGGGAGGGGGTCAAAAAAGTTCCAAAATCGTGTTACGTAATTTATGAACGACCCCTCATGCAAACAACGAAATACGGCGCTACATAATAACCGCCGACGCCCTCTGGGGACGGAAACAGTCTGAGACCACCCGTACCTAAGGCACCCATTAGGATGTCACTAAGGGCGAGAGGAATGACCCCACTGACCTCACGGCCAATCACGACTATACAGGTAGGCCGTTGGTCATTAATTAACCTGTCACTTAAAGACCTACAAGTGTAGGTAGAGGCAAATAAGTCTCAGAGTTAAGATTAAGAGTCTGTCCACTTCTAAAGTACCAGTAACTCCGCATTCACTTCAAACAACAAAACACATTCAAATGAACTCCAAGCTCTTAAAATATTGATTTATAGAAGCTATGAAAACTGACAGGCAAAGGTTGATAGCAGACACCATGCATATTATATTATATTATATTACATTAAATTTGGTTTAATTAAGTCTAATTTAGTTTAATTTAATTATATTATATTACATTACAGAGACTCACAAGGGACCAGTTGTTAATTGCAGCATTTTAACATCTGTTTCAAGTAAATCACTAATAATAATAATAATAATAATAATAATAATAATAATAATAATAATAATAAAGCAAATAAAGACGGCCGTTCCATTCCGTTACACTGTTAACTGCTAACACTCAAACATAACAGATAAGTCAATGTGTAAATGCTTTAGCCCAAAAGAAATCTTATCTCTGTAGCAGGCATTGATCAATTACCAGGTGACAGGTGACCTGATTGCATGCACAGGTAACAACTCCCCTTCACCTGCTTTCAGCTGCAGCAACAGCAGCCCTCTGAATGATGAGGGCATTGCCACTGTTCCCATTGAAACTGCAGCAGCTGCATTCGCCCATCGCAGCCGCCTCCAAACCTCACCTCAGGCATTGAACACAAAATACAATGGTGCTATATAAATAAGCATATTCAATTAACTATTGTTTGTGTGTTTCTATAAGAGCATTCATAAAAACCAACAATTCAAAAGCACAATTGATGACAATGGACATGAACAGTAATGACGGAATGTCATGAACACTGAGCTTTGGAAAAGAAACTTCATTGATTTGTGAAGTTTAAATTTTGTTGCAAAGAAACTAGAGACACTGAAAAGAAAATTCAGTGTAAAAGAAAAGCACTGAGAGAAAAAGCAACCTGGAATTCAAATATTAGCCACTCAGATGAACCGGGCATCAACATAACCAAAACACAAGTCACACTCAACAGTTACCTCGGCACACAATGCACTCCAAACAGACCAATCTCGGATCACTCCCTACCCCCACCCCCCACCCCACCGCCCAGAGTAAGCAGTGAAAACATAGAGACAACGGTGAGACCATGAGTCCTGTGGATGGACAACTGTTATAGCTAAACAAATGGAAAGGGAAAGTTTATCTTTTGTCAGCTGAGAGGGTAAACATTTGACTGAAGGAAATGAGCAAAAGTCATCCATATAACCCCTCCCCTCCCTCCGCTCCCCCTCCCCTCCCCACCTCGTCAGATGTTCACAGAAGAGAAGATGCTCATCAATCAAACAATCAATAACACCGAATTCAAGTTTAGTAAACACTCCGTTGAGAAAATAAAAACAGAAAATGTCTGATTTTGGTACACAAAGAGAAGATTCAAGAATTGACAGCTGAGCCAAACAAAACAGAATTCAATGTTAAAAGTTTGGAATTTCTTTTATAACTGAAGCATTGCAGGTCATTCTGTAATCATGGACTGAATTAAATCAACAAATTCTGAAGACAGAAAGATCATGATTCCAAAGAAGGATGAGGAGGCTGAGGATGGAAGGGGTGAATGAAGAATGGGAGGAGGAGGAGGAAAAGGAGGAGGAATAAAATAGGGTCTACTGATGGAGCAACGGGGGGGTGCAAATTAGAGGATCTGCAGCATCGGATTCAGTCTGTGTTATCCAGTCTCAGATATCTCTCATATGCCCACTTGGTGCCAAATAAGTAATCATTAATCATAGTGAATCTGTCCACAAATCATTAAAAGGGATACCAAGTGTCTAATCTTCTGAGTCACAAAATGGGAACCAGATGAGACCTGCGCTGCTTGTACCTCCCCCCTCCATCCCAACAAAACCCCCAACCCCCGTTGCTCCAACTGCCCTTACCAGCCGTTGGCTTGCCGCTGTGTTTAGTCAGCCTCTGTCCAAACACACTGTCAGGCGCTGGGAATGCTCTTTAATGAAAACAGCAAATTGTAGAAATGGACTGAATAACTTCAGAATAAGGAAGAACAGTTACACCGCACTGCATCTGGTGGACAAGCCGTTGACCTTTTGCCTAGGAATAAGTAGAGGGACAGAATAGAACACAGAGGTCAAAAGGTCATCAGTCAACTGACTAAAGACCAGCTCTTTGTTGACTTTTGGGATAAAACTTTGTCCCAAACAGATTGAAATTCTGTTTGACTTTGATTTCAACAGCTGAAAATTAAATTTAAATATTGGTTGGATGCTACAACCGACCTGTCTTTAAAAGCCTCTGGCTATTTGTACACAATCCCAATAACTGGTTCATTTAAACCAATAAATATGGAACCTACAAACAGATTCCTTTGGTAAAGACAAAGTACGGATGCAGCTGAACTAATAATGAAGGGAAAAGCAAATAAATAGAAGTGACCGAAGTCAGCCGAGGCCAAAGGTGGAATCTACTGTAGACTGATAAAGTTTATGTAGACGGATTTTTTAATTACAAAGTTACAGAATCCTACTTTACTCTAAGCACTAACGCCACTAAGGCTTAGAGTGATTGCCCCACTCTAATAATGCAGATTAAGCTGTCAGCTTCTGCATTCAGATGTTTATTAGGAAAAACCCGGAATGCATAAATAATAAATAGAATTCGCTGTATAGCCCAGCAGAACGTGAAATTATTCAGCTTCAGACATCAGTTGCTGTAAACTGAAAATTAGCATGTCACAGAAACACAGAAGATACTAGACATAACCAGGAATAATCAGGAATACAAATGGGTGCCTGCCATGCAGCAGGTCAGAATGACAACATCTGTATGCATCAATACCTCTCTACTCCAGGTGTACTATTCGAATGTACCTGATGGTTTAGTTGTCGCATAAATAAGCAACAACATTGAGACCATTTACTGATCAATGAGTCAATGAACCTCTAGAAGACACTGTGGAAAAACCATTCATGAAGAAGTTTAGTTTTGGGACACAATGTATCAGTAGTAATCAGGGATTGAGGGGGGGGCGAATTGGAACCCTGGGCCTTCATCTTGAAAGGTCGACAGTTTAAATTATAGACAGAGATCCGTAAGAAGAAATTTCAAATTAAATTCTGTTTTCAAACTTCAGAGAGACAATTCTTTTGTACACTAGAACCTCCATGGAATGGACTCAGGTCAACACAGACCATCAGTTGACCATTCTATCTGAACCAACGTATTTTTCTTCTTACTCAGTTAACACAGACACTTTGGTCAGCACTGTCGGTTGTCTTACTGTTATCCAAGTTAATGGGGTCTTAATGACATGTCTCTGGATTATACTGTGAAATGTACACTCTTCTAGAGAAGACAGCAAATGTGACTGTGACAAACAGAAGTTTATATATATAAAATATATATATATATATAAAATATATATATATATATATATATATATATACAGAAGAAATATCACTAAACCACTTAAAACAATTCAGTCATTATCACTATTATTTTTTTAAATTTTCTGTCAGAAAAAAGTAAAGAAGGAAATTCATTCTCTTCATATTGCATATAATCTTCAGTTCTTCACAGCATCATAATTTATGGCTCAACTTAATTAACTGAGGCCCATGATTACAGATGATCAAATCATCTAATATCGACTGAAATCCAAGCTTTTGCAGCCATACCGTTCGTGGATTCATTGTCGGGCAAAATCAGCATTCACCTCAACAGGTAAAAACGGTGATCAGATCACAAAAGCAGAAAGTGTAATCAACTTACCAAGAACAGTAACCTGAGCAGCAGCAGAAAGGTTTGAGTTTTGAAGATCGCATTGGAACTGAGCATCATCATCCTTTTCTATCAAAGTCAAATAAAGAGTTGAGTCTCCGTTGCCATTGGACGCCACAAAATATCGCGGTGGAGCCTGGAATCGCTGATCATTATTTGTGAAGAGAATACTTGTCGCTCCGTCACTACCAATTTTCATCCAAGCGAGCCATCGACCAGCCGCGTTGTCCACACTACACGAGAGTGAAACATTGTGATGGAGCTTTTCCGTTCTATTCTGAGGTCTAACAATCCACGACGGAACAGCGGCTGACTGGGAAGAAGTGAAGGCGATGAGCAACGAAAGAACAAGAATTCCAATTAACAGAATATCCATTTTCCGTTTGGCACAGTGCCAAAAACAGCTCCACTGGATGAGCATTTGCTCGGCAATTCTATTCAAAGTGAATATTGCAGAGAGCAGAAGATCCTCTTCTTTTTGATCGACGAAGCAACTTACAAAGCCTTATGATGCTAACTAGAATTCCGTTTTTTCTAAAATAAAAAATTTCTTAAATTTAATAACATAATCAATTTGCTGTCGTAGTTTAAACTTTTCAACTATTAACAAAGCAAACCCGGCACTTGTCCAGAAAATGGAGGGACAGAGGCCCTAAGAGGCTCCCAGTCCACCATATGAGCCTGTTGAGCCTGTTGAACGTCAAATCCCTTCATCATACAGATTCTAAGTCTGTCCATTAGTGCCTCATCAGCACACAGCCGCATTTTCGTCTACTCTAGGCCTATTGAGTAATGGTGCACTTTAGACTAATCTAAGATAAGCAGGACAATAATTTTCTGGCACATCAGAACTATTTTTGCAGAGGTGCAATTTTTAATAGTTAAAAGTCTTGAGAAGCAAAAAAGGCCACCGACTCTTCCTTTATCTTCTTTCTAGAAATTTTAAAAAATCCTGACAAGCAAAAAAGGTCATCACCCTGCCTTTATCTTCTTTTTAAAAATCCTGACAATATCCTGACAGGCAAACAACAGCCTAGTCTTCCAGGGGGTGTGGCGCACCCATATTTTTTCCAGTGGGTGCAGCTGTACCTCTGCACCCCACTTCCTACGGGCCTGATAATTTTCGCTTTCGGGCTGTTCGAGGATTGCTCAACGCGCACCCTTCCCCAGTGAGAAGTTTTCATTTATGGCTGTCCGACCACCGTTTTAGGACTGCAGGCCCATAATGATGAGTGACAGTTTCAAGAAGTGAGGGAAATACAAGAGACAGAGAGCACTGGGTTAAGCAAAGATTAATTAATGACAGCGATTAGATAATAAACAGATGACAATCACAATTTATTCGAAGAACAACGCCAAGTGCCAATCAGTCTCACAATCGAAAAGTGGCTGTTACAACAGACGACGGACTAAAGAAGAGGTCTTAACAGGTGCCCCGAGCGAAAGAGAGCGCCATTGGCGTCGTCGTTTTAGTATTGAGCCTGTTTCGAGGCAGGACGTCGATTGCTAAGAAATAAAATTGTCTCGATTAGAAAACTCACATAACTCGCCAGATTTAAAAAAGCAAAATAACAATGTTCGTGATCTAATCCTCGCTAATGTTGTCCATTTTTACTTACACAGATCATTAACGGCATTAGTAATGGTAAAGAAAAAACGCATTGATATTTCATTTCAACTTAATACATAAAACACTTCACGACCCTGTTGATCCATCGCTAGATTCGCTACACAATCGATTCAAAGCCATTTCACGCGCACCTGCAACTGGCTGTCAATCACACATAGCCCCGCCCCCTCTTTCACGTTGGTTCACGTGAGTAAGTACAAGACAACCTTTTACCAAATGCATAATCGATCAGAGAATAAACTGCATAATTAAAGAGCAGTACTTGCATTCCTAACATGGCTGCACACCAGAGTAGTAATGAGCGTCATAATGTTTATTGCATTATTGCAATGCTCGATGTTCCGATAAATAAGACCTTCTCATTTCCACCTTAATTTTTTCTACCTTCAGTGAGGAATTTGTATAGCGCCATAGTTTTTCCATTTACAGTATTTTCGTTTTGGGTTCGCCGGTTGATAGCGTAAAATAAGCTTTCGGATGTAGTAAAGTGGTCATGGAATGATGATGATGATGATGATGATGATGATGATGATGATGATGATGATGATGACGACGACGACGACGACGCAGCGCGACGACGACAGCGGCGGCCACATAGATTTTAAAGATATTACAGTGGAAGTCCATGGTCGCCAACGTTGTAAAACAGGGCACCTAATAAAGAACAATCTATGGGCGGCAATGAGGCGCCCTCTGTCGGTGGATTTCCGGGGCGGAGCCTTTGAAACCGGAAATCCGTAATTAGTGGACTGAATCTCGTTTGTTGATTTAGTTTTAAATGCGGAAAATGGTGAGAAAAGTTTCTTTCTTGCCTTAATTTACGAATTGTTTGTAACTAAGCAAGTAATCGCCGAGCGACGTTGGTTGTTATTCCAGTATACTGTTTTCAGTGGTTTTCACACAGGCTTACTTAGCCTCCTGAGCCACTTAAAATCACTTTATTATTGGCGACGATGCTCAATTGTAAATCGTTATGGTTAGTGGATGATTTCTATACCGCCTACAGTTAATCAGCCATTCATCTGTTAAAAGAGCTAAATTACCTATGGGTGGACGGGGAATATCTGTTTCTATCATTACTTTTTCGTGAAAATCATAGGATGATGAGTTCAGTATTAAAATAAAATACAGAAGCCATGAGTAATGTATACTACAAAGTTTGTTAGTCGTAGACTAAAAAAACCAAAGGACAAGAAAACACGAACAAAACAATTTCAATGTAATACTAAATGGAATACAGTGGTTCTCGCACAGACGTAATTCTACTCGACCACTCAGGACACTGTTATTGTTGTTATTACTTTTTAAAGGACACAATATGATGGCGACGTTGACATCTTATTATTTTTATTTTGACTGTCTGCTTTGGTTTCATGTTGTGCTGATTGGCATCAGACATGTGTACATTTGGATTCAGTTGGTTCAAATGGAAATCATTTTATAAAACGGCTTTATTATATGTTGTCTGCTGTATACTATCAATTTCTTTTATTAATTTTTTAGTCGACACTGTCTGATGATCAGATTGCAGGTGAGGTCACTTTTAATCAGATTTTCTATTCTGTTATAATCTTTTACAATCTTTGCTGTGATTGTTAGGAAAAGATAAATTAAAATACTAACATGAAAATTGATTTTGACAAATGAGCAACAGTTTATGTCATTCTTTAAATTAGTTTACATGGTGTTTTATTTTTGCTTTGTCACTTTTCATTGGTTTGGTGATTCAATTTTGAATCAGTATTTGATTAAAAACTTTTGAAATGTTGTCTTTAGAGCTTCAGGAGACGTTCTCATTGTTTGATAACAAAGGAGATGGGAAAATCTTTGCACATCAACTGGGTGAAGTATTGAGGTCAATGGGTCAGAATCCAACAGAAGCCGAGGTCAAGAAGTGTGGCTTTCACCAGGACCCAGGTGTGCCAGTCTCTGCTTCAGTGTGATTTCATTCTTAATTGGAAGTTTATTTAACAATTTGATCTTTGTGTTGCTGTTGTGGTTGTTTAAATGATTTGATAGCAATCATTATTTTAATATGTGGCTTTTCTTTCTGTCGTTTAAGATAGATTGGTTTTTAGTAGTGTCTGTATTCTGATTAGAACTGTGCTGAATTTCGGCCATTTTCACAAATCCGGCTCCAGCCAAATTCTGGCTGGATTTGTCCTCTGCCGAAACACAGGAATTTTCTTTACAGTTTCACCATAAGTACTAAGTGGTGCAGTTATACGTTTTAACATGTAATTATATTAATTAATGAGCATTGAATAAAAGTAAGTAAGTAAGTAAAATGAATACAGCGCCCGGAAAGCAGCAAAGTAGCTGCTTATTCTTATGCGCTTAGTCTTTCTTGAAATAGCAATCGGCCGGGCAAAAGTGTATTAGGCGGCTGGTCAGGTTGTTGTTGCTATGGGGGAAATGACAAATACAATAATTTATTAGTGTAGTACTCAGTTAAACAGTCAATTTAGCCATGTACCACTACAGTGCCAGTCAAGTTTTGCAGATCAACACCATTTATTTGTAAATCTTGCTCCGGCCTAAATTGAAATCCGGTACAGCCCTAGTTCTGATGAGCGTGACAGTGTTTTTTCTAATGTTGGTGTCATTCTATTCAGATAAGCGTATAACTTTTGACCAAGTGCTGCCAATTGTTGCAACGTTGAGCAAGAATCGTGAGGCTCCGGTCGTGGAGGACTTCATCGAGGGATTCCGTGTGTTCGACAAAGACCAAAACGGGACGATTCACTCGGCTGATCTTCGTCATCTTCTCACCAATTTGGGTTAGCACCGGTTGATTGTGCTGAATAGACGTAGCCACAGTTCCAGAATAGGAGGTAACACCGTCATTTCTACTGGCAGACTACTTGGTCTTACCTGACCAAGGTACGTGGAGAGCGTCATGAACTCCTCTAAGGAAGCCGGAGGTGTCTACTGAAAAGTTTAGAGATGGTATTTTGAAATCTTGAGATTTTACGCATATGTTCATACTATGACAGCATATTGGTGGTCACCCTATTCCCCCTCACTGATAAGATCCTCTCCTTAGTTTTGCGTGACTCTCTTGGCCACTTTAGACCTTAACGGGGGCTGGCAGGTCCCCCACTCTATCCCCTCATGACTATGCTAATGCTGAATATCTCTTGTCTTGCAGTCATTATTAATACTATATATTTGATTTCTGCTACTGGCATCTATGTTTAAAATCCACCATTTTGATCAGCCCTTGAATATGACCTTAGTCAGTTTTCACTGTACTTCTGAATGGAGTAAAACTCATCTGATGTGATAATGAACAGCCAAACATTCTGTGAATCTTTGAATGTTCATTGAACAGATGTCATCTGATGTTAGATATCATCTGAATTTGTTCAGCATTTGAATTGTTTGTTAATCTTTAGAAATTACTTCTTTTTGGTGTTGAATGTCAGGTGAGCGCTTGACTGAGGAAGAGGCGAATGAACTGCTTCAAGGACAAGAAGACGCACAAGGATATGTCAACTATGAAGGTGAATTCAGGGGAATCCAAGAGGAAACTGCTTCTGTGTTTTGTCTATCAGTTAAATTCTTTAAACGACTGATCAGTGATAAACTGCCAGTTTCACCAATAAATTCAGACGTGGAAAAAACAATAAACAGAAGAACCTTGGTTGTTTCTCCACAACAAATGAATTAAGGCCACTAGAAATATCATTTGGCAGTAATAGATGTGTGTGTGTGTGTGTGTGTGTGTGTGTGTGTGTGTGTGTGTGTGTGTGTGTGTGTGTGTGTGTGTGTGTCCATAGTTGTTTAGTGTTAAGCATTTTCAATTCCATATTTTGCGTTGAAGTCTTAATTATCTGCTGCTGTTGTTTTGTAGAATTTGTAAAAGTCGTTCTGAATGGATAAGTGCTTCAGGATGGCTGCTTGATATCTCTGGGCAAAGAACTTGACTGGTCATTCCCAGTAGATTAGGGCTCTCACAATGGGTCTAATTTAGCCTAGCTCTGGGTTTAGATCTAATGCTATCTATTTGAATGTATGTATAATTTATGCTGCATGCGACTCCTGCATCGTTTTTGCTGCATATGCCCGATATGTTTCTCTTTGGTATTTAAATGTCGGTGAATCTTGCTAATGCAGCTTCAACTGATATTCCAGTTTGAAAAATAAATCCTGTGTGTATGAATTTTAAGTTGAGAACTGTAAAGTGTTCAAAGTAAAGTGCATTGGGTGCTGTAATTTGCTTATGATTTCTGATGATTATGATTTTTCTGTGGAATTATTTTAGTATTGTCATATATTTAATTAGCTGTGCTTTACTGAATGGCAGTTTGGCAATTTTTAAAAAGTAGGATTAGTTTTGGCTGGAGATTGGATGTTCCTTTTCTAGCAGCAGTTCGGTTTTCTTTGGTAAATTGCTCCAATAGAATTGAAAACGTTTAGTTTTCTTAATTCAATGCCTTTTATGCACCGAAGACATTTGCTGTGATTTTATCGCTGGTTGACACTTTGATGACAATGCCTCTTTCATTCAGTGTATTGTGCATTACTATATAACTGTAAGATTTGAGATATTTTGTTTTGGGACAATGTGGCAACTTTAGCACCAGCAAGAGAAATCTTTTGTTTTGGGAAAAACAATTGGGAACTCATCCTTTTTGCTCTTCAACAAAACAAGAAGAAACCTGTACGTTTGCACATTATAACATATCCATAATTATATAAACAAATTAATCTGGCAAAAAGGTGTGGGAACGCCGTTCCCATGCGTTCACACTGAAAAAAAGCCCTGGTTATGACTGACTTATTAAATGTTCTTACATGTGTGTGTGTGTGTGATGTAAATCCAAGCAAAAGTGCTTTCATACAATTGATGGTGCTTTTCTTGACATTTTTTAATGTTTCTTGGATTTTAAACCACTTTCTATTTACAGATCGTAAAAAGGTGCCAGTAATAACACAGTTCAATGGTAATTTTACTGTTTACACTCTAGTTTTTATCATTTCTGTTTATCTTTGATCTTCCACTTTTAAACTTTTTGTTTTCCATTCTGCTGATTAAAAGCATTTATTTTGACTTATTTGTACTGTGTGTGTGTGTGTGTGTGTGTATTTGTCCTACTTGTGTAGAGGAATTAGAATGAAGGCACTTCATTTCCTTAACACTCCCAAGAACAGTAGAATCACCAGTTTAATATTGAGCAGATGAAGTTCTCCATGCATCTCTTATGCTGGGTTAAATATTATTATTATTATTATTACGAACATTTCTATAGCACAAATAATCGAAAAGCAGCAAATGCGCTCAATGCAACAGAGATAAGTGCGAGTGAATCTATATTTAGTGCATTCTATAATCTATAATATTAAAATCCTTATCTGTATGTCTCTCTGTCTGTTACCTTCAAGCGTTCTGATTGGTTGACTATTGGTAGACGGTTTAGACCGTTTAGTCCTTACGTCGCGATGCGTTGGTGGGCGAGCGTTGACTATTGGTAGACCGTTTAGTTACGTCGCGATGCGTTGGTGGGCGAGCGTTGACTAAGACCGTTTAGTCCTTACGTCGCGATGCGTTGGTGGACGATGTTCGAAGACGACGTTGCTATTGGTAACAATTGTTCGTAGAACCGGTTTAGTCGAGTCATTGCAGCGTCAGAGGGCTGGGCGTGCGACGACGTTGCTATTGGTAACAATTGTTCGTAGAACCGGTTTAGTCGAGTCATTGCAGCGTCAGAGGGCTGGGCGTGCGACGACGTTGCTATTGGTAACAATTGTTCGCAGCCTGAGGTAGTTTTAGCGTACACAAAAAATACGTGTACAGCGTCACAAATGGCCACAGTTGCGTGATTTTAACGTACATAGGCCTAATTATAACGTGGCGCAGAGCTTGGCTATAGGTGGCGATCATTGAAATGTTGTTCAGCATGAATTCAATGATTGGGTATTAGGTATAGGTATTGGATTAGTATTATCCTGCACTGCGAGCGAAGCGAGCGAAGCGAGCATCTTTCTAGTTATTTTTTAAAATAATAGCCAAGTAGATAAAATGTCCATTGTATCCAATCCCAGTTTGGTTTCACAAAAATATAGGCAATTACTCATAATAAAACAAAACAGAAAGACTCCGGTGAAATAGTACAGAATTAACAAGACTAGGATTAATCTCAGATTGCATGGACAGTTGGACACTCAACACACATCAAACTCCTACAGATAAACATTAACAGCCCCATCTAGAAACTCAGACGGGCATTTCAATGACCATACAAATCAATATTACAGTTTTCTCATAGGCTAATAATTAATATTAAAAAGTTGATCACACGTATATATGTATGCACCGTGAGAAAAACACAAATCAAAAAACACGATTGAAAAACATGAATCAAAATGAAAAACTCCACACACTGAAATGGTCCAGCAAATGCATTATGCCTCTTGCTAGTCATTCATCAAAACTAGTCTACCTGCAAAATCTCTCAACACCTCAGCCTCCTGGACCTACATGATCATCATCTCATCTCACACTTTCACACCTCTTAAATCAGTTGTCTGTCAAAATCAGGAACCACACTTTCTCATGTACAGCACCCAGTGGCGTAACTTAGGGGGCACTTTGTTGACTGCCCCCGGGCCCCGGGCGGGGGGCCCCAAAGAGGGGTCTTAGCTAGGGTTAGGTTAGGGTTAACCTAGGTTAGGTTAGGCTTAATCCTAACCATAGAAGTGAACGTGCCGGCGACCTTTTTTTTTTTTGCTCGTCAGGGTAAAAAGGAGGCTGATGACCTTTTTTTTTGCTCGTCAGGTAAAAAGGAGGCTGATGACTTTTTTTTTTTTTTTTTTTGCTCGTCAGCCCGAAACTTTGGAACTTTGGGGCCCCCATGACAAAGATGCCCCCCTGGGCCCAAAAAGTCACGCTACGCCACTGACAGCACCAGAACTTTGGAACTCAGTTCCAGCTTCCCTCCACAGCCTATGACATGGTCAAACAACAAGCTCTCATTTCCTTTAATACCTTCACTACTTCCTCAAGCCTTTGGGTCTAAACTTAAAACCTTTCTATTCCAAGTCATTTCCTCCGTAGCTCTACCAACACGACCTGCCGCCCCGTGGATACACTGACCTTTGCCCGGCCGACAACCCACCTTGCCTATTTCAAGAAAGACTAGGTGCATAAGAATAAGCAGCTACTAATGTGCTGCTACCAAAGCGCTATATAAATTTCTGAGAGTTTACTTACTTAGTCATAAGAATTGGTACAGCGGTTTGGTCTGTAGGCTTGTCAAATTCAAATCCCTTTGAATTTTACAATGGCATATATATATATATATATATATATATATATATATATATATATATATATATATATATATATATATATATATATATATATATACATCAAATTGGCGTTTGAAGTGTGATAATAGCAACTTGCTCCATACTCTCTGGAAAAGTACATCAAAATGTTTTACAAATGACAATGATCCACATTCAAAAATCTTAGATTACAAGAGAACAAGAGAATAGCAAAACAAATAAAATAGTTCAAAGAAATTCTGCAGTCAATACAATTAAAAACCAATAGTTTTAATTAAAGTAAAGCAAACCAAAAATACTGAAAAACACTGCACAAACTAATTTCAATAAGAAAGCAACAATTTCAAATAAATAGCGAATTGGCGTCGTCCATCGTCTGATATTGAACATCCATATCTTGACATTTATTTACATGTAAATCACACACATTCCTTACAATGTTACCGTTTAACCCGCAACAACAGTGTGCCATTCTTCAAACGAAAGCAATTGCTCAGCTTATCTACTGGTTGAGGTCGTTGCTAAACATTAAGACGGAGACAAGGCCCTCTCCTGGCCTCAGCGTCAACCGTGTCAGGTCAACCAGGCTGCCCTCCTTAACGGCAGACGGGCTGGAGCCCTGCAGTGAGACCGCCAGCACAACCTTGCCCTGTGAGACGCCGGCAGAAAGCGTGTAGTCGTCGGTCGATTCAGAACTTCCGAGATTCAACGCGATCAGATACGGAGCAGAATCCTTTGAGTAGCGCATGAAAGACAACACGTTGTCGTTGACAACGGCGTACTGCAACTGACCGACACTGAAAGATCGCTCCCTTCGGAGACGAGTAAGACGGTGAAACACCTGAACAGGTGACATTCCACGTGCGTCATTCATCTGCGACTGAATAAATCAGAGCAATAAGAATTCAAGGATCAGTGCCCGGCATTAATCGCCATCCATACTAAGAAACACAACGGAACATTCTCAATTTGTCTTCTGTTGATTGCAGTTTGGCTCAATAGTTTATTTACCAAGTAATTTCTCTTGAAAGCGTAGACTATTTTAACTTTTGGAATCTGTTGAAAGAAGAATGAGAAAGGTCGTAGACATACCTCAACATCTGTCATTGGGTCAAGAGCAGGCCACGACACAGCGCTTGAAAAGCCTGCGTCAATCCTCGATGACCACTGCATTGGAGAGTGAGACTGATCAAAGTTACGATCCTACAGAAACAACAAAGCAAAATGAAAAAGCTTCTATAGCGCCACTTAATAATGCAAAGAAGCACCAGCCAATGGAACACCAAATCGAATCCATTCAAGATCCACGTCAACTAACGAGCAGAATAGATGCTAACAAAATATTCACTGAATGGTTTGGGAATGAAAAGAATTTACCAGTAAATAGAGAACTCATCACCAATTTTACCAGTTTGATAGTTTGTCCCGAGTGTTTTTCATCCGACAGCTGAATGTCCAACATTCCAACCTCATCACCGTAATAGGAGACGACGCCTCCCGGAAGAAGCATCACCAAAACATTCAGCACACTCTGGTAGACAGGTCCTTTGCGGCTCGTCACACGCCCCAAATCAGGACTGCTAAGCTAAACCAGTAGGCAAATAAACATACAAAGTCACGACCTGCTAAAAGACTCCATAAGAGAAATATTTTACACAAAACTTTTGTCAAAATTTCCCCATTACAATCATTTACCAGAATGAAAAACATCCAAAACAACAACGACTCATTTGCAGCTGAAACATCTAAGTTAGAATTTTCGAACAAATCTAGAAATAAGTTCAGCAGATGACTGACCATCCATATTGACTCGTGTTCTTCGGGCAGATGTGTCATCCAGTCATCAATCATCTCATGGAAGCACCGCCCACCACAATCAGCATGAATATTCATGAGTGCATAGCAGAGGGGTGCGTCTGCACCAGTGAAGTAGTATTTGATGGTATCGCTCGCAGAGTAACTCACCACATCCAGCAGAAGACCGCTAGGACAATTCAACACAATTATTTCAATTCAACTTCATATTTTTAGCTTTGCACATAGCAGCTGTAGTTTAGCCACATTAAAAATTGTATAATACAATCATTGGTGGCACCACAGCCAGGGTTCCAGAATAGTGGGTGGGAGGGGGGCGCCACATCGATATTTTTGGCAAGTGAAAATTAAAAAAGTGTACAAGCAAAAGAGGCCGTGAATTTGAAGGAGTCCTCGGCAGATTCACGTCTGCCATGCGCATCCCTCATCCCCCAAAATTGCTCAATGGTTTTGAGCAATTCTCTCACGACTGATCCCATCCAGAATAGAGGGCTCGCCCCTCTCCTCGTCCTGGTGCCCTTGTGGCTGTACCAATGACAATCATCAAGTACAAATTTAGGAGAATCCATTCGAATATTCTTAAAATCAGAATTCTATCGCTTCTCACAGCTTCCTTCCAGATTTGAGTGAATAAGTTTCAATAAATTCTCTCCACGTTCCAAGAAAGTCATGCAAGTCTGGCTGATGTTCTGTGTAGATGTGAGTCACAGATCGGTAATCTCCCTTAAAAGATAACAGCTAAAACGATAAGCTCTAAGAAACATGACCAAAATAACATCAAATCTACAGTGGAAACATAAATTATCCATCTAAGCAATAAGTCAATTTAAAGAGTTAAACAAATCCAAACGCCAGAAAAGAACAAAAACTACGAAGAATCTGACCGGCATGACATCTGCCTGCTCAACAAGTGGTTCGTCCAGCTCCAGGTCATCGGTCTCGTAGATCACATGACCACTTCCGATTGTCAAAGCATCAACACCTCGATCGAACCAGAATCGAAAAATCTCCTTTAAGTTTTAAGACAACATACAACCACAACATGTTTTACCCATTTTCTGCCATTTCTTGTCATATTGAAATCATAACAAATAATAACAACTTACATATTTGGGTTTTACCAAATTTACCATAAAATTGATAAAAACAGTTTGGCCAAATGTCTTCCACAAAAACCCCATCAAATTTTTACCAAGGATCAAAGAAATCAGCATGATCTTCTCAAGACCAATGGAACTCACAAGGAACTCTTTCCGAACTGAAGGGTTGCGATGATTAAGGTCAGGCATAGACCGGTCGTAGTAGTGATAGTAATACTGCTGACGCTGCTCATCATATGTCCATGCTGAACCTCCGTAGCGACTAACCTTCAGAAACAAACACCTCAAGGTCACTCACTCACTTATTAGAATGACTCTCTAGTAAATATCATAAGATAACATCTTAAACAGCATAAAGTTCTTACAAATGAACTCTAAGTGATATAGATAAATTCACCCTGTTAAATGCAGCTTAAGCTTAAAGAATGTATCCTTCAATATTTATTATCGCATTTCTGCTGTAAACAGAGAAATTAAAGGACACCAAATATTGACAGCAAATTAAATATGAATATTTCTAGTGAATGACATCTTGATATCTGTGCATAATTAACCAACCCAATTGTTTGGTGGCAACTTGGTGCCGTTAGGCAAAGTGAATCCGTTATGCCAGACATAATAGTTTTCATAACCATTGTTGCTTCTCAGCTGACTCAGTTGAAACCAACGATGTTTCTGACTTGTGTGATTTGGGATCAATTCAATGACAACTTTGATGCCTGGTGGTTAAAAAAAAGAATAGCATTGAACTTGTTCCAAAACCAATGCAAACTGAAAAACCATAAACTCCCTTAGGATTCATTGCAGTGTATTCATTTCTGTGATTTCAAAATCATCGACAAAGGGAAGATAGATATTCTGATAGAACCATTGGCTAAATTTGAAACAAAATTACTCAATTTATAGAACTTTCACAAAAATCATATATTAAAAATATCTAAAATAGAAATGCATCAGAACCTCTGTCGTGTAATTCCTGAACAAGTTTGTCAAAATCTGTGAGCGTTCCATACTTGTAATAAATGGCCTTGAAGTCAGTGACATCGCGGCCAAAGTCTTCAAAAGGTGAGTCATAGAAACAACTCAACATCACAGCATCAACACCGAGATAAGAGATATGATCCAAACGCTGTCGAATGCCTGATAAATTCAAGTCAAAATGGCAAATCAAAAACCCAGAAACTCTGGCCAACTACTAACACCCATTATGCTTAGAATACTTCTAAATACATCTTCATCTGTGTATGCATTCAAACTCTGGGTAACTACACACGGGCCAAAACACATGCTAATTAATCTTTCTAGAGATGAGATACTGAAATCGAAAAAGAACATGCATATGCTTTGGAAGTGAAACTTGTATTCTACCGTTGATATCTCCGATGCCATCGGCTGTTGAGTCCTGGTAGGACCGAACGTAGATGTGGTAGATGACGCCTCTTCTCCACCACAACTCTGGCGATGCGCTCTTTTCGTCAAAGCCAAACTCCTCCTTCAGCCGTTCCAGTTGTTTCGCGTTATACCAGTTGATGACGAGCACGAACAGTCCTACGAAGGCAACGACGACGAAGTATGCGGCCCCCTGGCTGACGAGGGGCTTCAGGTTCGCCTGGGCCCTCAGCGATGCCAGCTCCTTCTCCCGCTCCTCAGATGAGTCCGAATCGTTATCATACTCCTTGAGGAGCTCCAGGAAGTTTGGATCGTTGAAATCCAGGTCAGGCAGAGGGACGTCGATGTTCGTCGTGTCCGGATAGCGCATCCCGTTGTTAACCCATCGTTTCCGGGGGGCAGCGAAGGAGGCGGAGTCCGGTCCTGAGGAGGAACCCCTCGTCGACGTCGCTCCAGACTCAACGGACGACGCCGATCGGTACTCACGCATCAGACTCTCGAATTCCGGATCAGACATTGTCTGAGTATATTCAGTCGTAAATCTAATTTATAAACGTTTTGCGAGATTATTCATTTATTTTTAAATATTAGAATTCAGGAAAACATGGAGATCATAGAAATAAATATACACTGGAAGTAGTTCATCTGTGGCCGAAGACAGTGGAAATTTTAAGCCAATTTGTCGCCATCTATGCTAAGTCTTACTGGTTACCGTGGCTATCATAGGAATTACCGTTAAATAATTTCTAATAAGATCATTTATTAAAACAAAAACGACTTTCATTAAAACAAATGACTTTATAGCCCGGCTTCTTTTCTAATTTTACAATAACGTGATCACACAAAATGGTGGAAAAACTGTCATCTCGTTCAACCATGGACGTTCAACGCCATGAACTCGTTCTAATATTAATCACATTCTATAATGGAGATCACTGTAGAAACGCTAGGACCAAGCTTTTAAATATTAAGGGCGTCTCGGAAATTGCCTAAAAATTTCAAAAACATTTAGAATTGTACGCTACTTAAAATTTTGATCCGCGACAAAGTTAGATCGAAATTTGCAAACCCCCGAGTCACAATTGTGCAACCATTCATTCTTCAAGTTGGCCGATCATGTGCAATTTTTGAAAGAACTACTGTACTGTATTTATAAGTTATAACTACCAAAAAGCTCTCCTGAATATTTCACAAGGATGCACAATTTTTTGTTGCCAAACACAATCACAAGAAAGACCGACAGTTAAAGTAAGGTTTCATTATAATTTATAACCTCCAAATATCTGAATATATTATTACAACCTTTTCTGCATTCAAAGACTTTAGTGACAAGAAGATGCACATACGATACATTTGAAAAACTACATCTTTTACTTTATTTAGCAGTTAAAAATAAATCAAACATCAATCCCAATTCAGATTTAGCACTCATTTACAATTAAAATTTAAAACAGCAGCAATTTTGAAAAAGTAATTGACAGGACAATCATGATAGAAGCTCAAAATTAATTTCTTCTTCTTACTCTCTTTACTTTCCTAACCAGTACCCACAATGATTCTTTGTCAACGAATATTAAGTGCATATAAAAGTTTACAGTTACAACAACGGAACATGTGCTGCCAAGATCATTCAGTTCAACATCTGCCATTGGCTACTCATGCACATCCACCAACTGCCCTCTTACAATTCTTTGAATAATCATGCACATGATGAAATCTGTATCAATCAGTTTCCCCAACATCAGATGGTCACCAGAGAGAGAGAGAGAGAGAGCACTATATGGGCGCTACATTCCATCGTAGGCTGGTCCCTCGGCACCCTGTGGAGTGACCCAATTAATGTTTTGACTTGGATCCTTAATGTCACAGGTTTTACAATGAATACAATTCTGCGCATTTATCTGCAGACGCTTTGAATTTCCATCCTCCGAATCAACAAATTCATAAACTCCTACAACAGAAGAATTATTTAGAAATAAAAAAATTTCAAGGAAACATTTTACTTCTAATTACAATTAAACAAGACTATGACCATCTCTGCGCTAAATTCAACTAAGGTTTATTTATAACAATATCATTAAATAGACCTGTCTCACTTGAGCAAGTCAATAATAACTGATTCAACTGAGCAGGACTTCTGACTGCCGTCTAATCCTTTCTTAGTTATCTTGAGCACACTGCTTCTCTAGATGACGCTTCTTCATACCTCTATTACTTTTTCTATTACTATTTTCTATTTCCCTATTACTATTTACTTTTTTTAAATGGCCCTTACATGTTAAAATAACACTTGTGAGTCACGACAAAGTCGTCATCCCCCACTCTTCCCACTCAGAATGTCCTGACCACAGCAGTGCATCACTTCCTGCCATGATGTGTATGTTTCCAATATGACATGAACCAGCCACATGAGACGATATCTCTTATTACGGTGGTTTGTGGCATTCCAAATGACACCCAAACCAACCATTCTTCTACAACTGCATTCAGTGAAGACCCATATTCAACTTATCTTCTGACTTCAGGAAAGCAAAGCATAGAGATCAAAAATCAAAAAAAAAGCAAAATGGCATTGTGTGTGTGAAAATTGCAAAATAGGTCATCCAGGTGCATTTTTTATCAACCAACCTGCAGGACAAAATCGAGCCTCAGGTCCATCAAATATTGCAAGATTTTGAGATACTGGAACAGAGTCATCTTTGAGCGTCAGATGCGGCGGTTGGTCGTGGTCGTGGTTTGTCCCGGTCAGAGCAACAGACGTCAGCAGATCAAATGTAACAACATTGTCTGGTTTCGGATATTCAATCGGCCGGCACTCTGCAGCTGGCTTCAGTGCTGCGTGGTCACCGTGAACTACAAGAAATCAAGCCTCAAGATCTCAAACGCTCTACATCCAAGACATCATCATTTTCATTTCAGTTCTCAGCAAAATGTGCAAATCACTACACAAAAACATCAACCTTCAACAAAGATATTTGAAGCCGAGTCCAGAGGAGAGAGAGAGAGAGAGAGAGAGAGAGAGAGAGAGAGTATCGCTGCTCTTACCTCCACTTGGATGAGCATGGAGCGTCCATGGCTCATGTCCTTGCGTTAAATACCAAACAGTTCCAGTGTAAAGAAGTCCACCGTAGAGGCCAAAGCGAGTGTTGAACGCTGGTCGAATGTTACGCGTTTTACGTAATTCCTTCCACACCCACGACTCACGGATTTTGTCTTCGTATCTTTCAGGATTAATGCCTAAATGAAAAGCCAGGAAAGGGCATCATTTCCATACTCAGCTGTTCATCCTCAAACAATACAATGATGGAAATGGAAGTTGAAAAGACCTGAAGCCATATTTTACCCTCTGTTGACGACTTCAGGTTTGGATCGGAGAGAGTTTCGAAAACGGATTCCGCCGCGATCATTCCGCTCTTCATTGCATTGTGAGTCCCTTTGATTTTAGCAGAATTCATAAAACCAGGACTACATCCAATCAAGCAACCGCCGGGAAACGTCAACTTTGGAATCGACTAAAATAGGCAAAAAGAAAAACACAAATAACCCTTCATTTTCATCAGCACACCAAATTTTATCCTATTTTTCTGATGTTTTCTCAACTGATCCTTACATAAAGGTAAACGTTCACCTACACTCGAGTTCGAGCATTGGGCCCAGCGCTGATCTCAGGGTTAAGGCAAGCAGCAATTTGGGTGGCTTGCACAATTAACGTAGAGTAGTTTGCCAGACCCAGGTTTTACCTTTGCAGCCAAAACTGCCACTCATTTACCACCGCCCTCTAGTGAATGAAGGCTGAATCGACCTTAGGGGCTCCTGCGGGAGTTGAACCCGTTCCATCAGTGTGCCGCTCTAGTGTGTTACCAATCTACCATCTTTTCGCCCCAATCTTTACATATTTAAATATAAAGAACAGTAAATAGACCAACCGAATATAATCTTTCCGCAAAATCTTTGATGAAAATTTAGGCAATTACAAGTTCTATATTTTTGAGAAATGTGTGACCTGTATGCCGCCCTCGTTCAGTGCACGAGCCCCGTACGCAATTCGCTTTCCACCCTGAAGGGTCGACAGAATGCTTGGATGGAGCTTAAACCGCTGGAATTCTCTGAAAGGGCTTATATAAGGATTCTTATAATCAAGTCCAACCTATATAAGAAAACAAAATTATCATTTAACTTCATGCCAGAAATAACTAAAAGAAAAGCAACATATTTTAAAATGCCCAAAACCAAGGAAGAATCATAACCATCCTCTTAGCAAAGAAAATAATAACAACTGCCTTACGTTGCTCATTCAGCTATTTTGATTTATACTTTATTTTTCAATCAACGTCATCACAGACAGTTCCTTCCGACAGACAACCAGTCAGACAACCGTAGTAGATAAGTAAGAAAGTCGACTTACTACAAGTCCAATAGCAATTAATGGCTGATCACCTCCAAGATGATATATGAATGATCCACCATAAGTCCGATAGTCCTGCATAAAATGAAAAATTGAATTTCAAATAACATCTCCACAACATTAATGATTGCATGAAATCTGTCCCTACATTGGCCGCCTTAATCTGCCACAGTTGAGTTTCATGTCTTGAGAGCTGCTGCTCTTTCTCTTACCGGTGCCACTCCATCATATCGACCAGAGCTACTCCATCCTCTTAGCTCTATCTCCATGAATCACCCCACCCATTGGCTATAGCTGCTTCATACTAAGATTAAGCAACTAGGAATAAGGAGCAACTGTGGTGCTGCTTTTGAAAGTGCTATAGAAATTAACGAGATTTTACTTACTTACTTATCCCAGCCTGGCCATGTCTTCAGTCTACAGGACCTCCTCAGTGTGCCCCAATCATGAACCGCATAATAATTCCAGAAGCAAAGTTTTGAGTCAGTTGCCCCTATTCTCTGCAATGCTCTTCACCCATGTACGCATCGTTTGGGTACACTGCAGATTCAATGGCCATCTTTTTGCAATGACTTAAAACACATTTCCCTATCAATATATGCGGTAATCGCAGCAGTAGTACTTCTGGCCGCTTCTTCAGATGAGGCGCTATATACAAGTATTCTGCTACATTACGTTACATAATAACACCGCATACCAGTGGCCATCCTGTAGTGTGTTCCACTTGACCTGGATGGTGCTTGGATGGATCAACTTCCCACAGCTCCTTGAATCCGATCCCATAAGCCTGTGCCTCGCACTTCTCTCGCAGATTAAACCGTTGGTAAAGTTGTTTAGCAAGGCTGCCATGACAACCTTCAGAAAAGATCGTGCACTTGGCATGCAGCTCCATGCCTCGCGAAAATGTTTCCTTTAGACAAATACACTCGTAAAACTTCATCACCTTCAATCTATTAACGTAAACTCTTGATCGTCTAATATCAATACAATGAATGGCCATGCAAAGTCTCACATATGTTTCCATTTTGAAACAGAAATTAATTTCTAGGTCAGAGTTCAACGGTTCAACTGAATGCGATCAGAATATAAATGATGAATAAACATGAGAGTCTGCAAGATGACTCATCCACCTTTGGCGACCCATCTTTATGTATTCCGACGTCATTTGTGGCAATTCCTTTCACGCTTCCATCTTCATGATAAAGAATCTGATATAGAAAAGCAGACATTCAATCATCCGTGATGTTGCTTCCTGTAAGTTTTACTCATTTTAAAATTCACTATGAAAATTCTAAAGAATCTATACAAGAAGAGTTGGAAGTCCACATCTGTCGTTCTAATTTGTATAAAGTACCACATCATCAGAAAATTCTGAAACACGATGAAGACTGTAAACTTTACAAATAACCCTCTAAAAATCTCATAAAAAAACAGAAAATGTCCTGACCTCACTGGCTGCATAACCAGGGTAGAGCTCAACACCCAATGCCTCCGCCTGCTCCCCCAACCAACGCACCACGTGACCAAGACGAACCACATAGTTCCCGTGGTTATTAAAAGGAAAGCCTGGAAAATTAACGAAAACAATTGCAGTCTCAGAGAAAACCAAAGTGTATAAGTAATTCAATTGCACAAGAACTCATTCCACAATTTTACGATACAGCAAAGTATAAAACACACTGGATGAAATAACAGTTTCTAAAACTACAATAAGAGGGGACACAGAGGAGCAGTCGTAGGTTCCTACCAAGCATTTGGATCTGACGTATTAAGGAACTGCTGAGCGACATTTGACAAGTGCTGTTCAGTCCCAATTGTCAGCAAGAAAGGCAATGGGCATGAAACTTCACACACTCATCTCAACCCCTGGGGGGGGCATAAAAGCCAATTGGACCTGCCCTAGAACAGAACTACAACAAAGAAGAAAATCAGAGGAACAAACCAGGAAGAATAGGGATTGAATTCTCCGTTTCTCCGTAAGTAAAGCAAACCGATCTTTTGTAACTGGAGTAAGCGGCGCCTGAAAAAAATAACAAATTCACTCGCTTTTATTATTCTCAGTATTTTCTCTGCAAATTTTTAGCAGGCGCTGTGACTTGATTAAGTCAAGACCATTGAAGCTACTGAAATTGTAACAATCAAGAAATCAAAGTAAGAAAACCAAAGACATTCAGACAAAATTTTGAAAAGCCCTAGATAAATCCCAAATAACGTCCATTGACCACGAACAATACTTGAATTTACAGTCTGAAAATTAGGTTTCAAGGCAACAGAATGCCCAACTGGTTTCACGTACACCTTTTTCTTTCCAGTCAGGGAACAACTCATTCAGCGCAGTTGGTTCAATGCATGCACCCGACATTATGTGACGCCCTAAAATATTAGGAAAAAAACACCTTTATTATCACATCATGACTAAATTTCTTCCAGGCAAATAAATTAAATTCCAAGAAATGAGATCTTCTTAGAGAGCAAATACACAGCACTAAAGTGCATCTGTTCAAATAGCACTTGTAATGTACTTGTAATGTATTTGTAATGTACTTGTGATGCAGTGTAAAAAAATGTTAACCAATTTCAGACGCCTTCTCGACCAAACAGACTCTCAGTTCCCGTCCTTCCTGATTGGCCAGTTGCTTGAGCCGACAGGCGGCTGACAAACCGGCCGGACCACCTCCAACAATTACGACATCTGCCTCGTCTGCAAAGCGCTCCATGTCAATGTCTAACAACCCAAAATACAAAGAAATGGTCAGCGGCTAGCATGTTGCCAATGTCAGTTAATGCTGTCAAAGGAAGGACAATGATCCAAAAGAGCTGTCCAAAAACCAGGTGACTGTAAATCTACCAAAGATTAAACGTGTAGCATTATAACTTTGATATCAACTTCCTCTCACGATGACATGATGCTGATCTATGCATAATCATCAGCAGTTTCGCCAAAGACTAATATTTTAGCGGTGAGCATTGACAGAGATGACAGGAAAACAACCATCTAAACTGGCAATATCAACATATACTCATATTCACAAACACTGCTTTTGATAACTCAGCATATTTTGCAGTTATAATACATCAATAAGAAATAGCAGAATACAATAAAAAATTTTAAAAACTTAACTAAATTTCTTTCCACATTTTCACATAAATGATGCTTCATGGCATATACATTAGGAATATAAAAGGTTACATTTGGCATCTACAAAAATTAAAAATTAAAATGATGCATTTATTATCACATCATGACTAAATTTCTAAGTGCATATTCTCTCCTTTTGAGCAGTTTTATTTGACCTTTCCATCTTGGGTCTGTTTCACGTGGAACAATGCTGTAATGCGTTGTGATTCTTGATGTTCCTGCCAAGGAGCTCAATCGACGACTGTGAGCCAAGCCTTCAATAAATCACCAAAAGGAAGAAAACCAAATACCCATTGAAAGCCTTCAACACTATCAGCAAACGACTGAAATAAAGGCACTTTTAACACAACACTCAATATACATATAAGGAATTGCCACGATGACAATTTCTTAATACGATTTTCCCTCTTAAGGGACCGTGGACTGATGTTCATATAATCATATGCACAATTACAATGGCACTAAAAAGGCTTATTTATGGGCTTATTAACCATTTGGTGCGCCATATAAATGTTCTATTATAGGACAGCGAGTGTTTTAGTGTTACAGTGTAGTCAGCCGAC
This sequence comes from Metaphire vulgaris, assembly GCA_018105865.1. Lineage (NCBI taxonomy): Eukaryota > Metazoa > Annelida > Clitellata > Crassiclitellata > Megascolecidae > Metaphire > Metaphire vulgaris. The sequence goes on from CM030837.1 coordinate 20,204,348, forward strand.
CCATTTAATAACACAACACCCTCCCTCCAATATTCATATCTGATCGCTAAAGTTGTGAACTAATCGAACAGTTATTACAAATAAGAGATAAAATTCTGTGAGTTGAACGTCGAACGATGCGATGTCTCAATTGACAATTCCAAAAATCTCAATCGGAATTTTTGCCTACTTTTAAACATCATCTTGTGCGCCGCCATCTTGAACAGTTCAGAGGTCAAGCATTGAACTGTGACCTATTTAGCGATGATTACCCTAAATGGGATATACAGCTTTTCCATTACATTTTGGGTAATCTAATCTTGAACTTTTATAGCGCCACTTTCATAATGCACAGGAGCATCAACCGATGGCACACCAAATCCAGATAATTAAAGATCCAGTTAAAATCCAGTGTATCCGGCCAGGCAAACGGGTGAAAGTCTATGGTGGATAGGCCAGGTAAAAAAGATGGGTTTTTAAACTGTTTCTAAATATCTGTAATGAATTTCCAATGCGCACATGTTGAGGCAATGAGTTCCAGAGTTTGGGGGCAGCCACTCAAAAGGCACGAGAACCAAGAACTGTCCGAGTATGGGAGAGGGAGAGAACTATTGCAGACGAGGATCTGGTCGAGTATTTGCTTGTTTGCACAGAAAGTTTAGAAAGAAAGTAACTATAGGTTCCTTGTAATAAAGTGCTTTGTATACCTGAAGACAGATTTTAAAGTCTATCCTTTCTTTAATTGGAAGCCAGTGAAAACCCTTACGAACTCGGGTTATATGCTCACGTTTTGGGGGGTTTGAAACCACCCGAGCCAGTGAATTTTGAACTCGTAATTAAGCCACCTAGCGATTGTATAAATAACTATGCTGTTTTACTCATATTTATTGTTATAAGGGGCTGTCCATTAATTACGTCAACAATTTAGGGGAGGGGTTTGAAAAAGTTTGACAGTTGTTGACAGGGGAGAGGGGATCAAAAGAAGTTGACGTCAACAATTTCACTTTTTACAAATAATCAAAAAATAGGAAAGTTCATGAAATACTACTTATTACAATGGAAAAAAGCATGACAAAAAAGGTCATCACCACCACATTTTGACACTCGATGAGCAAAAAAGGGAAAAAATGGTCATCACCACAAAAACTAATAACCTTGTTATTGGGACCTGTCATTGATCTTGGGGGGGGGGTCAAAAGTTTTTGACATTTTGGGGAAACTGAAAGTTGACAGTTGACAAGGGGAGGGGGTCAAAATTGCCCAAAAATTGTTGACATAATTAATGGACAGCCCCTAAGCTTACATGTGATATTAAAGTCTATGGTTTTACCAGTGACACTCTATGGATCAGAAACTTGGACGATCAGAAAGGAAGACATAAAGAGATTAGAGGCATTCGAAATGTGGATCTGGCGAAGAATGGAAAAAATCAGCTGGACGGGAAAAATAACCAACGAAGAACTCGGAAGAAGCCTGGAAGAGGATAAAAGAGAAGAAAAGCCTAATAAACACTATTCGTACGAGACAAAAGAAGTGGATAGGTCATGTTCTGAGAGAAGAATCATGCCTACTAAGAGAACAGCGTTGGACGATGAAGCAGAAGGTTGCGGGTTCGATTCCCGGAGGAGCCCTAAGGTTGACTCAACCTTATTCGCTAGAGGGCGGTGGTAAACTTATGAGCAGCGTTAAGCTGCGAGGTAAAACGTGGGTCTGGGGAAAGTAATGGCGACCTATCCCAGATTAATGGATTATACCACCTACGTCACTGATTGCCTAAGACCGGAGATAAGCACTGAAACCGAACGCTCGGACTCTCGAGTAGGGGACCTACCTTTACCTTGATCTTACTTAATAATAGCACATCAGTGGCGTAGCCAGGGTTCGGAATAGAGGGGCGCATAGACAACGTCGGCTAAAGAAGTCTCCGAAGGAAGAGCCTCTGTCCCCTGTCGTTACAGAGGTCTAATTCACACGTTCACGTATTCTATTCGAACGTTTCTTACCTACTCCGCCCTAACTTCTCAACGGTTTCGCTCAAATCCCACGACCGGTCCCCCTGTCCCAGCCAGACTACGGACCAGGCCTCAGCGGGGTCCCGTGGCTGCGCCAATGCAGCACTTGGCAATAATCAATAGCACTATACTGAGTCCCGATTATATTGAGTCCCGATACATTTAAGGATTTTAAGCAGAACACTTACGACGATTTTTCTACGTCATAATCTTAGTAAACAATGCCCAGTGCCTGCAATTGCAATAATCAAAAGCACGCTGCACAGTATTTATATATAACGACAAGTTCAATGTCTACATATGCGCTATATATATATATATATATATATATATATATATATATATATATATATATATATATATATATATATATAATGTGTATGTCTACTGTTTTTAATAACGAATATAAATTATTGATAATTCAGCAGAATAAGATGCAAACGTGTCTATAAACGACAGTTTAAGAACATAGGCAGCTTATAGTATGTTGTTCGTCTGTGTATGAGGTCTAATGCTATTCAGTGTCGCAGCTGTTTGGAGACTGTGTAATATTCCAGACGCTCCAACCATGTCTCACTCGCCCTCTTCTTCTCCTTCTTCTTCATATTTCCGTTTCGACGGCGGTCCTTGTTCGGCCGATGGTCTTCGTTGTTGTGGCGAGTGTTGTGGTCACTGCACACGCATTGACAGCCGACGGAGAAGCCGAAGAAGAGGAGGACAGTCTCACGCGAATATCTTTGGTACTGGCGGATTCGCTGCGAAGTGATTCCAAACGCATTGCATAGGAAGAAGAATCTGCGTCGAAGGAAAACAGCCGTCAGTTGTTTTCGGTTACACAGGCTTACTACTTGCCTCCTAAACCACTTAAAATCACATTATTATTTATTATAAAAAGAAAGCAGCATTAGGTTAAGGTGACAGGGTTTTCCTCGTACCATGTCGGCAACTTGTAAGGTCTGCAGAGGGAATTTATCATCATCATCATCATCATCATCATCATCATCATCATCATCATCATCATCATCATCATCATCATCATCATCATCTCATTTCTAGGCGCATAATGAAACCTAATGCACCTCGGCTTGTGTACTAAACAAATATGTTTTCAGAGACGAGAGAAAAGTTTCGCGGGAAAGTGTTTCGTTTCTAAGATCTAAGATTTGGCGGTAACGAACTCCAGAGACCTCGTGCTGATCGGTCGGTTTCTTCCAATGTCACTTAGTAGTTTGCAGTCCCTCATAAGATATTCTGGAGCTTCAGATCTTAGGCATTTATCTATGAGTGAGATTATAATCCGCTTTCGAACTGCATGGTAGCCAGTGGAGGAAGGTCTGAAGGATCGGTGTGATGTGCTGGCGTTTTGGATTTCGACTTAAGAGGCGTGCCGCGGAGTTTTTGGGATTGCTTGAAGTCTCCTGGTTTGATTTTCTGGGATTAGATAGAAGAGACTATTACAATAGTCAAGATGAGACGAAATAAATGCATGAATAATAGCCTGTTTAGGCGGATTGGAGAGCAACAGACAGTTCGGTGCACAGCAACTGCCCTCTGCTGCGCCGGAAACAAAGACACAGCAGAGACAGGAACAAAGTAAGTGCGGTGGGGTGGTGGGGGTGGGAGGGGGCGGCGGCGAAGAGAGGGAAATGTCTCACGGCCATAAGACTGAATCAATCGCATATCCTCAAAAGCCCAGTAAAAAACTAGGATTAGAAGAGATGAGACGAAGGGAGAGGGAGAGGGAGGTGTAGCCGTCAGTCATTCACGAAACTCAAATCCAACCAAAAACAACAAAGAACTCATCTCTCGAGCAATTAATCATCCGGAGCTCACAATCCTCTGCTCCTCCTTCTCCTCCTCCACTGTCCCTGATTATAGGCCAGAGGTTGTCAACCGGTGGTACGCGTACCCCTAGGAGTAGGGGTATGGAGCTGCTGCCAGGGGGGTACTCGAAGAAAAACAACAATTCCTTTTAAAAATTGCAAAGAAACGCGAAAAATAACGATACAATGAGACAAGCGCAAAACCAGTAAATGAAATTGAACGCGAGAGAAAATGGCTTAGATGCACGTAGCCTATAGCGTGGGTTGGCGTCTGGCTGGCCAGTGACCATCGCATTAACCCCTTAACTGGGTGCCCCGAGTAACGCTCGTCCATTTTACATTGAGTTACAAATAGTTGCCCAGTTAAGGGGTTAAAAGTTTTAAAACTGGTCGCCGTATTGAATTGACTCGATGACTAAGAAAGATCGCCACCATTTTATGTCAACCCATAAAACTATAAATAAACAAGGAAACGTCGAAAACGACGATTGAGCAACAGAGCAGGGCCAAGGGGGGGGGCGACGTAAGTCCCAAGGGCAATGGCGTGCAGAAGCTGGGCCTGGTTGGTTGATGCACATGCACAAAGTTGTTCAAAAATAGAAAAAATCGTAGCCAGCATTTCCCGAAATAGGGACGACACGTCGAAAATGTTTCCGGTTTTTAAAGTGAAAAAAGCATTTACGAGCAGAAAAACGTTGCCAGGTCAAATAAAAACTTTTGCCTTTTTTATTTCTTAAAATTTGCAATTAGTATAGCATATACCAGGTACTTGACCTCTCAACTGGTGGTGCCCGGGGCCACCGCCCCATCGCCCCTTCTCTGCACGCCACTGGCCTAGAGGGTGCGCGCGAAGTTCAAATTCTGCCAGGGGTACAATTTTTAAGAAGGTTGGGACGAATAAGAATAATTGATTTTGCGCATTATTCGCCTTCAAATCGAATATTCGATATACAGCCCTAATATTATGGCGTACTCTTCGGTAGGCTCTCTTCATGCTTATATTCACCACCTCTCCCTCTCTCTCTCTTTCATTTTTCCTTTCCTTCTTCTTCCCCTCCATTTCCGTTTCTCTTTTACTTCCTTCCGCCGTGAGGATCTTAATAGAACGCCTCCAGTGGAGACTAACATGTATAGAAGCCGTCTGTTGCGTGATATCTACGGTCAGTGGTCGATGTCGATGGTCGCCACTTCCTCTTTCGCATTCGCCGACTGTCGCTGACGTCATACATCGGAAATCCCAGAATGCAATTTGTCTTAACATTCACCTCATGAAATTCTTAAAGATAATTCGTGCAAAATGTCAAAATTTAAAAAGAAAAGTGAGAAATTTCTCACCTTTGAGATTGTAATTCGTGCTAAAATTAAACATAAACCACTCTTCAATGACGACTCTGCTGATGTATGCCTATGTTAGGTGCGCAGGTGAGTAGTGGGGTGCCGGCGCCCCTGAGGGGGGGAGGGGAAAAAATAGGGATTGTGCCTATGACTTGTGTCAAAAATGCGTTGACATTCGAAAAAGCGTCTTTGTGTAATCCACAATTGAATGCAATTGAATCGGTTCCGATGAAACATTTACAAGCGCCTTCTTCTTCTTCTTTGTCTGTGACATAATATGTAGTGAGGCTATTTTGGTCACATACAAAGAAACGCCAAAGATAATCTACAACAAACAATCCAACAAGGTATCATCATGCCGGGAAAAATAAAGAGAGGTTGGTCGAACAGAAGATGGGTGGACGATATAGAAGAATGGACTGGAATGGCTATAACAAAAGCAATAAAAGAAAGAACTACCTGGAAATGCCTGATTCATGACGTCACCTTATCTTCAAATACCGAAGGAAAGAGGAAATGATGATGATGATGATGATGATGATGATGATGATGATGATGAAAATGATGATGATGATGATGATGATGATGATGATGATGATGATGATGATGATGATGATGATGACGACGACGAGGCTATTTTACGATTCATAATTGCTTGTTTTTTTTACTTTTTTCACTTGAAATTTTGCGCCCCAAGGCTTTTGAACCCAGGGCATTGGGGGCAACCGCCTTCTGCCCCATACGCTGCGTCACTAATGTAGCGCCATTTATAACACATTGATAACTGAATTACATTCATTGAGTTCATTTAAAAATTGAGTAAATAATTAAGCGCTACGTCGTTTCATCGGAGAAGCAGATGACAAATATCAAGAATGACTAGAATGACTAACACCCATCTGCAGTTGGGGTCAGGGTTTAATCTAGGCCGTTTCCGGGAGGGGGAATTGCCCTTTTCCCCGGAAATTTCAAATTCCCCGGAAATTTTTGCATACTACATCAGCTAACAGCAACCCCCCTTAGCTGACTTCCCCCGGCCGGCCTTGTCAGTTTCCCCTCTCCCCAGAGTCCAGAGTCCAGATTAAACACTGTCTGGGGTTAGTCAGCTAGTAATAGTCACAATTAAATCATCGACGATGAAGATCGTCGGCCGTCGCGTTTTAGGTTTACCTGACCAGTAATTAATCGAAGCATTTACCTTTGAAAGACGTGCATATCCATTTGTTCCACGGAACCTGAAATAAACAAACCATGTCTCTGAGTCACTGAGTATGTGGGTAAGTATGCCTATGGTGGAAAAGGCATTTATTGAAGAGTGTCTTGGACCTACAAAGTGAAACCGATCGCGCGATGAATGCACGGAAAGAGCAGCAGCAGTAACTTAGTTCAAATCCATTCCCGTCAAACAATTCGCCGATTCGTTGATTGATAAACTTTGTTGACTGTTGGGGCCTCAAAGATTACGCAGAACTGCTAACAACCATTAGAACACGACCTTTTTTTTTTTTTTTTTTTTTTTTTTTTTTTTTTTTCGTCAGTAAAAAGGAGTATAGACCCCAACCACTGGTTGATAAAATTACGCAGAACTCAACACTTAGACATCTCATTTTTCTATAGACTCTCTCATTCTCTCTCTCTCTCTCTCTCTCTCTCTCTCTCTCTCTCGTTTAGCTTAGTCTGGCGGTACAACATAACTAAGCATTTGAAAGGTCAAATTATTAATTATTGAATATTTAAATATAGGGACTATGCGCTGTCGTAGACCGCAGGACCTAGAGTTCGAATCTTCTGATGAGCGATATTAGGAGAGAGAGGCGTCTCTTCAGGTGAGACCGACCGTTCCAATGCCGGTGTTCTCTCTCATATTCGATTGTTATTTTACGGTGGAATTTCTTTGAACGATGATCGCCTAATTGATAAGACATTGACAGATTATGAGAAGAACTCAGATTAGCTGCACAGGCGCACACTGCCTTCCCTGTAAATTGCTGTAATAATTCATAATGGAATTATTTGGTAACAGTCCCCCCACCCACCCACCCACCCACCCACCTCTTATCCGTGCGCTGTGATATTACGACAAAGATTGCGTCTGAATCCATGGAGGGCGCCACAAGCCAAATATTGGGTGGGCCAACATGGCCTGTTTGAAATTGGACAATGCAAGGACTAGTGCTACAGTAGGCTATAGATATGCAAAAATTCAGAAGAGTGATGAAACGAATTAAAAGACTGAATCGCAGATCCTTCGAGTTTTCCTCCTTCAAAAAGACGAAGACATTCGAACTGCGACAGAAGGTCGGTCACCTTGGCAACGGGGTCAACGCTTCGATCGAACACGGCTTAACGACTGCTTAGCACGATTCTTCCGCGGATCCTCTCTCCTCTTCCGTAGATTAACTGCGGATCTTAAAAGACTCTCTCTCTCTCTCTCTCTCTCCTTCCATCCACGCTCTCATCTTCTGCGGCCGTCAGCTAGAATAGCTGTCTAACTCACTGGTACACACCGTCGTCAGGTGGCAGATGTGGTAGAGGTGGCATAGAAGGTGGATGAGGCGGTTGGTGCGTCGACGAGTCGCGACTGTCGTTGCCATGGTGATTCCCTTTTATTGCGATTGTCCCTCGATTGTGAAGACGGAGAACGAAAAGCACGAGGATAATCGCACCGGATACGACGAGGAGGCCGACGATGGCCCCGCCCACCGCCTCCCAGGCCACGCCCGTAGCCGCCTTCCCTCCGACTCCCCCGCCACCGAAGTCGTCTGACCAACATAAAAACTAACACTCACTAGAAGCAGTTTGTAAGTCTCTGTGGCAAAGACAGTGGAAAGCATAGACTTTAATTATCACAAGTTTTGAAAATTAAGTCAGTTTTCCGCCATTTTATATTAAAGTAAAGTAAGTAAGTAAAATAAAATCTCGTGGATTTCTATAGCGCCTTGGAAGCTGCAACAGTAGCTGCTTATTCCTAGGCGCTCAGCCTTTCTTAAAATAGCTATGGGAAAGGTATATTATCAGCCAGGCAATAGTCAACATCCAAAGTGTGTTTCAATTATATCAAAACTCTGTATACACCTAAACAATTGTTACCATGACTACAGTGAGGGTAAAGTGGTGAAAAACTTGCTTCAACTTTTCGCCGCCTTAGCCATAGACAGCCTCTATCCAGTGTTCAACTAATGTCTATGATGGAAAGTCGAGGCCAATTTTCCGCCATATTTTTCCTTGGTTTTAGACCATGGTTACCATGGTTACCGTATAAATTACCGTAGAACTTCTAATGCAAGCCCCGGCTTCTTTTGAAACAAATGACTTTAAACCCCGGCTGTTTAAAACCTGGCTTCAATTAGGGATTTTACGATATACTGTGATCACACTTAACAAAATGGCGGGAAACGTCACAGTGAGAGAGCTAAATTCACGCGGATTATGGCCGATGACTTTCTCACTGAATTTATTTTTGTAGCACCATCGTATTAACTAGATTGTAAAGTGTAAACGGCAGTAACAGCTACAGACGAATTCTGTGGATTTAGTATTTTAATGCGCTGAAAAATGCATTTACTTCATCCCCATGCGACGCAAAGAAGACACACACACACACACACAACCATACACATATAGGCATACATGCTTCTCCTCCTCCTCCTCCTCCTCACCTGCCTGTAGTTGGAGACTGGCCACTTGGCTGGCGATGCTATGTAGCGATCCTCCGAAGGTAAAAACTCGAAAGTGGATAACTTCTGTCCGAAGAGTTTTCGGTTTCTGCCAAAGAAGAGACGTATTCTTTGGGGAGAGGTGGTCGATCACTGGCCGCCACTCCTCAGTGGTGCGATACTCTACCGCGTAATGTTGGACGGGAACGGGCGTCGACCTTGGAGCCGACCAACTGATGTTGATTCTATCGCGAGGAAGAAGATGGACGGAGAGATCGAAAGGAGGCGACGGACGAATATCTGTCATTTGAAATGCATTAGGAGAATCACGTGACCAAACACCACAGGCACACAGTGACCATCGGAATTAAGCAGTCGCTTTTCAGTTTGTGTGACAGAACTAATTAACATTTTCAACACATATAGAGGCGATCAACTCACTGACCGATGAAGGCGCCATGATGATTGACGTCATCTGTGACGTCATCGTAGACGTCGTCGACGTCACTGCTCTCGTACGATCCAAACTCTATTTCAAAACGAAGATCGGAATTAGGTTTTAAAACGACAGAATTATGAGAAAGTCTCGCCGCGAGAGACTTTTCGTCTGGGGGCGGAAGGCGATAGTCTCTCTGTCTCTCTGTCTCTCTGTTTCTCTGTCTCTTTGTATTTCTCTGTGTGTCTCTGTCTCTATCTCTCTGTCTCCGCAATTCGCGCCGAGAGACAAAAACGCTGTCACTGCCAAGAATTAACGACTCTCTTCTAAGAATTTCCCCATTTACCCCATTTAATAGCATTTTCTCTCTCTGTCGATCTGTCTGTCTGTCTGTCTGTCTGTCTGTCTGTCTGTCTGTCTGTCTGTCTGTCTGTCTGTCTGTCTCTCTCTCTCTCTCTCTCTCTCTCTCTGTTAGTATGTCCTCCTATTTTCTCAGTTTCTGTGTGTGTTTATAGGACCGGTTAGGGGAATCTCTGAGCAGAATCTCTAAAGCGCCAGATGAGTGAGATCGGGGACTATGAGACTGGTCACGTGGTCAGAACCGTCCTCCAATTTGTCTTTGCGAAGAATTCTCAGAAGATTTTCAAGGATTCGATGATCGACTTCGCAACTGTTGAACGAGGATCAACACAGAAGACACAGAAGTCAACGCCAATGCAGTGAAACGAATATACTCTCAATCATCGTGATCATTGGAGGACGGAGAGAAGGAAGGAATGAGGGAGAGAGAAGGAGGGAACGAAAGAAGGAAGGAAGGAAGAAGGGTCTGAATCAAATAGAAAGCATTTCAAGAAGGGAAACACAAAAGATAGAAGAACTTTTTAGCAAATGAATCTAAAGTAGAAGCAATTGGTCATTGACACTCTGTGTGAAGAGAGAGAGAGAGAGAGAGAGAGAGAGAGAGAGAGAGAGCCGTCTGTTGTGACGTCATCGGCTGATTCGAATCGTCGACGCAAGGGATTGTGGGACGGGGCAGCCACTGAATTCAGAGTGGTGGGTCCCACCCCTCCGCAGCAGAAGAGGGTATACTTACCCTCGCTCGTTACCCCGGATATCTGACGACTGAAGTGAGATTCTCCGCTGACGTCACGTGACATCAACATGAAACTATAAACGGAAGCAGAGAGAAGACCGTGAACAGTAATCGACAGCGTCTCATTCGAATGGAACACTTCCATCGTCTGCCATTCCTCCCCATCCTCCTCCTCCTCCTCCTCTTCCTCTTCTTGTTCCTCTTCCCTCCTCTCTTCTACCTCAGCGCCTCCTTCGTTTTCTTTGACCTCGGTCGCCGTCCAGCGACTGACTCTGCTCCGTCGAAGTCTTCGAAACCTCAGAAGCAAAACAGAAGTTTTTATACAGACAAACAGACAAACAAACAGACAGACAGACAGACAGACAGACAGATAGACAGACAGACAGAGAGAACTATAACTGCCAAAACGTATTTTCTTTTCATATTCGGGAATATAATTCGCTTCGTTTAATTTGCGCCCAGTTATTCAGAAGTTAAGCAGTTGAAAATTAAGCAGGGCAGCAGTGGTGATGATTATATCTGCCTGCACCCATTGGCCGGACGCTTCCATTCTATAGAGGGAACCAGTCATGGGCGGGGTGGTGGGTGGGAGTGATTCCCCATAGGTTGTCACGTAGTCTGCAATATTTTTCCAGCGTTCAGGATTTGAATCCAACATAAATCAAAATTGTTTGTTATCTGGGTCTCCAAAGAGCAGGCTTAGTCAATCCACGTGACACGTCCCCTCCCCTGTTGGATGGGGATAAGTAAATTATGCTGGCCCCTGATTCTAGGGCTCTGGCTACGCCTCTGCTGCTGCTGCTGCTGCTGTTGTCATAGTAACTGTTTTCTCAGATTCGCGAATGAAACGGTGCAACTGTCGGTCACCATAGAACGCAGTGTCCGTCGGCGAATGAGTCATACGGCGGAATCCATGACAACCGAGCAGAATTCGACGTCATGGCAACGGTGACGTTAAATGGAGCGGTGATCAGTCTAACTGCAAAGTAAAGAAACTCATTCGGATGACGTCATGACGACTGCTCAGCTGTGACTCTCGCATTTCGATTCACGATTCTATCAAAATACTCAGCCTCGAAGCAGCAGCTGGACAGATGGCGCCACTGACGGAGGGCGGGAGGCAGCGCCCTCCATCGATCCACATATAGATAAAAGAACGACCGGAGAGAGAGAAACAGACAGACAGAGACAGACAGACAGACAGACAAAGACAGAGACAGTTAGTGAGAAGACAGTAAGAGAAACAGATAGAGACAGAAAGAGGCAGACAGACAGACATACTGTACATACATGCAGACAGACAGACAAAGACAGAGGCAGAGACAGTTAGATAGAGAGGGAGGCAAAGAGACAGACAGACAGACAGAGACAGAAAGAGACAGGCAGGCGGAGTGAAACGGTCTCAACAGACACCTCTGACAACATGGCGCTTCCCTCTGACGGCTGAAAACTTTCTCCGATGTATAAGGGAGGGAGGTATACTACTACTACTAATACTACTACTACTACTACTACTACTACTACTACTACTACTACTACTACTACTACTACTACTACTAAAGGGCAGACCTGACATTAATGGGATCAACAGGTGGGGGCGGCGAACACCGAAGTCGAAACAGGCTCCAGAGAAGGTTTTATCGGCAATACCCCAGAGGGTTAATTAAGGACGAAGAGTTGCTGTCGCCTCCGACGTTGTCACGGTAACTTAAACAACTGCATTGATGTATGTCAGAATCTGGTATTAATAAAGAAAGGCCCCAGAGGAAGACACTCGGACGGTCAGAGGAAGGGAGGGGAGAGGGCGCCGGCAGGGGGCGGTAGAGTTTTTGACCGTTAGAGGGCAGGAGAGCTTTTGACCGCTAGAGGGCAGTAGAGCTTTGGACCGCTAGAGGGCAGTCGGGTTTTTGACCGCGAGGAGAGTCGGTTTTAGCGCGGGTGGCGAGCAGTCGAAAAGGCTCGAGGAGTGTCTTCTACTGGCCGTAAAAAGGAACTCGTGTTAATTTCAATGAAGCGCTAGGGCGATACTCAACAACAACTACAATATCATCTCAAACAACATTAATCCTAAGGAACGTCAACTCGTAAAGGGACCATTCTAAAGGCGACACAAACATCATACGTCAAAGCAACATCATAATTATACGTTAAAGGAGCCTTATACGTTAAAGGCAACACATCATATACGTTAAAGATGTCTTCAAAATAATCATCAATCTCCTCTTCAGGGCAACAATTCTTTCCTCTGTACAGGCCCCTATCCTATATACGTCTTCGGGTGTTTGAAGGGTGAAAGACCCCCCCCCCCCCGTGGCGACGCCTTAAACTAGAATTCTCTTATAAATATGAGATAACGATATGCATGTATTTTGGTCGCTGCAATTTCGCTCTTATGAAAAAGACACAGTTAGGATATAACTTAATAATGTAATATTGTTAACCTCTTAACTGGGGACCCCAGATATATCCATCCATTTTACATTGAGTTACAGTTAAATACCCAGTTAAGGGGTTAATATATGCACTGAATAGTCGTCGGCATTGACTGTGTCTATGGACGGCGTGCAATGTCAAAAATCTCAAAGAAGTCAGGAGAAAGGGATCGGCGGCGGTCATTGGCTGCGACTGGAATAACCTAAGAAAAGGTTCTAAGAGACAATCTGAAAATAGAAATGCTGTGCAGTGCTAATTGTCAGTCTGTGGACTAAACAGATATAAGATAATAAGATAAATAATTGCTTAGAGTCATCGGAATTGACATCTACCGTGTAATAGTAGAAATCTAATATAGGCATCTAAATTGCTGCCGTGGTCATCATAGGTCCCGTTTCAAGTGAAACCTACGCAACACGCCCGCCCTGGAGAGGAGGAGGGAGGGAGGGAGGGAGGACAGTCACGTGCGTCGGTTACATTTATGAGCCTCCACGGTGAGATAACCGAGTGCCTGGGCCCTGGAGTAGTGTTTTAAGATCCGCAGATGCTCAATTGCGCTGCGTTTGAACGTTTCCTGTCAATTATTTAACTCTTTAACTAAGCGTCTGTTTGAAAAATATCACACACACACATACACACGGTGGCGTCACTTAAACGACCAAACTGCACCGGATGCGATAAGGAGAAGACTACGAAGAAGAGTGTGCAGCATACGGGACGCGATGCGATCGTCCCGCACTTACCCTGGACGACGATGGCGGTGGTGGTGATGATGGTCGTGACGACGGTCGAAGCGACGCAGGCGTAGAGACCGTGGTCGGCGGACGTCAACTGAACGACCGTCAAAGTTCCGGAGTCCTCGAGAGTCCGTGTCGACGACGGAAACACTCCGCCGTCCAACTGATGCAAAAACCCAACAATTACTAACTCTTACTCTCTGTCTCTCTCTGTCTGTATGTCTGTCTCTGTCTCTGTCTGTCTGTATGTATGTCTCTCTCTGTCTTTCTCTGTATATATATGTATATCTCTCTCTCTCTCTCTCTCTCTCTCTCTCTCTATATATATATATATATATATATATATATATATATATATATATATATATATATATATATATCCACTCTCCAATAGAGCCAACAAGAGGGGAACAGTTGAAAGTCGCTTTCTGTAACTTCTTTTGAATTTATGTTGCTGCTGCCGTCGCCGCGGCTGAGCGCTGACCATCGAAATAAAATCGCAGCCGATGAAGTAAAAATCATTTGGAAGACTGGATCAGAATATGCAGAGACTGATTTTATCAGTCTGCGTCAAAGAAAGTTCTTTTCTGGGTAAAATTCAAATTTATCTCAGAAAATTTCTGTTTTAGACGAATCTAGTAAAACAAAGAGAACGCGCGGAGAATTTCGAAGACAAAAAGTCACGTGATTGGATTTATTAAACGGAGGATAATTGACTAAACGGTCTCATTAGTCGTCGTCATCATCATCATTATCATCATCATCATCATCATCATCATCATTATCATCATTATCATCATTATCATCATTTCTTTGTGAATCTCACAGTTGTCTAAAGTAACTGCGAAGGTTCTGCAGAAAGAATTTGGAAATATTAACAATTGCTCGGTTTTTGAAATGATATTCCAATAATAATAATAATAATAATAATAATAATAATAATAATAATAATAATAATAATTGTTATTAATAAATAGCAGAGAATGGAAATCTCTTTTGCTGACGATGAGTTCTCGGAATTCAGGATCTGTTTCTGCTGAGCATCGAAAACACTGCTGCAGGATAAGGGACATGGAGGAGGAGGAGGAGGAGGAGGAGGAGGAGGAGGAAGAAGAAGAGGAGGAGGGATAGGAGGAGGAAGAAACAAATGAGGATAGGCGCTTTCGTTGGCATTCGACGTAATCAGCCTCCCATCCCTTCATTTCTTTCTATCCTCCTCATCCTCCTCATCCCGTCCTCCTGCTCCTCCCACCATCCTATGACCCACGTGATCATAAGACAGGTCACTTCGCACGTGTCTCAAGTTCGTTAAGCCGCCATGGATACGACGGCTTCAACGATGCCATGGCAACGCGCTATGGCAACCATGGCAACCGATCAAACGACTCGGTCGCTCCATTCTCATGCCGCTTCCTCCTCCTCCTCCTCCTCCTCCTCCTCCTCCTCCTCCCTCCTCCTCCCCTTTGTTTCGGTCTTATTATTGGATCGCTTAAATCGAAACTCGAAGCCGGAGTCAACGTTGAAGGCAAAACGAAATCAATCATTCTCCGTTCCCTCCTCTGTCTGTCTGCCTGTATGCGTGTTTGTCTGTCTCTACGCATACGACTGAGGGTGGTGGATGGTGAGACGATGGGGGTGAGTTCTGTAGTCGTCGGGTTTATCTGCGTCTCGTGAAAATCGATCAGATGAAGAGAGATCACGTGACCAGAGAGACTGCGATTGGGAATGACACACAGGAAATGATTGAGACAATTCGAAGACAAAAATTACAGCGTCGAGAAAAACTTCAAACTGAGTTTTAGAAATGAAACAAAGGCAGTCACTAGTGGCCTTCGAATAGACTCTGCCATATGCATCAGCATCAACAGTGAACACATTCGTTTCGAATAGTTTATCGGCGTTCCATCGGCGCCAGTAAAAGAAAGGCAAAGAAGACGAAGGCAATGGAGAGACGCTTTTACTCGGAATTCAACGCAAAGCACTTTCGATGCATTCAAGAAATTAATTCATTCGCAGCTTAATCTGCGATTAGATTAGATTAAATGGAAAAGTAAACTCAGTTGAAGGAGGAGGAGGAGGAGAAGAAGAGACGAGTACGGGCCTCACTCATTTTCTCTGAATAACCCTCCCCTATCCTCTTCCCCTCTCTATCCCCAGGGCAGACTTCAGGCCTTGGGGGAGGGGGCAATTGGTTTGGCTGGAGGGGAAGACACAGTTCAGTGCAAAAGTTTGTGCCAGTGCTGGGTTCTTTGGGGGGGATTTATGTGGTTTGGGGGCATTTCCCTTTCAGGCCTGTATAAGACATTGCCCATGCAGGGTAGAAAATATCTTCGAATTTTCCACTGACGCCAGGCGTCATGCTTCTATTTGAGGTCGATCTTTTCCGTGACCAGGGTGTCACGTGACACGGGTGATCTACGTCACGTGATCTCCCTTTTGGCGGCAAATATTTGCTTATATAAGAGGTAGTTCTGGTTGCTAAGTGCAAGTAATCGAAATTAAAACTGAGGCATGGACTGTCTCGGGTCAATAACATTCTCATATGCAGGATGCGGTAACATCGCGATGTCAGCGCAGCATAACGAGGACTTTGACTGACCCTCATCCAGTAGACGATCGGTGTTGGGTCTCCCTCCGAACGACAGGGCATCGTCACAGTGTCCCCGATCAGCCGATGGTAGACAGGCTGCGGTCGAATCGTAAAGTAATGCAGGTCTGTTGAGAGACAAAACATTCGACGTCACGCGATCAGTCATTCGAACGCAAAATCAGCGAATGGACGACGCGTATGACGTCATCAGAGCACTGAAAATCAATCGATTTCGTTATCGATTATCTCGATCGAAGAGGAGAAAATCACGAAATTGGCAACAATATTACTCCGTGAATCCGATGGAATTGAAGACGATGTCCGCCATTTGCCAAAGCGCCCTCTGCTCATCAGAGTCACCAAACATCGCTCAGTCGTCGTCGTCGTCGTCGTCGTCGTCGTCGTCGATTGATTCTCTGAGAAAAGAACAATTCCTAGGAAATGTCTCCGTCGATCGATCATCGGCACAGACGATCTAAGGGGCAATGGGGAAATGGGGCAATGGGGAGGAAAGGGCAAATGAGCATCCTCCCCCCCCCCCACCCGCCCATACACGCACAACCGGTAGGTAAGAGAATTGGTCTCAAGGGCTTTCATCATTTTGTCAAAGAGCGTTCGACTCTTTTGATCGAATTCAACAAATTTATGCAACGGAGAAGTTTGATCGATGACCAATCGATCGATCTCAATTCATCGATTGAGACGATCAATTAATCTACTCACAGATCTCTATGACGAACACATCAAAAGTCAATCTAAACGAGTGCTAATTACGTCACCATCAGCAGCAGCAGCAGCAGCAGCAGCAGAGAAAACTGCTGCTGCTGCTGCTGCTGCTGATGGTGATGTAGAACGCCTACTGTCCACGGTCTTTCACAAGTGCAACCCACAAAGAGAACACCACGGTCAGCTATGCCTTCTTATTGCCCAACAACTGACCGCTTAGACTTTTTGCCACAATCAGAAGTCCTCTGGTCATCCTGGTCATCAGGACCATTGACCATTCGCTTCCATGCAAATATCTCCTCCACTCGAGATAACTAACAGCTCGACAGAAGATGCTTTCAAATGCAATAATAATTAAGAAATAACACGCGGTCTATTAATTAAAGGACGCGTCACAACCTCTGCTCTGTTCTACATTTAATATTCGAAGGACGGAAGGAGAAAGATAGGAGGGAGGAAGAGAGGGAGAGGAGGGAGGGAGGAAGAGAGGGAGAGGAGGGAGGAGGGAGGGAGGGAGGAAGAGTCTGATGCGGCTGCGTTTGTCGGGCAGAGAGTGAAACGGAGCAGAATGACGAAGAGTGATGTCAACAGAGGGCGCCCTTATCTGTCAAATCATATAGCGCCAGTTGTCTATAGACGCTACGTGATTCGCCTAAATGAAAGTACATTTTCGGTCGATGGACATGACCAGAATTCAAGCAAGAACATTTATTTTCATCTATAGAATTAATTCATACGATTTCCTTATTTAAATCATGATCGCATTCTATTTCAAATGCGATCATTTATTACAGTTATCTCACTTATCTGTGTTCTTCACAGCGATCTTCTTCTTCTTCTTCTCTCTTCTTCTTTCTTCTCTCTCTTCTTTCTTTCTCTCCCTCTCTCCCTCTCTCTCTCTCTCTCTCTCTCTCTCTCTCTCTTTGGTCTGTTTGCGCAGTGCCCTTGGATTCGTCTCTTTTGATCCGTCGATGTCTCTCGTGTTCTGTTGCCGCGTTCATTGATCCTTCGAAGCAACGACGGCCAGTGACGTCATCGCTCCAGTCGCTTTTTCCGGTGCCACAGACGCACAGACACGCAGACACACATAGGCGCATACTCACAGAGGCACAGACGGGCAGCAGCAGCAGTGCTCGCCTTCGTGTTTGGTCGATGGACGACAGAATTCAAGAGAACCTCTTCTTCTTCTTCTTCGGTCGTAGGTGACCACCACCGCCCTACCCTTTTCCTCATTGTCCGTAGAGGGGTGATCAAATCAATTGTCCGTCTGATCAAATCAAGTCTCCACTCGGAACTCATTAGGCACCGCGCATGCGCAGTCGCACGACCGAATTTATGCGGCGCCAGAGTGTGTTTCGGACGATTTGAGTGTAGGACGGGGATGGGGGGAAGGGGAATGGGGGGGGGAGAAGGGAAGGTGTTGAGCGCGGTAAATCCACCATCAGAGCATATGCATTCGATATTTATATAGCGCCATGAGAGTCTGCGTCAAGAAGGAGACAGAGTAGAACTGGAAAACTCTTGAAAATACAAAATAGACACACACACACACACACACATGCGCACAGAGACATACACGCAGACTGAGCGATCGACTGAACCAGATCCCAATATACCTGGCATTCGTCCTTTTAGAGCGAATCTATTTTTCTAGCGCATGATGAAAAGAGTAATGCTGTTGTTTGTGAGTAAGAAAGTGAAAGGTAATCGATTGCGATGATGAGTCATGTATTTCCAATCGCACCTTTTATGACCTCTGCTTAATTTCTGGGTTTATTTGCCATAGCGACCACGCATTTTTTGACATTGTTTAGACTACAACTAAGGGATATTTTTATCTAATGAGGTATTTCCAATCGCTTTTAGGGTTTATTTAGGCAGGGTTACTAAAGAAAACTATACGACCATTTCACTGCAGCTAGGCCTATACTCAGACGGCGGAAATAACCAACTGGATATTGACGTACTAACTACTAAGCACTTTTCTTAATTATGAATTTTAGATCAACATCTCTGTGGACCTAATCCTAACTCTTTAGCATAG
Source organism: Metaphire vulgaris (assembly GCA_018105865.1). Taxonomy (NCBI): domain Eukaryota; kingdom Metazoa; phylum Annelida; class Clitellata; order Crassiclitellata; family Megascolecidae; genus Metaphire; species Metaphire vulgaris. The sequence goes on from CM030837.1 coordinate 20,223,212, forward strand.
CAGATCATCCAATAGGAACAGTATTGTGTATGCTAATTTCTCTAACAGAGTCTTCATCTTCCAGATGCAATGTCTTAAACTCTTAATACGAAATTACGACAGAATTGTAAGAACAGAAATTGTTAATTGCTATGGAAACCCATCGCTGACACCGGATAGGCCTTAGGCCTTGTCCCTAGCAGTTAGGCCTACACAGGGGCCTAGCACATCTTTTGAGGCCGATACTCTGTGCCAATGCTGGTCATCCGCTGTTTTTCCAGTCTGTCTAATTTAAGTCAGTAATTTATATTCGACATTTAAATCGAAAATAATAAAATTATTCTTTTCGCAATTTCACAGCAAATGCCTCTTCTCTTCCGATTCAATTTCGATTCAAATAATCCGAGTATCACTTCATAAAACTTTCTTCCGACGGAAAAACTGCCGAACCGAAAAATATAAATCGGAGACAGACAGTCAGAGACAGAGACAGGGACAGGGACAGAGGCAGAGACAGGAAGACGAGCACAGGATGGTCAGTCGCTGTGAAGGAGTTCAGTGAAGAGAAAGAGAAGTCGACCAATCGAAGTCTTCGCAGCAAACGAAGCGATCAGTCGACGGATGACGTAAGCAGAGACCGAGTTTCTCGAAGGCGTCAATACAAAGGACACGGCGTTTCAAACAACTTCTATAGCGCCGTTTCAGACAAACACTTTGATGCAAGCAGTTAACCTTTTATCTCTACAATTGTTGTGCAAGTATATAGCAGAGTTTAATCTAGACTCCTGGACTCCGGGGTAAACTGACAAAGCCGGGGGAACTGACAAAGCCTTGGGGGAATTATGCTAGGGAGCTGCTGTCAGTTGATGTAGTATGTCAAAATTTCGGAGGGGGGAATTTGAAATTTCCGGGGAGGTAAAAAGGGCAATCCCCCCGGAAACGGCCTAGATTAAACTCTGGTATATAGTACAGCGGTTTGGCCAACAACACAAATCGAGACAAGACAGGCAGACAGACACGCAGACATACAGAGAGACAGACAGGCAGACGGAGAAGGAGATAATGACGATATCAGTTGCCTCCATCTAGTCTTCTTACCTTTCACTATGACGTCATAGGTCGTTGAGACATGACCTTTCTCGAGGGGCGAATACGTCATGCAGACGTATCTGCCTTCATCAGAATTAATGACGTCATCGATGACGAGATCTCCGTCAGAATCGATGCTCATTCGTTCTTCCGATAACGTCACGTCGATCACGTGACCCTCCTTCATCCATAAGACGAGACGCGATGGCGGTTGGGGTCAAAGGGACACGATATGCGACCGGACATGCCGACGGTCACGTAGACCACATTGGGAGCCGAAGATGCAGACAACAGCCTCCATCCGAAGCAGTCAATGAGAACGGAGAGCGTCAGAAGTGTGACGTCACTATTCACCCTTCGCTTCATCGTAGTCACGAGACCGATCACGTGGCTGCTGGTCATGTGACATTGCGTTTGCGATTCCAAAGAGTAACGCGGAAGATTCACTGTTAAAACACAGAGAAAAGAACTTTGTTCGAACTTACGATTTTATAAAAGCTAAACTCAGCTTTAAGATAATAAATTTAAATGTCAGCGAACGCAGACACCTGTGTGAATAAATCGAAATTACCTGTATCTTTGATCGACAGTGAAGATGTCACGTGGTACTGTTCTGATTGGTTGATGAGCGGTCACACAACACTGTGACAACAGGGACGTCGTGTTAAATTTAGACAGTCGAGAATTTTCGAATAGCACTCGATCAGAGCCATGTTGCTCAGTTGGTTGGTAAAGTGATCGACAAGTGGCTTCCGGAATTTGCAAGAGACGCGCCATTCGTGACGTCATCTCTGCTTCCTTTTTGACCGATTTGAAGAAGGATTACACGAACACAATCCCTCCGACCAGTCTCTGTAGATTGCAGTGTAGACGGTCGTTTGCTTCGTGACGTTATGATGAAGTCAAGATGACGTCATCTGACGTCACTGAGTGCGTCATTCGACAGATGCCTGACGCCGTGTCGCATTTAATTCGATTCAAAGTGAAAATCATTTCACGCGGAAAATATTCGAGGTGATCGTCAGCTCCGAAACTGCAAACGAGGCTCAGTGTTTGAGATCCGGAGGTCACACACAGTGACCCCGGAGACAGCAGCGCTCCAAGCGACGAATCTGTCAACTAGAAACTCCAGCACTCTCACTCGGCAACATTTCTCATCGATTTTATGGAAGGGCAGAGTCGAGAATCGGAGCTCCGTGGCTGGGACGCGCAGTCTGGCCAATCGAAATGCACGACCACGTCCTCTGCAGATCCGAAATCTTCCTCCAGACGAACCTCCAACCAACGGTCACTTCCAAAAGGTCCGGTGGATTCTCTCCGATTCGGTCAATTACTCGTCAGCCGTCGAAATGTCACCCGCTGCCCCAAGGCCACAATGCCTCCATCGCTGCTTTGCTGTCGACCATTTCGACCATTTCAACTGTCCCTTTTTCTGTCTCTCGTGATCCTAAATTTGAACAACCGACAACGGGAGACACTCGATCGTCTAACAACTGCGAGCGGAGGAGGAGGAGGAGGAGGAAGAAGAAGAAGAGGAGGAGGAGGAGGAGGAGTTAGGTCGTCCAGCCAAGAGATCGTCCGCCGAAAGCAAAATGATCCTCAGAACACAGAAGAATGCACAGAAGAACTCCCAAAGCAAAAAGCAATCGGTTTCCAACATCGAAGAAACACGACTCACTGACCGACCGACGCCCCACTCCCTCCTCCTCCTCCTCCTCCTCCTCCTCCTTCCCTCGGTCGCCGGCTGACGTCGATGCAACCACTTTCCTTAATTCTCTCTCTCTATCCAGCCATGCGTCCAAGACATCCGTCATCCGTCCATTCGTCCTTCTTCCGTCCCTCCATCTATTCATCCTGCAGGAGGAAGTCTTGCAAACAGATTGCAGGGACTGTACGCTTTGAATCCATAATGAAATGGCCTCAATGGCGTCCGCATGAATAAATGGATGGATGAATGAATGGATCTTATAAGAACTTAGATGATCTCATAATTATTAATCGCTCAACGGCTAATTACGGATATCGAGATCTTTCTTAGGACAAAGAGACAGCATCTGTAACCGGCTGTCAATTGGATGGATGCAAATGAAGCAATGCGCCACCTGGCGAATCAATTGTAACAATGTTCGCCAGGTGGTCGTGGAGCAATTTGAATTTTAAGGGGCAATTAGAAATTTTTAACAGGGCAATTCGAGAATGATATAGTAATAGACTAGGGGCGTAATGAGCCGATGAACGGGTACTTTTGGAATTAGGGGCGTAAAATTTGACCTGATGACCTTTTTGCTCGACGGACGTACTTTGGACAACTTGGCCCCGGGCGTTTTCTACACGCCACTGGATAAGTAATAGACTACTAATAGTGAACCTTTGGAATTACTTATTAATTTTCTAGGCCTCTAGGAAATCCTTTCTGAAAGTGTCTGGCCGCTTCCCCCCGCTCACCACCGGCTACGCCACGGCCGATGCACCCCCTATTCCGCAACCCTGGCTACGCCAAGGCTTCGATAAATTTATGCGCCGTTATGTTACGTTAATGCAGCATTAAGCCCTTCGGTCGTCCGACCAATGGTCGTCTTCAGATGCGGTCAGAGGGAAAGCGTTTCCTCCAGATGCCTTTTCCACTTTAGTTCGTCTTCGAAACTTAGCCGGATCTCTTGCCAATGGATCATCTCATCATCTGGAGTGTCATCTAATAACGCATCTGCGTAACAGGAGGCTTAGTTACTATAAACTAGAGAATAGCATAAAAGCAATTATACTCTACTCAGACATTATACCACAAAACTGTTCAATTTATCCAAAACTCATCTCGGTCGTAAAACTCCCAGATTGAAATTGAGAATAACTAGGGTAAAAAAATTTAACATTGTCCCCCACATCAGCGCACAATTAACTGCAACATGTCAACACAGTTTATAAAACTCTTTCTTCTTAATTATTATCCTGGAAACTAATATTCAGACATTTCAACACTTCTACTAAACGTCAATATGTCCTCTTCTGTTAATACTACGGACATAAGGACTATTTACAGTCAAAAGTAGGCATCTTCCCTTTTTCGTAGTCAACGCACATACACGCACACACACACACAGACGCACATCCACGACGTCAATAATTCATTTCGTCTGCTAGAGACGACGGCGAATCTAGGTTCCAATTTACAAAACAACAGCACAAAGTAATTCGGAATGACCTAACGAAGTCAGTGGCGTGCAGAGAATGGTGGAACGCCCGGGGCCAAGTCGATGATGATTAGAAAAATGTCTGACGAGCCAAAAAAAGTCGCCGCCAAGTCAATTTTGGCGCCCCTCTTTTCGGCGCCGGGGGCCACCGCCCCTCTCACCCTCTCCCCTCTGCACCCTACAGCGGACAGTCAAACGAAGAAGAGACGAAGACCGCCGCCGCCGCCGTCCAGTCAGTTGATGCGCGGCGTCTGTTGTTCGAGAAGAAGTCGCTCTTCATCTTCTTCAAAGCACCAGGAAACATCTCAAGTGCTTTGTGCGGATATACATACACATATGTATGTATATACTGCAGGCCTACATGCATATAAATGCTTGTATATAAGAATATATGCGTAGGGTTGCCAACCGTCCTTTATTTCAAAGGACAGTCCTTTAATGCACCTCTGAGTCCTTGTCCTTTATCGCTTTAATAAAGGACCATGGTTTGTCCTCTATTTCAAAAATCAAGTCATGAAACCACACATTTCAATTGAAATTTGCAAAACTTAGCGGTTGAACCCCATTTCAGAAGAAGGGAGATGACGTTTTTTTGTTTGTCACCACACTTCAGAAGGAAGTTAACCCTTTTTCCCCGCACCGGGTGACACCAAGGTTTTTCCGCACCGGATGTCCTTTATTGAAATTTGTCACAGTTGGCAACCCTACATATGCATGTGTGTGTGTATAGGGATCAGAGTAGATCGGCAGCGCGTAGGACGTTGCGTCCTATTTCAGCGAACATTCCATCGGCTGCCAGGAGAGTCGACCTGTTGGAGTACTCCGGTGGATTGGGATGAGTCCAGTGGAAGGCGTTGACGTCCTGCCGCCAATTGGGAATGCTGTTGGTGTTCGTGTGGTCCTTGGACATGTTGTGGTAGTCGGGTGCGTAGATCGGGTGGCACTTGGAGTGGTAGCAGATGACCTGCAGTCGCCGGTCGATGCGCAGAAGATGAGGGTATTTCTCCAGCAGCTTATACGGCATCATGACGCCGCTGAAGCCGTGGACGTCGTTGTGCAGGAGACGCATCGAATCGCGGAATATGCGCCAGAAGGGGGCGTTCCTCTTGCCGTACGAGATGCCGAAGTTGACGGAGTCCGGGAACGGCCAGCTCCAGTCGACCCAGTCGAAGGAGGCGACCGCCTCGTAGCCTCGGTCCTCGGCCGTCAACGGCTTCACCCAGATGGCGTCAGTGTCCGTGTAGATTCCGCCGTACTTTATCATTAGGTCGACGCGTATTAAGTCGCTCATCAGGGCACGGTAGAAAGGTTGGATCTCTCCCTGATAGATCTACAACACACACACACACACACAGCGCCTATATGTCTGAATTCATATAGCGCAATTTCTGTTGGCCTAATTATTATAACAAGGTTACATGTTAGAACGGCGCCGATTACAGGCGTGGTCTTCAGTTATATCTTGCAGTCGTTATTAACTTATTAATAAATATTTAAACTTTTAGTCAGATTCTTAATTTAATTTACAGCGTTAGTATTTCAAAGGAGTTTAGACCAACATATTATAAGAATATATAGGCTATAGCAGCAGGCGTAATTGACGCGGTTGACGATGTTTTTATGTGACTGCTTTGAGGTTCTGTTATAGATTGGCGATTACCTGGTGAGGAGGTGTTCTCGTGATGAACCTGACCCTGTCTTTCGTCTGATCCATCGTCTTAATTTCCCTCCAATAGTCTCCGGCTGGTTCCGAGTCTCCGTGCAAATACACAACGTCCACTTTGGCAACGAACAGCATACTGAGTAGACTCAGGTAGAACAGGTAATCCATCGCACCGCCTCCGATCCAGATCATGTGACCGATGTTCGGTACCAGTTCACGGTACGTTGGGACTGGTCTGCGTACCTCTTCCGTACCGTAGAAGATCCTTCTGACCAATCGACCAAACGGGTCTTCCAGTTCCCAGATGTCAATGGGATAGAAGCGCTCGTACAGGTGTCCTGACAGAATGGCACAGGTGCTGACGTTGTCAAGGTCTCCCCGGCGGTAGATGTGATGGATTTTGGCGCAGGTGGATCGCAGGTAACGAGTGCTTCGGTGGGTGTTCTGAAGCAGTTGCCTGTAGGAAGTGGATTCGTCGGAAAGTAGTCCGCGCCGCATCACAATGTATCCTTCCGTCGTGTATCTCTCGAGTCCGAAATCCAGGTCGACGAGACGCCGCCTGGCGGGAAAATTCAGCATCCAGGTGTTCTCTCCGACGAACATTCCTCCGTCGTCGTTGAGCAGACGGACGATGATCTGGACTCTCTCGTCGTAGTCCTGAGTGGCACAGTACCTGACCACCTGTGAATCCATCTGCTTCATCTCTATCCACGGGTAGTCGTACTTGAGGTCGTCCAGCCACTGGTTGTAGTAGACCTGGTCTGTTTCTATCTTCTGTTCGTAGTGGAAGTAGATTTTGTCTGGACTGATGGCGCGTAGGACACTCTTCAGTCCCAGGTAATGCTTGAATTCGAACCATCTCGATCCACACCACAGGTAGTGGACGTCAGGTGGGACGAGTCCTTCGATGAGAAGGGAGTTTGCCTGAAGACCGGTTGCTCCAAATCCTCCCTGTCCGATGGGATACCTTCCTTTCTCCTCTGCCGTGTCAGGAGGAACACGATTTCCGGGTGAACCGGACAGCGAATGGTCTTCCTGTGAAAGACGATCGAGTAGGCTGTTGGTTTCTGCTCTGAAACTGTCCGAGTCCATCAGACGGACGTCGCCTGAGCCGTGGTGGGGAGACATCCGCCGATGGTCTGACCCCCACGGGGTGCTGTGGCCGCCGAATGAGGAGAGCAGAAGGGCTGCGCTGAGAACGGAAATGGCGCCGAGTAACAGCAGACGAAAGAACCTACAAGATGGCGACGTGCCAGGCCTCATCCTCATCACTACAGTAAACAAAACAATAAATAGACGAAAAACACGTAAAATAGAACAATCGTCTATTTAACTGTCATAGATGTTCATGGATAATTTGATAGACTGAGTGTTTAACGAGTGTTAATGTGTCTAAGGGGCTGTCCATTAATTACGTCAACAATTTAGGGGGGGAGTTTGAAAAGTTTGACAGTTGTTGACAGGGGAGGGGGTGGGTCAAGAGAAGTTGACGTCAACAATTTCACTTTTTACAAATAATCAAAAATAGGAAATTTTATGGAATACTACTTATTACAATGGAAAAAAGCATGACAAAAAGGTCATCACCACCACATTTTGTCACTCAATGAGCAAAAAAGGGGAAAATGGTCATCACCACAAAAAATAATAACCTTGTTATTGGGACCTGTCATTGATCTTGGGGCGGGGGGGTCAAAAGTTTTTGACGTAATTATGGGGGGTTAAGTGAAAGTTGACAGTTGTTGACAAGGGGGAGGGGGTCAAAATTGCCCAAAAATTGTTGACATAATTAATGGACAGCCCCTTGTGCATTATGACAGAGGCGCCGTAGAAGTTTATTGATTGATTGATTGATTTAAGATAACAGCTCATTTACCTGTGACAATCCTTCGAGGGAGCAAGGCTTTGATCCCAAAGTCCTGTCTTTCTGTCATCTCTCGTTCAGAGCTTGACTCTCAGCAGTCACCAATATACTAGATCGGGCTGTAGGCGCAAATCCAGGAACTGCGTGCTGTGGTAGGGTCTATGCTTAAAATGTGGTTCTTCGGATGGCTTCTTAGTTCTGGAGACCAACAACAAAGATCAACACATGACAAAGAAGTAGCTGCAATATACGCAAAACAAACGCTGCTATGAGCTCTTCTAACGGCCCCTTAAGAGGAGCAGTAGTAGCAGTAGTAGTAGTAGGAGGACTATACAGCTGTAGGAGAAGGAGGAATAGCCGGATTGCGTAAGAACGCCTATGGACAACATTCATTCCGTCTGTTGAACCGAGCGAAGATAACTCACCCATTTGACAAATATTTGTCCTGACATTGCAGTCACAGCCGATCGTATTTCATCGGTAAGCAGAGTACATGTGCATGCGTTTCAGTCGTCAGGTGGGCTTACCTGCTAATAATTGATCGAACGTCACTCACCTGCCAATCGTCAACCACACGTCATTTTTCAACCGACTGACTAAACTCTGTAGGAGTCATCGAATTATCTCGAAACTTCTTCTCCGTCCAAATCCCACACATTGCCCTCTGACCTATTAGTTTCTCTCGGAGAAAGCGTGGGGGAGCCTGACCGCGGCCACCTAAAGCGCTGCTGCAGCCCTCCCCTGCCGTCAGCGAGTAGGAGACGGTGGCGAGGGGTCACGGGTGCTTGGCTATAGGCCGACCAGCAGTTTAGCGATCAGTGAACCGTGACGCCGTCTGCCTACGAGGTCAGACATTCAGAGGAACAAGTGTCGGTCACTGACAGATGATCAAAGGGTGGAAAAGGCTTCAGAGGACGGCGGGGGAGGGGAAAGGAAGATTTTAAACTAAAATAATCCCGAGAATCTTCCTCAGTTGAAGACAGCATTTGATGCTCATGCTAATCGCTCAGCAGCCTCAGCTGCGTCGACCGAGTGCTGTCTGTCGACCAGGGTTCGAGTATGTAACCTGAGCTGTGAGACATGTCTGCCCATTGCTTTAGCCCAAGCCCTGTTCTCTATTTATAGCCTTTTGATGTAGTGCATGCATATATATATATATATATATATATATATATATATATATATATATATATATATATATATATATATTAGTGGCGTCGCCAGGAATTTTTGGTTGGGGGGAGGCAAAAGAGGTTAGCGTGTCAGATTCCTTACCCACCCCTCAGCCCCCTCCTCCACGGAAAACTCTCACCGGATTTGCGCGAATCTGGTAGGTGGTCTGGGGCAGGTTGGGGGGCAGTTGCCCCCATCCGTGGCGACGCTAATGAGCAACAATCAGCTAAGAGAAAATTCTACCCACAGTAACTGCATTCCCTTCAAAACTCACCGTTATAGACTGAGCGTCAGTGCTTGCACCACATACACACCAGTAGTGCTTTGGTTACTTTAAAACAGAGACGTATTTCAATTAGGCTACACTGTGATGGGGTGAAAAATGCAACTCACCTCATTATGCTGAATAAATTGGCTAAATAGGCCAATGACACCACAAAGCAGGGACTATGAATTTCTCTGAGCCTCAGAGAAATATAGTCTGAGGACTGCAAATAGGGTCACTGCCTCCATTTACTTCCGAGTCAAACAGCGAAAACATTTTGAAAATCGGTTCACATTTGCCAAATTTATGGACAAATATACAGTGACATGTTTTTTATTGAGTCACATTTTTTATATAACGTGTTTTAAGTGCTGCTTTATAAGCGTAGGCCTATGGGCCGAAGCCAGGTCTTAAAATGAATATTAATATCGAACAATTTAATGCGTAGTGTATGCATACGTTATACCCAGTTGCATGCCTTCAGCTGATAATCTTAGCAAGCAATCCTAAAGCATCTATACTTGATAAGTCATTATGGTACACTGGGAATGTATGCATCAGATAAATTAACCCGGCGTCTGCACTTGGAATAACGGAAACTGGGGTGAGTGAACTGACTCGAACACGGTGCACTGAGGGTGATATAGACATGGTATTTTTTATCTATTAAAGCTGTATAATCTCCGCACCTGTAGGCCAACTGTTCGTTAATATATAACTGTGTATAGGGGCTGTCCATTAATTACGTCAACAATTTAGGGGAGGGAGTTTCAAAAAGTTTGACAGTTGTTGACAGGGGGAGGGGGGACTCAAACAAGAAATAAAGCAAGACACAGGAAAAAGTGGGACATCAGAGAAGATATGAGCATGAAAGGAATTTCAATCACAGAAGGAAGACAATTAACAAAGACAGAACTTCTTGGAAACATTTTGTCTACCGTAGCTATTGCCACAAGAGTTGAGAGAGCAAAAATTATGATTTTAGAAAGTTAGTTTGCAACTAAAAGTTTAACTACTTACCTCTAGTTTAAATTTAGTTGTAGTTAAACTAATGTTTTTAGTTAGTTGCCCATCACTGCATACAAGTTATGTAGCACTGCAACCAGAGCAAAAGGGCGGTTGCTGACGAAATTGAGAGGTAAACGACGAGCAGATCGCTGCCATGGCACACTCTTGAGTCAAATCCACACACGCTGAAGAAATTGGTCTTGAAGATCCACTCAGGCAGTGACAGAAATCCTCTGCTGCTGTTGAAGTCCTGTCTTGAGAAGCAGTGATATATTGCAGAACTGAAATAGAAATTAAAAATTGTTTGCAATTAGTTCAGTAAAACTGATAAACGAAGTAAAACATAGTTTACGGCTGAAATATAAAGCATAAGTAAAATAAGGACACCAAAAATTAAATTAAAAAGTAGTAATTATTAGTTGCAGTAAAATTAGCTTCTTCTCCCATTTTATTTCAAATTTATGTTCATGCGGACTGTTTAGGCAGACCGTACTGTTTGTACTTCTGCTGCTCTCCCGGTTTATTCTTACAAACATTTCATTCATCTTGACTCTCGAGTGTCTAAATAGAAAAGTACGAGTTTATCTACACAGCTTGCTGGTAGAAAAAGGAGTGATATTTGGCAATTTTTTAAAATATGACCAGGGCACCTACAAACATGAAGCTCAAAAGCAGCATTGCATATTGAATCATTTACATTTGATTGCAGACTTGCAGTCATTGCACACATACTGATATTGTCCCCATCTGATAGTGACAGCTTAGGTATTGCGCTAAATGTTTGTGCACATGCAATGGTAAGTGGCAGCCGTTTGTATTTGTTATACGTCACACTGTATAATATGCATTCAGCATATTAGCCGTGACTTACTGCTGTTAAATGAAATAAATATATAAAAATAAATAAATATATATATATATATAACTGTACTTAAAAGTAAGTTATTTTATTTTGGAAAATTAAAAGTATAGTATAACAATTATTTACAAAGTAGAATTATAACTAAAATTGAAAACTGTAATTGAAAGTCAAATAAGAAAGCCAAAACTAAAGAGTAAAAGTAATTAGTTTTGGAAGTAAAATATCACTGCTGAGAAGCATCTTCAACGAGAGAATACAGAGAAGATTCAGCAGGAGACGAAACTGCCAGTCGCTCGAGGTAGATCTGGATAAGCAACACGCTGTCAAACGGCAGTCGAGTTGACAAGCTGACGAACCAGATGACGGCTGATTATTCCCCTAAAATGACAATCAATATGCAAAATTCAGACAACCAGTCAAATAGAATCAATTGCTGCTCACATTGGCCAGATAATCAATTCATTGAGACTTTCCAAAACATGAAGGACAGCCTCAAGATAACCCCATATGATTAGCTGTTCACCCTCTCGCTGCGATGAAGCTGTGAGCCTGAGAGGGAGACCCCCCAGAAATTTTAGAATTAAAATGTTGAGATTAGATTTGACTTTCAAAATGTTTGGAACAAGCCCCAAAAACTAACAATTTTAGAGAAATAGGGAAGGTCCAAAGAAGAAAACAAATTGTCTTTCAACAGTTAATAAGATTATATTACATTTATATTAGATTATTCTAATTATTATTCTATTTCAAGCGCACGGAGAAAAACAAATGAGAAAATTCTTTTACCTTTTAAAATTTAATGCTGCCAAGCTAAAATACATTATTGTTATAACTGTTGAGAGATTACAAATTTGTTTTCAGTCTACCCCAAAACAAGGAGGAATTCCCGTCCTGGAAAAAATACACACATAAACACAAATACAGATATACACAAACACACACATACACAAACACACACAAATATAGATACACACAGACATACAGACAGGGAAACTTGAAGCTCTCTGTGATCCTGCTTTTGTTTCCTGAAGCTGAAGTATCTGTACTGTACAAAAAATCATAAAAAAACCATAAGCCTATACAAGATCAATCATAAATGCATTTTACAAAGAAATAAAATGGCACCGTGCATCCTGAAACAGTACAGAATTAACTAATTGCCAATAAAAGAAATAAACCAAGCACATTAAATAGGCCTATAGAAAATGACGGACGGCATCTCAACCGCAGTAAACGAAAGACGGCCGTCGGAAAAAGCAACGCCTCGTAGCCGGCGCTCACACAAAAAACTTGACTGCACCTGCCACAGCACCGAACGAAACACACACAACAAACAGCCGCAACCAAAGTGAAACAAAGAGCCAGCCAAAACCAAAGAAACCGGATGCTGGAATCAACGAATACAAGACATGATGGACCTCTGTGTGGCAAAAATAGATCCTGAAAACAAGAAGCACAAAACTTAGTCAACCATGATAATGCAATGCATACAACAGCAGATAAATTATCAATAAAAATGCAAAATAAAATATTGGGGCAAAGCAGCAGGGGTTGGGACTGGAGTTGACTTTGATGATGCTCGAGGGTCTTTCTCTTGCTTGGAGGTCTTTGCTTTCCTGAGTGACATCTACAACAACATTTAACCCTCCCCGCAACAATTTACAAGGTTGCAATTGCCAATTATACAGTACAGACAGATTCAATTATACAATACAGATTCACAAGGTTGCAATTATACAGTAGCCTTCAATGTCAATACTGCAAAAACAAAATACTTTAGGTCTACTGTATATTAAGAGTTACCATTGCAAATTATGCATCATCAAACTGAATGAACTGTAAAAAGGAAATTTTTAAGAAGCCCAGATTTCACAAAAAATACAGATCGTTGAACTGTAAATCAGTGAGTGTCCGACATCTAACAACATCTAACATTATTATTATACATGACAATTTCTTAAGAGCCATAAGCATAGCTAACATATGCCAGAGTCAAAAGCGCTTTACAAGAATGAAGTATTAAAAAGTACGTTTTCAGTTGTTTTCGGATCCGATACGGCAATGTCTCGACCGTCAACGTTGTTTGGGAACGAGTTGCACGAGGCAGGGCCCCAAGTCGGAAGGACCTGCCCCTCAAACCCCGCCGTCTTAAGCGCCGGAGGGACGATCAGATAGATGATTGCTGACCTCGAGCTTAGTAGAGAGCAGCGTTCGACCGTTGAGGATCTTTCGAACAGGAATGTAGTAGTTGTAGTAAACTTCTTTAGCGCCATCGTAGTAGGACATCAGCACCAGTCGACTGAATAACTACTAATAACACTAATAACTACTTAAAACCTTAACGATACGATACTAAACGACAGTTTCTAAACCGACATAACACCAACTTCGTCAACGGTATAAATATTTTAGAATTGTCTTTAAATTCTAAAATATTCGACCGAACGAAGTTGCTCGATGAACCCGACTGCGTGGCGTCGAGACGAAGAAAGGACCGCAGCAAAGGACCGCAGCATGAGGATCGTTTGAAATTTGAACTGGTGCCTAGAACGGTTTGAAATTTCAACCAATCACTAGAGAGCTAACACGAATCGAGTTCTTTTGATTGGTTGAAACTTTGAACAGAGGAGTAAGTAAGTAAAATCTCGTGGATTTATATAACGCCCTAGTGGAGTACAATAGTAGCTGCTTATTCTTAGTCGCTCAGCCTTTCTTAAAATAGCTGTGGGAAAGGTATATGATCAGCCAGGCAATAGTCAACATCCGAAGGGCAGTGAGGCTAGGTTGGGGGCTGTCCATTAATTACGTCAACAATTTAGGGGAAGGGGTTCGAAAAAGTTTGACAGTTGTTGACAGGTGACAGAGGGAGGGGGTCAAGAGAAGTTGACGTCAACAATTTCACTTTTTACAAATAATCGAAAAATTGGAAATTTCATGGAATACTACTCATTACAATGGAAGAAAGCATGGCAAAAAGGTCATCACCACCACATTTTGACACGCGATGAGCAAAAAAGGAAAAATGGTCATCACTGCAAAAATAACCTTGTTATTGGGACCTGCTATTGATTTGGGGGGTCAAAAGTTTTTGGTGTAATTATCCGGGGGGTAAATTCAGTGGCGTCGCCAGGAATTTTTGGTTGGGGGGGGCAAAAGGGGCTAGCGTGTCAGATTCCTTACCCACCCCTCACCCCCTTCCACAGAAAACTTTCTCACCGGATTTGCGCGAATCTGGTAGGTGGTATGGGGCAGGTTGGGGGACAGCTGCGGCTGATCTGCCCCCATTTGCCCCCCGTGGAGACGCTAATGATATATATATATATATATATATATAAACATAGGGTCATTATATATAAACATAGGGTCATTTGCAATGTAGTCTGTATTATCATTGCACTGCATCAACCAAACATCTAATTTTAAAATAATTTTAAGCAAAAAGCAAAACTTACTGAAGCAAATGCTATGGAAAGTCCAGATGAACTGCATAAAATAGAAGTAAATCACAGACAAATAAGTAAATCATAAATAATAATTAAAAGAATAACTCAAATACCAGTATATCAGGACTGGACACGTGACACAGAGGAATCATTGCTTAGAACAATAATGGAGGGAAGTAAATCAGAAAGAGAAAGATAAAAGTCTCACAAAACCAGAAATCAAAGAAGAGTAATAGAAACAATGGAGACCTGAACCTGTATCAGAGCAGAAAACATGATGATGATGAAATACATCTTTAATATAAACCCCCCGAGAGCTAAAGAATAGTTCTCCGCACAACAATTACATTCTATAAAGAACTGAAATGTCTTTTGTTGCTGAACTCAAAAGGCAGTGAAATCAAACAACAGCTGAATTTCTAATCACGCAGAATATTAACACTGTAATCGACAGCAGCAGCAGCAGCAGTGCTTCCAACACCTTTTACAGTCAACGGCACAGTGCAGCCAAAATGCACACATTTCGTCTTTAAATGATGCATTGCATAGGCCTACTACCGAGTACTCTAGTCAAGTATACAGTATAACATTGGCTACCGTTATTCATAATATTTTCTTTGCAATCTGTATAACTACTGCATGCTTAACTTCACGGAAGAGATATCATTCAACTTATAATTAACAATTAATACAGCATCATTATCAATTTACTATTTTCCAACATTTTGCCGCGGCACACAGGTTGGGAAGCACTGGTCTATACAGGATGAAAACGCTAAATATAAACATGCGTAAATTTAGTTTTTCCATAATTCAACATTTCTTTATGTCCAACACAACTCAGATTATATATATATAAAAAATTACACTTGACAAATTTACATAGATCAAATCAATTGTAATTATTTAAAATATCGTTCATCAATAATAAGCACCTCTTAATTTTAAAGAAGAAACTTTTAAGTTTAAATACAAGGTAATCCTATTATTTAGTCAAAAGTAGTAACACAATAGCTGGAAGAAAGATACGAAAAGTGAACAAAGTTCCCATCAATAGGGATCTCATTAAAAATTTTAATAATTATATTGGTATATCACTTATTATGTAATGAATGACCACAGTACAAATATATTAATCATTAACAGTGACATTTCAGTGCTTTTTTGATGGAATTTCTCTATTTTTTGGACGTGAACCCATGAACTTTGAGATGATTGACAGCATCACTTCGTCTGCTCCGCCTCCAATCGAAGTAAGTCTTGTGTCACTAGACAAGCAACAAACATTCTGTTTACTTACTTACTTAATCATTTAATCTTATTCTGTCAGTAGCAAAATTATAACAACCCCCAACTATAATAGCATCTGACGTTTTCAAAATTACAACTCTATCTCAGTAATAAATATGTTAAGGAAGCCAAGTAACCACATAAAATTCTCCGGTACAAACCACAAGATTTCCTACAATAAGACTAAAAGCTCATTTTATGTATTTTCCAAATACCAACAAGTTACAGAGGCATTAGTAACTGAAGTGAGAATGGTGATCAGGCAGTGAAAGTGAAAGGTATTTTGGAAATTGATAAATGAAAAGACTAAAATCTTACAAATTCTTTAATGGTCTCAATCAAATACATTATGATGTCATAATTACTTTAATAACATGCATCAATATTCAGACAGAAGTTGATATTTTCAATATTTAGTTGTGAAATAAACTCTAAAATAATTTCAGTGCAATGGCGAATGAGTTGAAGTCATCCCTACCGAAACATTCGACTGACGAGGACGTCGTTTGTGAAGCCCATTCCACCCCAATACTGAAGACAAGCGTCCGTCAATTCACGTGACAACCGGCCTGCCTTCAGTTTGCACATTGACGCAAGTTTTGTCACATCTTCGCCATGAACATATTTTCCTAAAAAAAAGATATGAAAATTCAGCAATGAACTGCTCTGAAAGCAGACCAATGGGAAACATTGAAACATCAACAGACATCATAATCAATTGGCGGCAACACAACAGCAGGAGTGGTGGTGATGATGATGATGATGATGATGATGATGATTACGGTTGGACTCTTACGCACCAACCGCTCGGTAGAGGAGCGATCGCAAAGCTTCAACCTCCGTCTGGAGCTCTGCCAGTTGAAACTGAACGACCTGATTGTCGAGCAAAGGACGACCGAAGACAAAGCGCTGCTGAGCATACTCCAGAGTCAGACGAATGCAATTGTCCAAAGGCATCAGACCTTAAACAGAGACAAATAATTAAAACCAATTTGGACGTATTTTCCGCCGGACCCCAGAGACAAACATTAACCTCTTCCGATACATTTGAAAACTGACAAAATTCAGTAACTGCACATGTGCCAACATGCATGCCACGAAGCCATTTCATTCTCCATTTGCACAAAAATCATGAAAATGAGTGAAACAAACTTTGAAATCAAGGTCAAGCCATCACTCGGATCACCCCACATGACATCAGGTGACATCCAGTGAACAGCAGACAACAACTGAGTAAGTAATTTTCTGTGATATTAGAAGCAAATTGAAAGACTGTTTTCTATGACGATGTAGTGATCGTGAGAAAGAGACTAACTGGAGGCAGCAGCAAACAGCCGTTCCTCCTGGAACTGCAGCATCTGGTAGGTGAATCCTTTTCCCTCTTCTCCGATCAGGTGACTCTGTGGAACACGGACATCTTCAAAGAATATCTCTGCTGTGTCCGAACTGTGCATTCCGAGTTTAGAAATCTTTCGAGCCAAATGAATGCCTGAAAAAATTGCACAACACATAAGAACAACTCTCTTTGCCAAGTCACTCCCCCCACCCCCCACACGAGGAACTCCACTGTTAAGAAAATATACAACGTGCTATAGAAGTCTTATTATTATATTACATAGATTTTAAAAGCTATCATCATTAACATTTTCATATCACTTGTCAACATTATCAAATTTAATCTGGTAGCTCATTTTTTATTTCAAGCATCCTTAATTAAACCATTTCTAACATTTAGATGGTAACAACCTGGAGTCTTCATTGGAAGGACAATGAGAGATTTATTGGAATGATTTGGTCCAGAACCAGTGTTGGCCAAAAGACACATCCAGTCGGCCTACAGAGGATCAGACAAGACACACAATGGAAGCTCATCGCAATTCAATCTCAACTGCTTTCAATTCCATTAATTTTACTAGGAAAGATTTTGAGAATTTACCTGGAAAGCATTTGTGATCCACATTTTACTTCCGTTGATAATGTAATCGCCGTTACGCTTCTCAGCTTTTGTTTTTATGTCTAAAATCAAAACTCAAACATTCAAAATGCAACGATGATCCATGCATACTGATGCCCCGCCCCTAGTGACTGATGCAACAAAGTGTAAAGACATTATTAACAGACTGTGGCATATATGCTAATGCAATTGCATAATGATGACTGAACGTGGCCATTTGGTGCTTAATTTACCATTTGTACAAAAGAAATAATTCAAAATTCTGACTTGTTCTAATGATCACAGCCAAACGTAAATTCACAATTTAAAATTTCACAGAGATAGACAGAATAGAATATATATTGACACAAGTGTGCAAGGGAAAAAGTCACCAACTAACTTGCCACATCAGATCCGGCACTAGGTTCACTCACACCAAGACAGGCAACCATCTCTCCTGCAATAGACGGCACCAGATACTCTCTCTTAAGTTTATCACTTCCAAATCTAAACAAGTGTCACAAAAATAAAACACTCATAATACCGGACATCAAGTCTTTCGTTGAAAGTGATAATTCAAACTTTAAAGCAGTAAGAGTAATATTTCTCATAATAAGATGACGTCAGAGGCCAAAGCTATTTCAGAATGTCATACCTGGTCAGAGCAGGTGTAGCCATGTCTAACTGAACACCAATTGCCATTGGAATGGCTCCACAGTTGATGTTACCCAATTCCTCATCAACAGCAATTGAGTACGAGAAATCAAGACCAAGACCCCCGTACTCTGAAAACAAAGAACGGGAAAATGCATCGTACAACAAATGACACAGTTCATCCAAAAAACATCCGACATTTTATGAAAGCAGAGTAGAAGCAGAAATTCTCAATTTCTTAATTTATCTGATCTTCCATCAATTTCTGAGAACAGCCTTCATTCAGCACTGAATGGCTATTGCAACACAACTCACCCACTGGCTTATTCACCCCAAGAAATCCCGCCTTCCCAAGTTTTCGGAAGACTTCATGTGCGGGAAACTGCTGCTCCTTTTCCCATTGCTCAACATGAGGATTAATCTCACTTTGAATCAACTTAAAATGAGAAAAACATCGACATTAAATAGCATCAAATGCAGTGCTCACTGTTCAGAAAAGCAGCAAATGATCAAATTCCCCAAAATTACTTTAAATGAGAAAGGAGCATAAATAGTTTAAACTTTGAAAACTGACAAGGCAGTCACATGATAACAAATCAACAACAAATTGCTGTCAGAATCCAGTTATACTATAAAATTATAAAATTCAAGAAAACCGTTATTTCTCTAATATTATGTCGCTAGAGAGACATCTTTGGATCCCATTTGAGAATATAACAGCAAACTGTATAAAAAAGACTCCAAAAGCCATTTAACACAGTTACAGAGAAGAAAACATTTATTCAATAGCTGGAAACAAGTAGATATAGATGCTGAAGTTCAAATGAGCAGCAGTCATAATCTAAATTTTTCAGTATTTCACATTATAATCAACCAATCACTCAACTTCTATGGTGCCACTATTATAAACCGATGGCACGCCAAATCCAATCTGAATAATCGCCAGGTCAAGCTGGAAAATCAGTCAGATCAATATTTGAGTAAGGACACACACAAACAGAGAAACAGACTGACTAAGTGAAAGGCCGACTGACTAAGCAATTGACAGACAGACAGACTGACTGACTGACTGACTGACTGACTGAGACCTTGTTCAGAGACTGCCTGAGTTGCTTGTGTTGTTCGTTGAACAGAGTTTCTACGTTGATTTCGACTGAATCGCCATTCAGTTGGTGAGTCGAAAGTTCTCTTCTGTGTCCATTTAGCCAACACAGCTGGCGACCTCTTCCTCCTCCTCCTCCTCCTCCTCCTCCTCCTCGTCCAGCAGCAAATATCGTTCTAATCGGTCTCCGAAGCATTTTAAAATCAAGCATTGACAACTAGCGCAACATAAATATTACACAATCCGTCGCACTCCAATTATTCATCTTTAACTTTCAGCACCCTTTATGAACCGGAAGTAATAATGGCAAAACAGAACGGCAAGAAACTGATTATGTCGCGCCATGTTGCCCGGTTTAACCATAGGCGATTTAGGCGGCCGATTAGTGCAACAAATTTCTGGAGCGGCACTAGGCTAGCAGATACATAAAAATAGACTCTCCTGTGTACAGTCTTCAAAGCGCATCCGCAGTTCGTCCATCTCTCGAGGTGGACACTGGAAAAGAGGAGTAAATCCGCGTAGGGGCCATCCATAAATGACGTCACGCGATTTTGGCAGTTTTTGACCCTCCCCTCGTCACACGTCGTCGCAAAAGTCAGACCTCCTCAAATATGACGCCACATCGTGTTAAGAATGCTAATAACAATGGCTCAATATAGTGCATGAAAACCATCTCTAGCAGGACGAAACAAGTCTCAAAACTGTCGTTGAATTTGCACAAATCCTGTGCATTATTAGCATTATGGAACAACGGGGGTTGTCATGGATGAGCCGTTTTAAATGCAGAAGATGATGGCCTATGTTTGCAATAGCGATTGATATCAATGTAGTAATGGATGCTAAAGATAGTGGCTGAATACGGTGCTTGAATTCGATCTATAACAGGACGAAAAAATTTCAAATGCGCGGTTGATTTGCACATATACTGTGCATTATTAGCATTATGGAACAACGGGGGTTGTCATGGATGAGCCGTTTTAAATGCAGAAGACGATGGCCTATGTTTGCAATAGCGATTGATATCAATGTAGTAATGGACGCTAAAGATAGTGCCTGAATATGGATTAACCTCTTTAGCGTTAATTCCGTACGTGATACGGGCAAGATATCAGTTTCAGAGTAACTAAATTTACGTTGACAAAAGCGGGAAATATTTGGCACTGGCGGTGACGTATACATTTGGGACAGGTAAAAGTGTTTGATAAAAATGTCCATTTTATATCAAAAAAAGAATACCACAGGCAAAATCTTGAATGCAAAGCATTTTTGATATACAAGAGATAGTGCCTAACTTTTGAAAAATCTTCATTAATAGATCCTCTTCACTTGCCTGTCAAACGTGCTAGCCATTCACACATCTGCCAATACCATTCTCAGTAGTTTAAAAATGTCCAGTTTAAGCAATAGAGAATAAATGTCCACGAAAAAACACGAAATAAAATGATTCAGGCAAACGTCTGAAATCCAAGAACTTTTGATATACAAGAGATAGGGCCATAATTTTTGAAAAATCTTGATTACTAGGTCCTCTTACTTGCCTTTCAAAAGTGCTAGCCATTCACACATCTGCCTATACCATTCTCGGTAGGTTAATATATAACAGTAAGGGCAAATCGCAAACGTTGAAAAGTGCTCAAAGGAGTGAATATATTCTTATGAAATTTTGCACTTGTGACATAGATTGATGTATCTTTATGTCTGTAAAATTTCGTTTGAATCCGTAAAGGCTAAGCCATTGGTTAGGGTTTGGGTTAGGCCTAATATTGTAATAACGTCGTTTCGCCTCAAAATATATAATCTAACGCTTTTGGTCTTCATTTTACAATTATTTTAACGCCAAGGAGGTTAAATTCGACCTATAATAGGACGAAAAATTTCAAACGGTTGATTTGCAAAATATACTGTGCATTATTAGCATTATGGAACAACGGGGGTTGTCATGCTGGATGCGCTATAAATACAGAAGATGATGGTCTACGTTTATAATAGCGATTGATATCGATGTCTTGAAGAATATTAAAGATAGTGGCTCAATATGGTGGTTGAAATCGATCTCTAGCAGGACGAAATAAGTTTCAAAACTGTCGTTGAATTTGCACAAATCCTGTGCATTATTAGCATTATGGAATAAAGTGTTGTCATGGATGATTCGTTTTAAATGCAGAAGATGAATGTTTCAATTCAGCGATTGATATCAATGTAGTAATGGATGCTAAAGATAGTGGCTGAAACGGTTTTTGAATTCGATCTATAACAGGACGAAAAATTTCAAATTCAGGGTTGATTTGCACATTTATAAAATTATTTTATGGAACAACGGGGGTTGTCATGCTGGATGCTTTATAAATACATAAGGCGATGGCCTATGTTTACAATAGCGATTGATATCGATGTAGTTAACCTCTACCCCGCCATCTTGTCGTCTTTCCAATGTAAAAATTAACGTTTCGTTTGAAAATATACATATATATATAATGATTATAATCAATACAATACAACAATGTACAATTTTCTATTTAATAATTTAATTTTGCAAAAAAACAGTCCGGATTTCAACGCGGCCCGGATTTTCCGGAGCGCCGCTCCGCCTCGCTCCGGCACAAAAAAGCCCCGAGTATAATAATTATAAGAGCGTAAAATACGTTCAATTTTGCGGTAGGCCTAACATAGCAGTGCGGTAGGTCTATGAATAAATTTAATGTTTACTATTATGCGACGTCACATTTCTGGAAACCCAGCCTCCCCCGTCGTCACAAATCGTCACAAATGTTTGAACCACCCCACCCACCCTAAGTGCGTGACCGCCGTGACGTCATTTTTGACGGCCCCATAGCCGTGTGTGTGTGTGTAGCAAGGCCAAACGAGTCCGCAGCTATTCTTCCGACGTCCGCTGCGTAGAACACAAACAGTAGCGGACCGTGGAATGTTCCGTGATGATGCACCCGAGAACAAGGGCCGTTATTTCATTGTTTTTCATTGGGAGGGGCAAGACTTTTGACTGCCAGGCATGCGGTATTTTTAAAAATACCTATGCAGTATGCAGTATAGTACATATATGCTGCATACGATGCTACATAGTACATACTATTAAAATAATAAAAACTATTTAGGGCCTATTGAAACACGATGAATTTAGAAACACAGAAATTTGCGAATGTTTTCCTTCAAAATCAGAAGGGAGGCAAAGGCCATCTGCCTCCTTAAATGACGTCCCTTCCGGGAACCAGTCTTTTCCACTGTCCATTCTGTAGCCCTCCGCTGCCACATTTTCCACAGCGGACGGGACGCGATGCAGACATGGAGTTCTCCCATCGGTCGCCATCCTCCTCCTGCCTTCCCTCCCTCACTTCCTCCTCCTTCGCCTTCTCCAGCTGCTCCTCACTCAATCACTTTGTCAATTCATGAATAGGAGATGATAGGGGAAAGTTGCGATCGTTGCCTTCTGCAGCATCACAATAGGCAAAGGCCTATATTAAACAAGGCAGCGGTTTCAATTGCACGGTCGGTCCATAGAAGTGAACATAGAAGGGTTGTTTGCTGGCGACATTTCGTTCGTTTTCCATCTGATCTTTGACCTTTGGCTCTTGATCGGAACTCAGAGACTCGGATCCTGATCGAAGAGGATGAATCATTCCCTTAACCGTGCAGGAATCGATTGTGAATCGATTGTGAATCGATTGTGAATACCGTGGCTGGAGACGGAAAAGACGGTCGAATGCAGAGAACGTTCGATTGTTGACGGTCTGTCTTCCCTCTTTTCAGATGGAAATTCCTTTTAGAGAGTTTCCTCGAATAGTTCGGATATTGTCTGACAATCTGACGAGATTTCTTTTAAGAAAACAATCAGCTTCGACTTCAATCAGATTAGAATAAGATAAGTCTAAGTCGAATAGAACGACATGTAGGCCTATTGCGCGTTCCATCAGCCTTATTTCTTCAGTCATACGTTGACTTCTGATCGAAAAGAGCATCTGATGATGACGTCATCATCTTCTTAATCAAAGAAACAGCCACCGACGACTCCAGCAGCAGCAGCAGCAGTCGGTCGGAATACTTCACAGAAATTATATCCTGTAATGAAATTCTTTGACTGTTTCTATGTCTTCGCCGACACAACATTTACTGAACAAGCGCAATATAAATAGGTCGGAATATGTATGTCACAGAAATTATATCAGATAATGTTTATATGCTTTATCAGTAATGACACCCGTGTGTGTTCTCCTATGTAGTTACGTGTGGAGGCGCTTTGCTGTGTAACAATGTTGAATACTTTTGATTTTGCCCTTGCAAGGACCAGGGCGTAATGCCTTTGCAGTGGCATTGGGGGGCCTCTTTCCAGGGTCCTTTGAGGGTAAAGAAACTTTACGAACACCTAAACTATACACGCATATTACTGTTAAACTAACTTGCCGTGCTAATAATTGTCAACAAAGATGTATCGCAATATAGGGTCACAGCTGAATTAAGTGCGACCGGTTGGACCCCGGGAACCAGTCAGTTCCACAGTCCCATTCTGTAACCCTCCACTGACACATTTTCCACTGGAAGTGGGGGAAAACATTGTCGAGTGATAGATATTTCGGATTCCAGTCACTACTTTTTGAGAATGGGCCAATCGAAGACCGATTCTGCTACATTCAGCGAATGAGAAGAGACAACGAAGTCTCTCTCTCTCTCTCTCTCTCTCTCTCTCTCTCTCTCTCTCTCTCTCTCTCTCTCTCTCTCTCTCCCTCCCTCTCACTTAACAGCAGCTGTTGATTCGCTTCTTCGTAAGAAGAGTTTCTCTGTTTCTGTTAATTTGCCTTAAAATCATCTCTTACTTCTCCGAGTCGCTCTTTGTGTCCGTCTGGCGGCTGTCTATCTGTCTGTGTTCGTCTGTCTGTGTTTCTGACTGCTGGCAACTGGCAACTGGCAACTGGCAACTGGGCGGGTGATGGGAGATTGGAGGAGGAGGAGGAGAAGGAGGAGGAGGAGGAGGAGGAGGAGGGCATCACGTGATTGACTCCATAACTCTGAAGCAGAGGAGAAGGACGATGATCGCTGAAACAGATGCATGTGGAATATCTTATCGATTCGAGTTCTTCTGAACTCCGGGGAAACAGCTGTGTTTCGTATTCCGATTATTTGACGCTGTTTTTATAAACGAAGTGTCAGACAGACCAGAAGGTCAATTACAATTGTAATTGATTGTAACACCATGTAATTGGCCATCGTAATTGGAGAGCAGTATTAGCATGTATGAGCCGAAGTCTTGTCAGTCTATGAATGTATGGTGACCAGCCACTCAGTCTGCCTTTCAAATTAACATTTGTCTACTTCCTGTGTTCTGCGGCTGCGCTTTTTGTGAATGAAAGTTTAAGCGATGATTAACGCAATGCAAATGTTAAAGTGAAGTCTGGTTGTGTGGTGAATTAGTGTCATGCTTCTACTTGAATTTGTTGATCCAGGTTTGTGAAACTTTGTGTTACGGTTTTTGAAATTTCCTCTGTAATTGGAATTGTAATTGACACGTTTGTAATTGTAATTGATTGATCCCAATGTAATTGGCTGTAAAATTGTAATTGAACCCGTATAATTGTAATGTAATTGTACCATTGACCCATGGGACGTGACCAGCCACTCAGTCTGTTAACAATTAGCGATGATTAACGCAGAGGAATCAGCCTTCTATCCTTTCCTCTGTGGAACGTAGCGACTTAAAGGAACCCTTAGGTACCACGGGAGGGGTCCACTGGAAGCGAGTAGCTGAATCCATGTCTTCCCTGGTTCGAGCGTTGTTTCATTCAACGTGAACAGTCAACATGGCCGCCGCCGTCGCCGCCGCCGTCTCTGTCAATATTGGAAGTCGAAGGCGACGACTGAGTGCGCATGCGCCGACCGGAGAGCGGCCATAGAAATAGTGAGCGAAAATTGGAGTTGACCGTCGAGAGAGAACAGGAAGGAGAACGACGAATGCAAACAATGCAGCTAATGACGAAATGCGAAGAAGTCTAACGACGACGACGACGACGACGACGACGACGACGACGACGACGACGACGACGACGACGACGACGACGCACAAAGAAGAACTTCATCCCAAAGGAAAAAGAAGAACTCACGGAGGAGGAGGAGGAGGAAGGAGGAAGGAGGAGGAGGAGGAGGAGGAGGAGGAGGAGGAGGAGGAGGAGAGAGGAAAACTAGGGGGAGAATTTGTGCAGCGTGATCGGATCAGTTGCTGAGACGAAGAGAATAATTGTTATTTGGAGATAGAATTTCACTTCTTCTTCTTCTTCTTCTTCTTCTTCTTCTTCTTCTTCTTCTTCTTCTTCTTCTTCTTCTTCTTCTTCTTCTTCTTAATATTAGCAAACACGGAATGCTGTCAAGATAATAATCTGGAACCAGTGTCTGATCCTAAGAACGCCATCTGTGGAGGAAGAGATGATTGACTACGGGCACGATGACGTCATGCGTGGCAGCGAAGTCCTCGATCAGAACGCATGACGTCACAGGAAGTGTTTCGCGCTCTGTCGCGTCTCTGCTTCGATGTTTCAGTGATGCAGCAGGAGACAGAGACACCCCCACATACAGCCAAACAGCGCATGAGGAGGTCATCATAGGGATCTCATTTGTCTCGCCTCTCCCTCTCCCTCTCCCTCACCACAAAAATAGCGTCTAAGGAGAATTGTTAGCGTTGATGACCTGCAATCGCCCAACAATTGATGGGCAGAGGATGGAGCATTTGCATTCGACTGCTGAGGCTGATCCGCTATTTTCAGCCATCCATAGGCGCGGCTCTAAGTCGCCTATAGGCTTAACTCTTGGTATTCGCAGACACTGCACTGAATTCCCTGAATTCTAACTGACGGCGCTAGTGCTGCTGCACTTTCCCTGTTGAGAAGCACTCTCAACGACGAATTCACTTCGCCACAGTTTCATCAGCTGCTGCTGCTGCTGCAGAGGAAGCTGCTCACGATTGCTCTCTTAAAATAAACTACAATAAAAGATAATAAACTACAGTAATGTGCAATATGATCATATCACATCATATCCAATTCATAACACATCTGATTTAAACAATGCCATAATTAATAATTTTATTAGTAATTCATTTTTATTCGCCTATTATTGTTATTATTATTATTATTATTATTATTATTATTATTATTATTATTATTATTATTATTATTATTATTATTATTATGAGAATTCTTATTTCTCTTTGTGTCCTTCTTGCCTTTGTGAGGGGGCTCTTGTACTACTCCAGTGTTTGTTGATGTGAGGCACATTGCTTTGTCGTTCTTGGAAAACCGGTGATAACGAGGCGCTTTAGAAGTCATTGCGCTTTTGGAAAACCTCGGCCGTCGTCGTCGTCGTCAGCCGAGCGGCAAAATGTTTCCAGTTCTTAAGTGGAGACGGAAGGACGGACGCAGTGCGGGACCACCTGCAGAGCCCGGTGAACGGCGCCCCGCTGCATGGACAGGCAGGAGAGGCCGAGGAGCAGGAAGAGGCAGCTGGGCTGGCGGCGGCGGCGGCGGCTGCAGAGAAGGAGAAGGAGGAGGAGGAGGAGAAGGAGGAGGAGGAGGAGGAGGAGGAGGAGGAGGAGGAGGAGGAGGAGGAGCCGATGATGAAGAGAGAGAAGGCGTCGAATGATTCGCGATCATTTCATTCGGTCGATTGAAAGACGTCTTAAAGGAACGTCTGCAAAGATAAAACTAAAACGGAATTTAGAAAATTTCTTAAATCTTATTTAAATAAAGGACCCAGGGAGAGAGAGAGAGAGAGTCTTGATTGGGGAACCTTATAGTAGGTCTATCGTACTGTTTGACCTAAAGTGGAGCAACTGAACACAGGTAAGACAAATACAGTTTGCGTTTATCTGTTGTTGTCATCTTCATCATCATCGCAGCGTCTAACCATTTGCCATTTGGAAATGGAGGGAAAGCGAATTTCGAAGGGAGAGGTTGACTTTTCGAAAGAAAGACGAATTCCGATTGAAAGGGGAGCAGTTGTGTTCAGATGCTGTTTCCCGTGTGAGAGACGCTTAACCGTCGGATGAACGGACGACGTTTGAACAGAAACTTCGAGATTTGATTCATGTTCCGCAGCCTGAGGCTTAGAACTTATAATGGTAGAGACAAGCTATGGTTATATGGTTATATGGTTTAGGGTTGGCTGTAAATGCGGTATTTGAGATGGTGTTGGAAACCGAAGACAGAGAATTTGCTCATGATAAATAGAGCGATGACTGTCTATTAGGACTGTCTGTCTGTCTGTCTGTCTGTCTGTCTGCCTGTCTGTCTGTCTGTCTGTCTGTCTGTCTGTCTGTCTGTCTGTCTGTCTGTCTGTCTGTCTGTCTGTCTGTCTGTCTGTCTGTCTGTCTGTCTGTCTGTCTGTCTGTCTGTCTGTCTGTCTGTCTGTCTGTCTGTCTGTCTGTCTGTCTGTCTGTCTGTCTGTCTGTCTGTCTGTCTGTATTTATTGTGAATAGAACGCGGTGTTGCTTGTCTTCATTCGACTGACGGGGTCAGAGCATGGATGGCCTCTGGTTTTAATTATGGAGACGAATCTGATTGGTCTTCGTTTGCTTTGATGTCGTCCATTAAACTGATCGTCGGAACAAAGAACTGGAAAGTGTTGGAAGTTGGAACAGTTGCGAATATATTCGCTACAACTGCGACGCATGCGCCTGGCTACGCCCTCCAGACTCCGGCCATGCACAACGGAACATAATGGAGAACACATGTGAAGAAGGGAAGAAGCCTTTGAAACGTCCGTCCGGGCGATCGACCTGCTTTGACCCTCTCCCCTCCCCTTCCGACCAAGGACTGGCGTAGAGAAGAGCAGAGAAGAAGAAGAAGAAGAAGAAGAAGAAGAAGAAGAAGAAGAAGAAGAAGAAGAAGAAGAAGAAGAAGAAGAAGAAGAAGAAGAAGAAGAAGAAGAAGAAGAAGAAGAAGAAGAAGAAGAAGAAGAAGAAGAAGACGAAGCTCTGAAGAAGAAGAAGAAGCGATCTCTAGCTAACAAAGAAGAAGAAGTCAAGAAGGTTACACGGAAAGTGGAAGTCGGATGGCAATCTCTCGCTAACAATCAACGGTCACGCCGTTCACAAGTGGAAGTCGGATCACTCCCTCCTCTGATAGGGAGGAGGAGGAGGAGGAGGAGGGAGAGGAAGAGGTCGTCTTTGATCGTTTCCCGATTAGTTGGACTAACGAACGATTAATTATCGAGAGATTGGATGAATTTTTCACTAGCTGCTACTACTGTGCATTGCTATCCTATGGTTCCTCTGATTTTATATTCACTGAATAGATGAGAGCATTAGAGACATGTGCGTGTGTGCGCATGTCTTTGGACGTATTAGACGTTGCTGGAAGTGTCTGTGGATATAACGTAACCTGAAGAGACAAGGACAGACGCAGGGGCGTATTAAGAAGACCAGAATGGGTGGCTGGAAATGGTGGAGGAGATGGCGGAGGGAAGGAAGACGATCCGTGTGGATAATCCAGCGGCGAATGGAAGGGGGGGACTAACTCCATCTCCAGTTGCAAATTCTGTTGGCAGCAGAGGTATCTTGGGCGTCTGGAGCACCTGCCTCTTCTAATCCAAAGCAGCTGCGAACAGCACTCGATGGCAACTGGTCTTTGCTTTCGTCGACTCAAGTGGAAAACGAAGACTTAATTGATTGGAGATCTTTTCATTAGAATTTAAAACAAACTCGAGGTTTTCGCTTTCATCTCTTCGCTAATAATTCGTCTCGCGTTTCGTTGAGAAGAGAGTTCTCAAGTGTTACCCCCACCCCCCACCCCACCCAGGGACGTGGCTAGGCATAGGCTGGGGGGGGGGCTCAAGCCCCCAAACCTGAAGCTACCCCCTCCGAATGAATTCAAGCCCAAATGGAAGGGAGGAAGTGAATCTTGGGCTCCAGCCCCCAAACCTAAAATCCTGGCTACGTCCCTGTCCCCCATCTCCACCCTCTCCCGACAGCTGTTCGATGTCACATTTGTTCAAATTTGCCGAGCGCAGAAACGGCGCAGTCGTCTGCATACTTACTATACGCGCCGCTGTGGCACTGGCGGGTTTTTTTTACTCTAATTGGCTCCACATAAGCAAGATAGCGACAGCCATTACTTATAGTTAAGCTCTGATAAGGTTATACCTCGACGCAGTGCCTGGCTCCAAAAACTCCCCGCTCACTATCTCTGCTAATCGACTGACTGCTGCTTGGCCATGTATACATGCTGCATGCTGGCTGGGAGAAAGTGATTTCACATGTATGTTTTATGTATGTAGGCCTATGTATGCTTGTATGTATGTATGTTTGTATGCATACATGCATGCTGGAGTCTGTGGAACATTTGGAACATTCCTCTTCACTAATTTTATCTAATTAGTTATGCAACGCCATTTAAAATGAGAGAGAGAGAGAGAGCAGTGTTTAATCTAGACTCCTGGACTCCGGGGGGAGGAACTGACAAATCCGGGGGAAAACTGAAAAAGCCGCGGGGAAGTCAGCTAGAGGGCTGCTGTTAGTTGTTGTAGGCAGAGAGAGAGAGAGAGAGAGAGAGACAGACAGACAGACAGACAGAGAGACAGAGAGAGAGAGAGATACATAATTAATCCAAATAATAGTTTGTTGAAGCAACTGGGAACAGTCTTTATTATCGGATATCTGCTTTGCGTTTGGCTAAATATATCTCTGAGTTTGGGAGCGTGGAAGAACGGTCGCCTGTCGATTAGGATGGTCTGCCGAGTGCTGTGCTCTTCACTCGCCCTTCTATTGAATCTGCATTTTCAGACGGAAGCTTTCTTCGCTGACGAAGGACAGTGCAAGTGAGCGCTCAAATTACAAGACTTTTTCTTTCATCATCGAAGGAATTGCGATCAAAAGATAAAGACAAAGGGAAACTGCAAAAGAATTCGCTCTTTCTCAGCTTCTCCCCTGCCTCTCCCCATCGCCCCATCTGCCTCTCCCCATCGCCCCATCTGCCTCTCCCCATCTCATTCGATCGATCGATCGTTCAAGAGGAGGAGACGAAGAGGAAGAAGGAGAAGAGGAAGAAGAGAAGAAGAAGAAGAAGACTGTTGGGATTGGGATCGGTCGTCTTTTGGAATTCCAATGCAAGCGACCGAAGTTCAGGTGGAAATAGATTTGGAAAATATCGACAAAGACTGTTTTATGAATGTTTTGAATCTTAGATCGAATTCAATGGAAGGAGACAAACAGACAGACAGAGAAATAGAGAGACAGACACACAGACGGACCGTCACGGACGGACGGACGGACCCCGGGACCCGGGACCCGTAGGTTAATGCACTGTCTGAGTAGACTTCTGTGAGATTATATTTTATATATATATATATATATATATATATATATATATATATATATATATATATATATATATATATATATATATATTGTACTTGTTGTACGCCTTCTCAGATGCCCGTAGCTCATTCGTGAAATTCTCCCGTCGAATGAAAAACGAAGGACGCAGCGGAAGAGTTCGTATTCGTAATTTGGTGTTAAGTGGGAAAGATGGAAGAGAGAGAGAGAGAGAGAGAGAGAGAGAGAGAGAGAGAGAGAGAGAGAGAGAGAGAGAGAGAGAGAGAGAGAGAGAGTAAGACGGGTCTAATGGCGACCAAGTGCAGAAGTGCGCATGCGCTAAGAAATTACGCTTCGTGGAATAATTAATACAACAGACAAAGACAAAGCCCATTGTATGGAGATATTATGGGAGAGAGAGTCCTGTGCAGCGGCTGCGTCTTCATTGACTGAAGAGACGGAAATTCCGAGGACGCTGTCCCTGTGTTAATTTCCCTTCAGTCTGATTTCATCCGTCAACTTTGTCTTCTACAAAGCAAGCGTTTCAATGGAAGACGTGAAGGGATTTCCATTTCAGATCCTATAAAGCCACCTCTTACCTACGTACTTACTTACTTACTTACTTACTTACTGCATCGTAATTGAGGTCGTTTTGAAGGCAGACATAGGACCACCATGCAGCAGGCCTTTCGCACAAGGTATAGGAGGCGTCCTCTGATGCATGGGCATCTGAAATGGCGACAGATGACCATGACGGAGGCAATTGTTTGACTGAAATTTTGTAGATTTCGTTTTGTTGAGGAGAAATTCATCTCCGTTAACCGTTTAGACAATTCCTTCCGATGTTCTTCATCATTCGACGATTCAATCTTCCGCTTCAGAAAATGACTGGCAGAAGTGAAATCAGTGCAATTGCACTGGCTGCACTCTTCTTCCTTTCCTCTTCAGTGCAGGCATTCGGTAAGTGCTCAGGAGACGTCGTCGTCGTCATTTGAAGTCGTTTGCGATCATCTGATGGAAATTAATTTCGAAGGATTCGAATTGAATCCAGATAGAATGGCTGTGTGTGTGTGGAGACATCCCGATTAGAGATCGCGTACTTGGGTCTTTGGTGGTCGACTGTGGACGGAACGAAGGAGTCCGAGAGCAGCCTCCCCTCCCCTCCCCTCTCCATCCAGCACTGATCGTTTGTCTACACTGAAAGTGTCATGGCAACGACACAATGACAATCATCAGGTACATAATTGATGTTCATCTCATTTTGCTTCTAAGTAATGCACCTGTGGATGCAGCTCCTCTGCCTCTCTCTCTCTCTCTCTCTCTCTCTCTCTCTCTCTCTCTCTCTCTCTCTCTCTCTCTCTCTCTCTCTCTCAGCAATAATTATAACGACCATTTGAGGTGCGGTTAGATTCATGCATTTTGAATAATAGGACCATGTCCTACTGAAGTACATAATAATAATAATAATAATAATAATAATAATAATAATAATAATAATAAAACGTGGTTTTACCATTAGCAACGATAAGACAAAGGCAGTTGTGGCGTCACAATGTCTGGCATGACGTCATCGCTTAGTAACCGACGCCTTTATTTGAGTCACGTGATCAGAATAGGTTGAAAGAGACGGAATAGGAGAGGGTAGAGGAAAAGAGGTCAATGGAAAGACTCTTCCATCGATTTTTCACCATCAGCCCAGGAGCTGATGCAGAGATTCGATGGGGAGGGGGGAGGAGGGGAGGAGGAATGGAGCGCAGGTACAGTTGTTTTCTAGGCATCATCATCATCATCATCGCCGGGCGATTCACGTGCGTCGCCTTCCCCTTTGAACCAATCGACGCCTCTCACGCGCACTGCGCCACCGACTCAACGCCGATTATTCCAACGACACAACAGAGACTGCTTCACTCCTCTATATTAGACATGTAGGCCTATATACGATACAGAACCCGACGACCTCACTGCCACTGCCACTGCCACTGCCACTGTCGCTGAATATTTGAATATTTAAAAGTCTTTTCGTTGGTGTTTTCATCTTTAGACCACCACCACCACCACCACCTTCTTCTTCTTCTCCTTTGATGTTAGAAATTTGTTCAAACATTGCATTCTATTATAATGCTGCATGACTACTATCTTCACAGAAACGAGACCCACCCACATCTCCTCCTCCTCCTCCTTTCCCCTCTACTATTTCCCCATCCCGTCGTCGTTCCCTTACTTCTCTTGTCCTTCTTTCCATCTTCAGTCCCCTGAGTCCACAGAATCGGTGGCGTTGTAGTTCCGTGGCTTCTCTTGGTTTTCCATTTCAAAGAAACCGTGATATTGCATTTGATGCAAATATTTTCCAATCGACAATTCACTGCAGCAGCAGCAGTGGCAGCAGCAGCAGCAGCAGTGGCAGTGGCAGTGGCAGCAGTGTTCTGTCGTCATCTCGTGTTTGACTCTTAATTGCTTGTGCGCTGTATTTTGGTGTTTCCATTCAACCTTCGTTTCATAATTTCATTGCACTTTGCTGAGGAATGGTAAAACTCATATGAATTCCCTTTGCAGACAGACAGACAGACAGACAGACAGACAGACAGACAGTGACAGCGCAGTATTTGGTTTTAACAGACAGACAGACAGTGAAGGCGCAGTATTTGGTTTTAATATTTTATTGTCTGTCTGTCTGTCTGTCTGTCTGTCTGTCTGTCTGTCTGTCTGTCTGTCTGTCTGTCTGTCTGTCTGTCTGTCTGTCTGTCTTTCATTATCTGATGGCCATTATGTCTTGACCTCTTTTCGCATCTGTGGAACTGGAAGAGGAGAGGGAGAGGTTGGAGAAGCATTCGATCGAAGGAGGAAGGAAGTGTGCAATTGATATGCAGCCAAACAGCGCCTCTTATTAAAGGCGAAGAAATTTCAGTCGTCAGAGAGATTCTCTCTTGATATCTGAGATGACCATTTGCCAATCGACGAATTAACAACACAGCAATGTTTTATATATATATATATATATATATATATATATATATATATATATAGTATGCACATACAGTATATAAATAATGTATATACAGTATACATACAATATATATATAATATTATATATACAATGTATATATATATACGATCGGCCGTTAGCTGTGCATAAACAGCAGACATAGGAGGTAGATATGGAAGAAGGCGATTGCTGAGGTGAGCGTTGGAATTCAGGTACGAATACTCACTCTCTCTTGTGCTTAAAGATGGCACCTCCAGACCCCCATGTTAGCCTACCCAAATATTAAACTCTAAATCCGCCTATGCTTTCATGTATCACTTATTCTGATATATATATATATATATATATATATATATATATATATATATATATATATATTACTTTCTGCACTGAATTTCATCGGCCGATTGATTATTTCACTTCGTGTTGCATCGCTGGATGGAGGTCAATTTAAGTGGGGAAATGGGAGAGGGGAAGAGGGAGGGGAGGTGGTGATTTGATTTAAACGAAATTCTTATGCTGGTGGGTCCAATGGGCAGAATGGAAGTAATAAATGAAGACGAAGAATCTTTCCTGCATAGGCGGCGATCTGCCACAAAACTTGGGGTGTCGACTGTCCAGACTTCCCATGGGATGGGCCATTACCTCCTTCCTTTTTAACGGCGGTCTGTGCTCTCGCAATTTCTTTTAAAGTTTTAGAAGTCAGTAAATGAAATTTAGTGCATTTTGGACATATTTAGAAACCTGTCATACAATAATGAGCAGCTATCTTAAGACGCGGGTCATCCCTCGATCGACTTACTAACCATTTTATAAGATATTCGACAGGACTTGCATTGTTTATGTACCTCGTTTTCGTACAGTCGTTGGTTCTATGGTGTGTAGTAAGGGGTGCTTCAGTTCGAGCGCTGTAGATCGAAATTGTGGCGACAAATATTGATTATAATCTATAGAACATTGAAGCAGCGAAGATGGGGACAAGCACAGATGAGGTTTTAGTGGGAGCATTTCCTTTAATTCGCCTAACAGCTTTAATACCATATCTCTGCACCCACTGTTCAATAGGCCTTTAATTGCCTATGTCACGTCAGGCATTGATTATGATTATAAATGGTGATGTTTTTGTTGCCTTATAAAACCTATCATGCATGCAATTGACCAGATATCTTGAGACGTCGGTAATCCTTCGATCGACTTCTTTCATTGACTTGCTAACAGCCACACCTGAGGCGACTCTTGTAGATGCTAACGTTGCAGTGATTATGTGGGGTGTCAAGCATCTATTGAAAACACCCCTTGGTTCTATACTGGAGTGTCCTGACACACCCCCACATTCCCATGATCGCCGCCTGTGCTTTTCTGGTTGTTTTTTAGGTGAGAGCTTGTCATCTCGTTTAGTTTCTTTGCGTCCATTTGGACGTTGCAAGTTTTCAAACTTTTTCAAAATATAGAATCAATATCCCCGTTTGACGCGCTTTTCCTGTGAGTGCATTCTGTGGTCGGCTGAGGTTTTCCCTATTAACCCCTTAACTGGGGACCCCGGATATATCCGTCCATTTTACATTGAGTTACAGTTAAATACCCAGTTAAGGGGTTAAAGGACGGTCGAATAAACAGCAGCGCTTCCTGATGTGAGGTTCTAAAGACTTTAGTGCATGTCGGTTGAGGTATGAAGCTATAATAGTTAGTCGTTGTCTTTTCAATGCACTGGTTCTCTGGTCCGTTTGTCAATGCATGGAGAGGAGAGGAGGAGAGAGGAGAGGAGAGAGGGAGGAGAGGAGAGGAGGAGAGGAGAGGAGAGAGGAGGAGAGGAGAGGAGAGGAGGAGAGGAGAGGAGGAGGAGGAGAGGAGAGGAGTCCGTTTGAGGAGAGGTGAGAGGAGAGGAGGAGAGGAGAGGAGAGAGAGAGGAGAGGAGAGGAGAGGAGAGGAGAGGAGAGGAGAGGAGGAGAGGAGAGGAGAGGAGGAGGAGAGAGGAGGAGGAGAGGAGAGGAGAGGAGAGGAGAGGAGAGGAGAGAGAGAGATTTCTCTTATTGCTCTTCTCTTATTGTCGTCGGCGTTGTCGTCGTGACGTCAGTGGCAAAGCGTTCGCGCAAATGATCGGAGATTTCCATGGCGACCGCACTGAACCGTTCGATCGATTGCAGTTGGAATTGTCTTCACTTGTGACGATTGATTGAGTGCAGAGACCCGCACTCCACACACTTTGTCTGTTGTTCCACTGTGTCTCTGTTCGTGCAATTGGAAATCAGTCTCAGATGAGCCTCTTCTCTCTCTCTCTCTCTCTCTCTCTCTCTCTCTCTCTCTCTCTCTCTCTCTCTCTCTCTCTCAGAATGATTTGTCTAAATTTGCGTTTCTTAGACTCTGCATGGTCAGTCTAAATACTATCGTCTTATAGCGCCCGACGACGACGCAGTGCATGACAAGTGCGATGACGTACTTACTGACTGCATGCAGTGGACGCTTCGATGAGAAGAGAGCTTGAAAATGATGCAAATATTAGGCGTATGAGATGAGTCTGAGAATGGATTCTCTGAATTCCTCTTCTATATTCTGAAAATTCAATAAGAAATCAAACAACCAGAGACGTTGCGAAAAGTCGAAAACGAAACGGTATTTCGAGAGATCCTCAAAAAGAATAACTTTGATCATTATGAGATTCTGGATTCGGTGACTTATATACTGACGATTGCAGGCTGTAGTTGTGTCGACTGCGTGTTTGAATGGCGATGCGCGCTGCCATTGGACAGCATGCAAGAGAATCTCTTTTAGTTAACGATGCTACAAGAATTATTGAATATTGCTATTTCCAAATATTTCCGTAATATTTACAACTTCTAAAAATTAATAAAATATAATAATTTCTAAAAATTCTAAAAGTATTCTCGCAGAGATTTGCATTTGAAAACTGCATTGTAAATTACGTATATTCAAAGAGAAAGCTGTATAGGCCTAATATACTTAACGACCGACTATAAAGCAATGGCCTCCCCGCCGCAGTCACGGCGCAGTGTATAAAAAGCGCACCGTCGCCATTGTTGGCTATATATATAGGAGAAAAGACGACGACGATGACGTCATCATCTCTTGTGCAGATTACGTCACAGAGTGCCCTGATTGTCTGGGTGTTGTTGTTGTTGTTGTTGTTCAGGTGAAACGCCTCGCTTCGTCGTTGAGCCAGAGGGTGTCGTCGCAAAAACCGGTTCCCCTGTTCAACTCTTCTGCAGCGTTCAGCAGAATTCGACGGAAGTCACGTGGTTGCTGAACGGAAGTGTCGTCACCGCACAACGACCACGTGACGTAGAGTTACGCGACGGAATGCTGTCCGTTTCCGCTTTCGACGAGGCCGAGCACGCCGGTGTCTACCGTTGCAAGGCCTCGGGTCCCTCCGGAGCCATCGTCAGCCACGAGGCGAGCGTAGAATCGGCAGGTCAGCTGCTCCTCTATCCAGAGTGCTCCTTCTGATTTCTTGTTCACTGTGACTGTGTGTGTGTGGACTGTGGGCACATGAAATGCATGTGAAGTATGCAGAATTTTACAGGGAAATTCAACTTTTGTGCGCACCGAGGACTTAGGCCGATTTGATGCTCTCTAAGTCAAAGATGAGATGGACTGTCATAGTTAGAAATTAGCAATTGTATGCATCCATTGCACAAGTTTCCAAGACAGCGAAGAGTTGTGTGACGCCATCTTTATCTGAAAGTAACGAAAAATTTCTGGAAAATGTGTGCGCTCCATTTTTCTTTCGTTCGATTACTTTACGACAGTTGCAGAGACGCTTGCAATTCAGCGGCTTCTATCCCCTTGCAGCCGCTCAATTCAAATTACAAATTCTCCCTGTTAATTTGATCCTCTAGACTTAGTATTATTTTCAGCATTTTATCCTTTTGCTCATAGCTATCAATTGTCACTTGAGTGTTGTTTTGAATCAGTCTCAGTTCAGATTAGTGGCAAAATATTCCCTATTTTTTTTTTGCTGCCTGCCTTAAATAGGGATAGAAGCCCCTGCTTCAATCCTCTGCTATTATCTAGTATTGCTCATTGCTTAGATAATTCTCAATGTCTTGTGCTTATCTCTTAGAAATGCAAGCGACAGGAGAGAGAGAGGGGGGACAGAGACAGACAGAGACAGACAGAAAAATTTCAATGACTTTGTCTTATTTCTAAAGTTTATTTCTTTATTTTTGTGGCAGAGATGAATGGAATGTCTGACGTAGCGTGAGAAACTGGGTGCGTTTTTATTGTCTGCGGGTCGCTGTGTTTCTGGGTGTGTTTTTGTAGTGTTATATTCGACTGATGCATCTGAGACCGTGGCTGAAATTGCAGTTGTCAAGGGAAACTCGGCGCTGGTTCCCTGCTATCCGCCGTTCAGTCGGCCGCAGGCGGACATCGAATTCGAGCTCAATGGAACCACGTTAATTCTCGACGGTCTGTGTTAAAGCGTTTCAGACAAGAAAAAACGATCATTCGTACACACTGTAAGGCACGCCATTAGTTGGTCATGACTTTGATTATGTTTTAATGGGACTGCAGGGATGTGTGTATGGCCCTATGACTTTAATCATTGGCGGTGGAGTTGGGTGGGGGTGGAGGGCTTGCTGAATGAGCCACGTCTGACGTGTGAATGATGCTTCTGAGCGTTTTCCAGGTCGTCGTCTGATCTTGCCATCTGGGAATCTTCAGATATCGAACGTCGGTCATGGAGACGGAGGTTCGTATCGCTGCTCGGCCTACAATCGAATTCTCTCTCGGCGACTGCGCGCTTCCGTTGTCCAGAGACTGACCGTTGTCCGTAAGTACATCCGGTTGTCTCAGATGCTGCAACTTATGCACTGTGGTCATTCATCGATCGATTACCGATTTTGCAGTCTGTTAAAGGACAAGTGATTAAATTAGTAATTAATCGAAACTGTGTTCATTTCTGTCCAGAAATTAAATGAGAATGCAATTCTAAATGTTGGGACTGAATTAAGTTATTGACTCACGAGAGATCAGATGAAGCTGGTTTACTCTTTTCTCTGCTTGGTCGACGGATGAGTAGTCACGTGTGCCATGGTTGTTTCGTAAAAACTCAGGATCAGAACATCCATGACCAGGGCCGATGGATGACTCAGCCATTGACTCGTCATATGAGTTCCTTCGTCTTCCATCTGCCTTGTTCTTTGTTTCCATCTTTGGCCTCCTCTACACTATAGGTATGTCGCTGGTTACAGCCTTTTCCATTCGCTTTCCATGTAGAACAATTCCTCCATCAATCTTCCACTCCGCACTCTTCTCCCAGTTTCATCGTAATCGAAAACTTGCAGGATTTTCATTTCACTCTTCGAACGATGATAGCCTCAAATTAATCTCTCTCTCTCTCTCTCTCTCTCTCTCTCTCTCTCTCTATTAATTATTTAAGTTCATATTCTCTGATAATTGCGTGGATGTGTCTCCGGGTGACGGACCCAGTGGCCGTGACAAGCGAGGGAGTGACAGAAGTGACGTGTGAAGTGATGGAATGACATTTGAACATCGTATGCATCGGGGTCACATCAAGAGACCCTCGGGGCCTTCTGCGTTCGTGCAAAAACTAATTTACCACCAGTTGGTCCCCACCCCTTCCCCTCCCTCCCCATCGCCCAAAACACGGATAATATAGAACAAAGGCCAACAGCAGCCATATTAGATGGCGCTGCTGTCGTCTGCGCATGCGCGAGGATATCGGATTGCGTTGCGCAGTCTCATCGACCGTCTGCTCCGACCAAACGCTTCTCCTGCATGGCGTCATCATCATCATCATCATCATCATCATCATCATCATCATCATCATCATCATCATCATCATCATCATCAATAATAATAATAATAATAATAATAATAATAATAATAATAATAATAATAATAATAATAATGTGATTTAAACTGGTTTAGGAGGCTAAGTCAGCCTGTGTGAAAACCACTGTAATAACTGTAACTCTCCGCATTCAATAGCCTAGTTTTTCCGAGATAGCCTTTGAATCGGTTTACTGTTTCAACTGTCATTCGCTCTCAGAAACTCCTCCTCCTCCTTTCCCTGAGATGTTTAATTGCTTATGTCCTCTTCTTCGTCTTCTTCTTCTTCTTCCTGTGTTTCATTGGTTGTTGTTTATGGTCCTCCGCGTTAGAAGCGTCATATAGCCTACTGTTGGTTTCTGTTTTTAAGCAGCAGTCGTTCTTGTGCCCAACATCATCGCCTGCGTTAATTGATCGAATACTTTGGGGTTGGCAGCAGTAGCAGTTATCCATTCTCTTATGGCCTAAACAGTGAAACGAGACCTGCATTCTTTTGAGTTGACGGAGTTAGCTTTCGACTGCCATTGAAATTCCAACTCAGCCGATCGACCGATTACGTGCATTTCAAGTATTTCAGCCATGCAGCTGAATATTTTGAGGGTGCTGCGATGGGGGTGGTGGTGGTGGTGGAGGAGGAGGAGGAGGAGGGGTGGGATGTTGGGGGAGGGGACGGCCAAGAGTAACCCTCCACACAATCAGATAAGAACATTCTGGAGAAGCACATATGTACGATGATCTGTTATTTTGAGGAAAATTATTTTTGTGTTCAACTTTGTACGAACCGAAGATTTACGATTATCGAATGAAAGGCCATCACTAGACGTACACAATGGAACGGCTGTTGGTCGTTGTTTTGGCCGCTGTCTCTTACACGGAGGCCTTCATATCGAATGGCTGCACAAAGCGTCTGGTTCGATTTCTCTCAACACTTCAAATCTTTCTTTCGATGAAATCCATCCATTAGAGATGGCGTCTGTCTTTGAAGGAGCTCTCGTTCCCAAAAATAGGAATGCATTTATTTTAAAGATTTGTCTCGTCTAAGAGAACCGTTTGATTTTCGTCATTTTTCCTTCGGTCGATCGAAGACTGCATTGATGATTGTCGGTGACGGTTTTCTCGCTCTGTGATTTGTGGATTTTGAGCCAAATCAGTCTCTGCTCAATACACAGCAGTCAGTCTCAGGGTTTCTCATCAACACAGATTAAGCGCTTTTGCGTCAACGATGCGTATATGGATATCGAGAGGTTATTGCGTCTCTCTCTCTCTCTCTCTCTCTCTCTCTCTCTCTCTCTCTCTCTCTCTCTCTCTCTGTCTCTCTGCATTTGATATTCGTTTTCGTCATTTCAACGGCGTTCGAACAATCGACCTTCGTGACCGCAGGGGGTCGCTTGGGGCGGGGGTGGGGAGCTCTCGGCCGAGCTCTGAGAGTTAGTTGATGGTCGTGATGTATGAAGCCATTTCGGATATTTTTGTGGTTTTGATGGACAATAAATTATCGTTAGGCGTTGAAAGCGATTCTGGACGGACTCTCTCCTTCCTTCCGTCCTTCCATCTCTCTCTCTCTCTCTCTCCTCTCTCTCTCTCTCTCTCTCTCTCTCTCTCTCTCTCTCTCTATCTCGGATAAATTTGACAACGATCGGCAATCTCTGTCGTCGACGATGTTCCTTCTTATTCGTCGACGAAATTGCTTCCATCTGACGACAGATCTTTTCCAGATCCTCTCTTCCCACTTTCCTCCTCCTCCTCCTGCTCCTCCTCCTGCTGCCCCTCCTCCTCCTCCTCCTCTTTCCTCTCGCCAATGCTTGGCAATTCTCTTCCTTCATCGCACTTGGCGACTGATGTTGCTGCCAATCAGTGAACAGGTGCTTGTTGAGTGAGATGTGTCGGTATGTTCGTCTGTCTGTCTCTCTCTCTCTCGCTCTGTGTGTGCGTGTGTGTAGAGAAGTGCTTTTATTTCCTGTTGAGGGTTTCTGTCGATCGTCTACTCGACTCCGGAAGAGTCTAAGCAGCTGTACGTGATCGTCCGGCCTCTGGCCTCTGGCCTCGGCGGCCGTTGCGGAGGGAGGAGGAGGAGGAGGAGGAGGAGGAGACGGTTAGCGCTTCTGGGTACCAGCTGCTGCTGCTG
Source organism: Metaphire vulgaris (assembly GCA_018105865.1). Classification (NCBI taxonomy): domain Eukaryota; kingdom Metazoa; phylum Annelida; class Clitellata; order Crassiclitellata; family Megascolecidae; genus Metaphire; species Metaphire vulgaris. The sequence continues at coordinate 20,264,949 of CM030837.1, forward strand.
CTGCTGCTGCTGCTGCTGCTGCTGCATTCACCTGATTCGCCTAACTCTTCTTCTTCGAAGGTGCAAAAATCAATATTTGTCTCGAGAGCTCTTCAGACGAAAGACCTGTCACGTGACGCCGAATGAAGGCCCTGGGCCTCCTCCTCCGTCGCCGCCTCATCTCCCTCTCCGCCCTCTATACGCCCCTCTATACACCCTCTATACGCCCCTCTATACGCCCCTCTGTAGATTCCTTCCGATGGAGCGTTCTAATGAGGAGATTGATTCGGAGAGGATTTTCGGATGCGATCAAATGACATCGGAAGAAGAAGAAGAACCATTGAAACCAGCGTTTCTATTCTGCGGATAAATTATGCGCCTGGGCTGAAGACCACGTCGTTGCTCAACTGATGCTGCACTGTAGACTGTAGGGGCCTAACTGTTGCTTAGTATTAGAATTCTCAATAAGAAATTTTGCTAACAGTATCTGAGGCCCCTTCAGAGCTTTGGATTGTCTGACCGGCCACAACACACACACACACACACACACACACACACACACACACACACACACATGTGAACTCCCAGTTTCTTCGTCGTCGTCTGCTGAATAATGATTTGATTAGCTCTGACGTCATCAGTGACCGCTTCTCTTGACAGCGCCGCTCTCCAACGTCACTCCGTCATTCATCTGGTCGTCACGTGACTTCGTGACCGTCGTTCTCGGTCAGAATCTGACCCTGGAATGTGCAGCTGAGGGATGGCCAGTTCCTGAACTGACCTGGGAAAAATACGGAGGCCATCTACCGGCCGGACGTTTCTCGTATTTGCTAGGTGATCTTCATTATGAGAATTCTATTTTAATATTGTTCGAATTATTCGTGATTATATGTTTCCGGTGTCTTTGTTTGTTCGCTTCTTTGTCTGTGTTCATACCTCTTTATCTATACGTCCTTTGGGAATTGAAAGCTTTCGTAGAACGAAACTATTAGGCAGAAACAAAGAGACAAAGAGAAAGAAAGAGAGAGAGAGAGAGAGAGAGAGAGAGAGAGAGAGAGAGAGAGAGCGAGAGACAGAGAGAGAGAGAGAGAGAGAGACTGCTCTTTTTTAGCATGGAAGACGACTTTTAAATTTGAATCTGATCAGGGATGGCGTTGGGGGGCAAATCGTACAAATGGGTAGAAATTTTTACCCATCCGGGTCCTGGTTGGAAGGGCACCCAAGCAACAAATCGTACAAATCCGCACATAGAAATTTTTATTTATTATTGGGAGTCTGAAAAGAAACGAGAGGCGGGTCCTGTATTTGTGAAGATTGCATTAGACCCACCCAACCAACAAAACCCAGCGCCGCTTCTGAATCCCGATTCTATTCTTGTGAGCTCAAACATAAGATTCGTATTCTGTCTCAATTATTATTGTTGAAATGGAAAATAAGATTTGAAAAGAAACGAGAGGCGTTATATAAATATCTAATTTTGAAGTGACTTTGTGTTTGTTGAATGCCAATATATTGGGGATTTGTTCAGTTCCACAAAACATTGAGCAATTGAAATGGTGGGCGCCACAGGCCAAATATTGGGTGGGCCTTGGCCCACCTTGCCCACCCTGTTGCGCCCTCCATGTTCAGCTGTGCGTTCGAGCGAAGTGGACTGTTGCTTCTGTTGACAGGTAACCTCCTCATATATCAGGTGCAGAGGTTTGACGCTGGAACTTACTTATGCCGAGCGAGTAACGGTATCGGTCAACCTCAGGCGAAGGTCGTCTCCGTTGAAATACTCGGTCAGTTCCTTCTTTCTTCTTCTTCTCCTCCTCCTCCTCCGATTTATCTTCCCATTAACTGACTGAAAGTAAAAAGTCAACGCAGAAATTGCTCGAAGTTTAGAAAGAATTCGCCAATGACTGACATCGATGACACCAATGACCGTCGTCCACTTGCGTCCACTTGCGCATTTAAATCTGGCGCCCGTTTCGTCGTCTGCTGAGTGAGTCACGTGACTTTCTGTGTTTCTATTAAAGAGCGTCCGGTGATAGAGACGCCACCTGTTGGACAGAATGTCACTCAGGGGAGCACTGCTCAGCTGGTCTGTGGAGCAAGAGGAGCCCCAAAGGTCAGCACCCAATGGCTCCACAACGCCAACCATATGCCAACCACTGCAGACCAATTCATCACAGTCAGAGGTAACAACTATACTTACTTACTCTTTCTCAGTCTCTGTCTGTCTCTGTATGTCTGTCTGTCTGTCTGTCTGTCTGTCTCTCTCTCTCTCTCTCTCTCTCTCTCTCTCTCTCTCTCTCTGCGTATCTGTTGATGATGCTGTTGAAATGATCAAATCAATTAAATATTATTTATATATATATGATTGTTTTGTGTTTGAAGAATAACGTATATGTTACGCCAAGATGGCAAAAGAGGTCAATTAATTAATTTAGACGCCGTTAGTTTCGTCATCATCATCATCATCATCATCATCATCATCGTCCTCCCCTCCTCCTCATCATCATTATCATCATCATCATCATCGTCGTCGTCGTCATTATCATGGCTATAATCTCAATAGTTGCGCTTTAAATAACTCCGTCCTGCCAAACTGCAGGGCAGTTGCATGATCCATGATAGTTGCATGTATATATTGTATACGCCCTGTATAAAAATACACACATGTACATTTATATTCTGTATATATCTATATATATATATATATATATATATATATATATATATATATATATATATATTCGTATTGTCTTTTTTTCTCAGTGCATGGAAACAACGGTGAGTGAATAATTATTGAGTGTTGAGACGTGTCGTGAGGTTGATTCTTTTCTTCGTTGATTTTGTCTTTTTTACTTTGAGATATTTTCTGAAATCTGCTTTCGTCGAATCCTCGGCTGCTTTGTCTCTGTTTGTGTGTAATCGTGCTTTTAATAAATCGTTTCGACTGATTCAGGGACTCGCTCCCTCTTTCTTCCTTTCGCCTAAATACCCAGAGAACGATTCACGAAGAAGAGACTCGGAAGAGAAATGAAATGCGAAGATGGACTTTAGGACATTAAATTTTGTTATACATGGGCGTCCGCAGAAATTTTTCCAGGGGGGTGCAAAACAAGGTCTTGTGGTGAAAGAAATTTAAAAAATTTCAGGGGGGTGTAAAACAAGGTTTTGTGACGAAAGAAACAAGCAATTTTACTTTTTCCATGACTCCACAATTTTTCCAGGGGTGCAATTGCAACCCCTTGCACCCCCTCCGGACGCCCATGTTTGTTAATGACTGTCCTTCGCTTTTTCCCTCTCCACAGAGGACAGTTTCCCTGCTTTCGCTTCGATGTTCCATTGTCCACTCCATGCCTCTGTTAAGGTTTTAAAGTCTTCCCGTGCAAAAAACCTGGCGCAACATGAAACTGATTGCGTCCAATAATTATTGGATTAGGCCTCCACACCCAAACAGTCTAGAATAGTAATTAGCAGTGCTTTTTTTCTAGGAAAAAAGGTTTGGGAACCCGTCCTTTTTTACTCATCAACAAAACAGGTGTGGGAACGCCGTATCTGTACGTTCCCAAACACATTATTACATATCCATAATTATATATGCAATCTGGCAAAATAGGAGTGGGAACGGCGTTCCCATGCGTTCCCACTGAAAAAAAGCCCTGGTAATTAGCAGTCGTTGCCCGTCCTTTTAAGCATGAAGCTATACTGGTCTTATGCTCGTTCTTACGACCTGTGTGACGTCGTCCCTTGTGCTTCCGTTTCAGGTCCCTGATTACATGCTGCAATAAGAAGGGGCTTCGTCGCCTTCCCATAGTCCCGCCCGCTTGATCTTGTCGTGGGCTGCTTATGGGGTGGGGCTGGGTCCAGGTTGATCCACAGGGAGTAAGGAGGCAGCCCGCGGAGGGAATGGGTTGCCTCCTGTCATGGACTACTAGATTATTAGTAGTCCATGCTCCTGTCCATTCGTATAAGAGGCATTTTCCGTCTGATTGGTACCATTCTCCGACAGCGCGCGTGTCTGTGTGTGAATGTCTGGGTCTTGGCAATGCATATTTGGCGTGTGTGTCTGCGTGTGTGTGTGTGTGTGTCGGTGGGTGGGTGGGTGGATGTTTCTGGGTGGTCTTGGTCCGTTGAGGAATGACTGGCAGTCATCTCATTACCCGCTGTCCATCAAAGTGGAGAATGCGAGGATGAGGAGGGAAGAGGGGAGAGGAAAAAGAGGAGGAGGAGGATGAGGAGTAGGAGTAGAGGAAATTGGATGCGAGGTCATCCAGGGTCACTGGCCATCAGTTCACATATCAATGCGAATGTCAGACGTCATTTAGGTCGAATAAGACGCTCCGTTCGCTCCGAATGGAAATCTAATTATTAAACGACGACTCACTTACTCTCTAAGAAAAGCAGCTAAAATATTGTTGTCGTTGTCTTTGTTTTGTTTTTTAGTAGTTTTCGTAAATTTTCTCTTCAGTTCAAATTTGAACATTAGAACCTGGAACAGTTTGTTGCTTACGTTTTGTTTTTCTATAACTCTTGCGTCTTTGACTGTTGCTGTCTGATGAACTGTTCACCTTTAATGCGACAAGTTCTGACGCCGTCTAGCGGGTGAAAAGGACAACGGCGAATGAATGGGCTGTCTGAGGGTCGTTGCACCCGGCTCAGAACCATGATTATAATAAGTGACGTATAGTCTCATTACTCAGTGCATCGTTTGAGAATGCGCGGCTCAGAGGTCTGTTGTTGGAGAAGAATCCTCGGTTGATGAGGAGGAGACGCGCATTAGAAATGCGTTGAGTTCTTCTGAATTAAACAGAATCATTTGCCAGACCAGAAGGAGGACAATGGATGGCACCGAAAGACGTTAATTAATAAGGCAGCCAGAGGGGCATTTCGATTGCAGCGAAGTGTTTGGTTTCGTTGATATTTTCTGTTGAAGTGGGTTTTTGTGATATTCCTGTGTTGGTATGTTCTGTAGACAGCACTCTGATCCTGTCGAATGTTCAGCCGAGTCACAGCGGAGTCTATCAATGCATCGTTAAGAATGGACTCGGAGCTGCTCATGCATCGGCCACGATCACGGTCATCGAGTCTACAGGTAGACGAGTCGACCGCTGCCAATCAGCTGCCCACAATTCCTAGCTACTGTATCTGTAGATCACTTCACAGAATCGTTCAGTTATTCCACAGAACGATTCACAGTAAGAGACTCATTGGCCCAGAGACTCATTGGCCCAGAGACTCATTGGCCCAGAGACTCATTGGCCCAGAGACTCATTGGCCCAGAGACTCATTGGCCCAGAGGCCGCTAACATTTTCCATAAAGGCCTAAAGACCTAAGACCTAAAGACCTAAGGTCTAAAGGCGTAAAGGTCTAAAGGCGTAAAGGCCTAAAGGCCTCAAGAGCTCTACATGTCACCTGAGAGAGTCGATTGCAATTGGCGCGTTTCTTTGTCGCAGGAACAACGACTGCCGAAGATGATGATGACGACGACGACGACGATTCAGCGGAAAGACTAAGACCAGACCGGAAACCGGAAGACGAGGAGGAGGAGGAGGAGGAGAGCATTTCCGGCACCGCGGCCATCTGGTGGCGCCGAGCAAACCGGAAATAGTGAGGCTTAGCAATTCATCGGTGCTCGTCCAGTGGACGATGGAGGTTCCGTCTGGAGGTCACGTGATCACAGGATTCAAGGTCCAGTGGAAGGAAGTGTTGGACGAAGGAGGTCCTGGACTGTGGCGGACGGCGACCGAAGAGGTTCCGGCGCCGAAACGGACGCATCGACTGCTGCGTCTTCGCCCAGGTGAGCGCCTTCGGCCTCTCCCCCCCGCCTTAAGTAGGCATAGGGCCTAACTGTAGAAGAGTTTTAAGAGTTTTGTGCGTCGCCATTCGCTGATAATTATTTTCCTTTTCATTTCCTAATATTTCGCTCCTAATTACTAATTAGTGAATCTTCTTTTCTGTCGACAGGTGGCGTCTACAGATTCCGCGTCGGATCAGTTTTCTCGAACGGAGAAAGCAAATACGGAAGAAGTTCCAACCGCATCGCAATGACCACCGTCCCCAGTCCAGGTGCCACCGCCGAGCCCCACCCGATGCCACCGGCGGGGGCGGCTCCACCGGCTCCACTGATCGTTGAGCTGAGGCCTTTGTCGTCGTCGGAAATATTCATAGGATGGCAAGTGAGTTGTGGCGCTATAGGCGCTCTCTGTGTGTCTGTCTCTGCCTATCTCTGTTTGTCTGTCTCTCTCTCTCTCTCCTCTCCCTATGGCCTACAAGATAATTAAGTGAAATAGTAGCAAATGTAAACTACAGAAGCAAGAATTTTCAGTGGAAAACTAAATTCAAATCATTTGTCTGAGTGTAGATCAGTGCATTTATGAAGCGCTCACAGTGACGGTTCCAGGAATTCTTGGTAGGAGGGGGGTGAAAAAATTTCTAGGAAGTTGGTGTTGGAGATGCAAAGTTAAGAAAAAAAGAAATGAGAGAGGGGAAGGGTCATTTTTAGTGTTTTTGTGCCCAATAAATGTTAGTAAACCTCGTCGGAAAAGGTTGACAAGCAAAAAAAACGTCGGTTGGGGGATGAAATTCCCCAGTCATCAGCATGGTGGAACAGCCACAGAGCGGTCGTGTGTTGGCAATGATCAGTGTAAGGCCCCTCTATTGATGCATCTATGCAAATGGATGGAGCTGGGCTCTGTTATACACGCTGATCTGATTCTCTGTTGTCAGCAACTGGAGTCAGACCAATGGCCAATCGACGGCTTCTACATCTTCTATTCGCCGCAAGGGCAATCGTCTGAATACCAGAAGAAGGTGGTCAAGGGAACCAGCGTCCGCCATGCCGTCCTGTCTCATCTCAGTCCTGGAACCTCATACCGGATCCAGATGCAGACATTCAGCTCAGTCGCCGGAGACAGCAGATTCAGCGACACACTGCACAAGGAAACGATGGGTAAGGAGGACACGACGCGGGCAAGGAGGACACGACGCGGGTAAAGGAGGACACGACGCGGGTAAAGGAGGACACGACGCGGGTAAGGAGGACACGACGCGGGTAAGGAGGACACGACGCGGGTAAGGAGGACACGACGCGGGGTAATCAATTGACGCGTTTTTCTTGCTTAACGGTTGTTTAGCGGTTGTTTAGTGGATGATGAGCGCCTTCTTCTGTTGTGACTGCTGCTGCTGCTGCTGCTGCAGGTCATTCTGTCGATTCGCTTCCATCTGGTAATGGAGTTGGTGGAAGTGGAAGAAGCTTCGCCATCCACTCTGAGAATTTTCCACTCGAAGACAACTCGAATGAAGGACGGAGGACAGACGGAAACGAAGCCATGGACCCCGATTGGAGGACAGACAACGCAACAACCGACGAAGGCCAGTTGCTGTACGTTGCACTCGGCGTTGTCTTTGGATTGGTTGCCCTGGTGACGGTTGTCTGCATCGTTGTGTGCATGGTGAAACAACACAGACAACAGCAACGCTGCTTGTGTAAGTGATGATGACGCCATTAATCGTCTCCACAGGCGATCAATGATGACGACGACGAATGCATTTATGTAGCGCCGTTTCTTAGATCCGCTTAAGAATTTAAGCAATTTATTTGTCTATATTATAAATAGCTCTGCTGTGTGTGTGTGTGCGTGTGTGTGTGATTAGTGGCCGTTTTGATGCTGAGAACAGAATCTGTTTTGGAGTTTTGTCAGTTGAATAATGACGACGGATAGAAGGGATGATCACTGATGTATTTCAGAGTGACATCTCAGTGATGAAGCGAGTTTTCGTATACGATGTAAGTCTCGCCTTCTTCGTTTGAGTGCAGCTGCGTTGTCAGTGACTCTTTTCGTCTTGGCTGTTTACAGCTTGTGCTAAGGACGGGACTAAGCCTCAGCAGCAGGCGACCGTCCTCTTCGACACAGCGACGACCCTCAGGCCCCGGGCCACAGGGAGCGGCGGCGGCGGCGGCGGCCCCGGGGCCTCGACGGATTGCCCGCAGGGTGCGGCTGGATCGGGGTCGACGAAAGACAACTGCGATGGCCACAACGGAAGTGGCCGCGGCACCGGAAGTAGCGAACGAAACGCCATGGAAACGGAGAGTGTTGCTCTGACCGGAGGAAGACCTCACGAGAGAAAGGCAAGAGATAGGCCCCCGCCTAACGTTAGACTATAGACGGACGCCTTTGCCTATTGCCTCTGCATGCTCTTTTAGAGGCGCTTAGCCTATCAGTGACTGAGAATCGTCGATCTGTTGCTTTGGTGTTGTCAGATGCTGTTGCCCGAACTGTTGCTTCCTCTACCGCCTCCGTTGTCGAACAACTCAACTCCGAAGAAGTACTCCAGTTGCCATGGTGCTAAAGATCCAGGTAAATGATTACATCGCATGCATTGCTCAATTAGACATAATAATGATAATTACCTTTGTCTCTCTGAGGAACTGACACCCAAGTATATATATAAACTGGGGTGGACTGAACTTCTGATATATATATATATATATATATATATATATATATATATATATATATATATATAAGATGTCTGTGATGGAGAAGAATAATCGAAGACAGAACAAGGGCCTCTTCATATGCGTTGAGCGTCGATGTCGTGATGTCACGTGGTCTTACGAATGTTGTTTTCTGTTTTAGATGCGAGTCTCGTGTGTCAGCATTATCCCGTCAACTGCTCCCACCACACCTACAGCAAACTCCACGGCCCTGACTCCTCTTCCAGATCGTCAATTACTTCCTCTGACCGCCAACCCTCAAAACACCGCGCCACGGCCGTCGTCAGCTACGGCAGCTGCGGACGCATAGCGCAGTCCACAGCCCCCGACCACATTCCGCGCTCCTACGAGCAGCAGCAGCAGCAGCAGCAGCAGCAGCCGTACTTAGACCACATGCACCGATCTCAAGGTAGTGCAGGCGGAAGACCAAGTCCTCATCACAGACTCCATGGCCAGCATCATGAACTGAGCCTAAAGAGCGGTTACCGTGGCAACCAGGGATGGAGAAGAGACGAAATTCCGATCGAAGTAGAGAATCCGATGAGAGATCAATCGACCAACGCCAATCTCATCATCAGCAGAGGTCAGAGTTCATCCTCCTCCTCCTCCTCCTCCTCCTCCTCATCATCATCATCATCACCAGGGCTGTTATTTGTCATCCACCGGAATCATTTTCGTTCTCTTTGATTGTTGATGAGAATAAGTGAATAGTTTACCTGTACTTAATTAGACCGAAGTGCTCCGTTGACGTTTACTCTGTAGGCAGCTGAGGAAACAACAGAGCTTAAAGTCATCTACAGCAGTCATTTGTGTCTTCTTTTGCAGACGCTGATCTACGCGTCTACAGCGACGACGACGACGACGACGGCGTCTACAGCAGCGTCGGCGGCGGCCCTGGGGCGGCCGGGGCTTTCGTCGCGGCGCCACTCAGAAGCTACGTCCATGACGACGACCTGAGATTTGCTCTGAGAAGTGGCGTCTGTTACCAGAGCAACGGTTACCACAGCAGCGGCGGCGGCGGCGGCGGCGGCATAGGAGGCGATCACCTTGACAGCAGGTGCGACGCCGGTCATCAGACCCGGTTCCCAGGTCGACCAGGTCAAACAACGACCGCCGCCGCCGACGACGCACGAAGACATAACCCAGGTCACGTGACAACGGACTCGAACGCTGGTAAATTAGCGACGCAGCAGCAGCAGCAGCAGCAGAGAATGCATCCGTATCAAGGATACAGAGGAGATGGAGGATATGAGTAGACGATGATCGATTGCAAGAGAACGCTGACTTCCGTGACTTAGAAGAAGTATATCGCCTGTTCTATACTTAACGAATGGTCGATCCATTCTCCTCAGCTGTTGTTTATTGTTGCTGCATCGGTTGCACGAGTTGTTGTTAGCCAGGAATTCGTTGCTTTCCACCCCCCCCCAGCCACACAGAATTCTGTCGAATAGGCAGCATGACGGAGACAAAGGCAGACGGACATTTCAGAAGTGTCACCTGTTGGATCAGTCGAGCATCGGCTTCGTCGACTGTCGTCTGATTCGAGAGTTTAACAGAAATCTATGACAATAAATCGTCATTTCTCGACTGAAATCCTCTGCAATAAGAATCGATGCATAGAGAGAGGCCTTTCAGCTGAAATGGGAACGGTTCTCGTTCGATTCTGACACGGAAGAGAGGGGCGTCACCAGTGAAAGTGATCACCTGTGATGAGGAAAGACGTCGACCGGGAATTGTGCTTTTGCGCATAGAATTTAATTACCGCTATAGAAGGAGTCTATGGTGTTTAAAATGAAGTCCGTTTTCAGCCTTTTGTCAAGTTTTATCCCAGGACCATAAAACACGTAACAGAAGACGGGGCTCGTGTTCGAAGGTCTAGGGCAATGTAGGTCTGTACAAGGCAACCATGGTGCATGGTGACCATTGTCTAAAATATATCCAAAATATAGCAGCAAATTGGCTTCAACTTTCCACTGTCTCTGCCAAAGATAGACCAGTCGCAGTTGTTAATAATTTCGCATACACTGTGCTATTGCGTTCTACTGCGTTTAGCTGACGAATGTACTTTCGAGTTTCACGTTCTGAAGTAACAATCTATAGACGTCCATGCATTGTGTCAGCGTAAACTCTCTTTTTGAAATACTGTATTTGTGATCCAAACGCTAAGCTCTGGATAATCTTGAAAGGGCTTCGATGAAACCCTGCATTAAGCGTTTATGCTGAAGTATTACTTTAGACGTAACTGGAATTCAATGAAGATGTTGATAGCGAATGCAGATTGCTGCTGTGATTAGACAATGGAAAAATGTTCTACTCTGTCGGTCTCTGTCTGTCTGTCTGTCTGTCTGTCTGTCTGTCTGTCTGTCTGTCTGTCTGTCTGTCTCTCTCTCTCTCTCTCTCTCTCTCTCTCTCTATTGTCTCAAACAAAATAAATGTGTATGATAGTGAAGAGTGGTTGTCTTCGTCTTTGTTGTCAATGTGTTTTCATTTTCTATTTAATGTACAATATTGAACAACGAATAAAAATATAAGATAAAGTTTCTAATTCTTCTACGGACAAAGTGTCAGCAGGCAGTTGAATGCCTATTGTCAGTGGCAGTGGCTAGTTGTTTCTAGAGCATCCGGAATACATTGCCTGCATCACTTCGTGAGACCAACGCAACATTACGTTTAAATTAAGTTCTAATCTGTTCCTGTTTGTCCCATCCAGTGGCGGCTTTAGGATGGGCAAGTGGGGGGCCATTGGGTTGGCAAATTCTAATCATGGGGGGCCAACCATTTGTTGTTTAATGTATGTAGCATTAAGTATAGGGTCCCAACTGGGGGCCAGGCACTCAATAGGGGGGGGAACGGGCCCCCCTGACTCCCCGGTGGAGCCGCCACTGGTCCCATCTGTCTTCGAATGAAGCCCCCGCCTATCAGACCGCCTTTTTCATTGTCACCATTCCATAATTATTATTATTATTATTATTATTATTATTATTATTGTACTCATGGGGGGCGCAACAGGGTGGGCCAGGTGGGCCATGGCCCACCCAATATTTAGACCCAATGGGCCACAATGTGTTTGGCCCACCCAACTTCAATTGGCAAATTACAATGTTTTGTGGAACTAATAACCCCAAATCCCCAATATATTGACATAATATTGTCATATATAATTGGGATGTCAGAGATGTGAAAGACCATTCAAAATTATTATATTTATATAACCATGCAACTGTGTTTTTTCAATGATCGATTGATCGTAACGGCGAGAATTTCTGGCTGAGCTGTCTTAATTGACTGAAATATTGGCTGAAATGTTGGCCCACCCAATATTTGGCTTGTGGCGCCCTCCATGATTGTATTTTCTGCAAAAACGGCTGATGCTATAGGCATCATTGTACAGTATAATGGATCTATAGATTTGATTTACTGATTGGTTCATGTAAAGGAGAGAATCGGAATTACGCAATGGTTGATTTGTGTCAGAACTTTGTGATCTTCTGATTTTTTTATGATGGAGAGTAGACTTTTGAAAGATATGTTTACCGCATAGTGTGCGGCTTGAAATGGGCTCAGAAGTGTCGAATTTCGAGCGCTGTCGAACAAAAATTGAGACGGACAGTATATTGACAACTATTGCAATATTTTACGCAATGGTGATGGGAGAATCAATAAAATCTGTTTCTAAATCGAGAGTCTCATCACTCCGCGGAAAGTTTTGCACATCTACGCAGCTACTGTAACAATAGTCCTTCCACTGGTTAAAGACTTAAAGTCATGCAGAGAATCGATTTTATAATATTCTGTTGCCATAAAACTTGTGATACAAGGAACCAGTTATCTTAAGGCACGGTAGGCTATACATCTCGTTCTTGCCGGCCTTCCAAAGTCTACGCTGGCCAACCTGCAGCGCGTACAGGATGCTGCTGCACGTCTGGTGTTGGACCTACAACTCGAGACCACGTCACTCCGGCGCTTCGTGAACTTCATTGGCTTCCAGTCCAGTCACGGATAAAACACAAACTATACACGCTGCAGATGTTCTGTGCACTGAATGGTCTTTGTCCGACCTATCTGGCCGATCTGCTCCAGCCAACATCAACCGCCATTGGTAGACCAGGCCTACGATCAGCCTCTACCAGTCAATACCAGAAACCTCGTCTTCGGACAGTCATGGGGCAACGAGCCTTCTCGTACGCTGGACCCCATGCCTGGAACGCCCTTCCACCAGCGCTACAGAACATAAATCAACCAATCAATCAATCAACTTCTTTAGCGCCACTATCATAATGCCCTGGGCATCAGCCGATGGCGCACCAAATCCAAATAGCATTAGAGCCAGGTACAAGCCAGAAGATCAGTCCGAAACGGTGGGAGAGCAATCTAAGGGGGATATGCCAAGTCAAACAGATGTGTTTTAAGGCCAGATCTGAAAGATGATAAGTTATTAGTTATGCAAAGTGATGTTGGTAGTGAATTCCAGAGCTTAGGGGCGCACACTGATAAACAACTAGTGCCAATGAGTCAATGACTGTGCGAGAGTAAGGAACGACAAATGAAGGTCCTGCCGAATACCTAGTGGAATGATTAGTAGGTCGAGGGATAAGTCGCACCTTGAGGTAATTGGGTTCATTATATAACATGGTTTTAAATACTAAAAGACAGATTTTATAATATTTTATAAAGTCGCCCGTCGCTTGCCGTAAACATTTGAAGACACATCTGTTTAATTGTACTTATAATAAATGACATAATTGACATTAATTGTAATGCGCTTGCTAACATTGATTGATTAGGCGCAATATAAATAACTCATTACATTTACATTACTCATTACACTTCGCATAATATTCTCTAGTACAAGATAATAACGATTACTTACAGTTCACTTCATTCGTCAAAACCGGTTTACCTTCGTAAACTCTTAACGCCTCAGCCTCCCCGACCTACACGATCATCATCTCATCTCACACTTTCACGCCCGTTAAATCAGTCATCACTCAAAATCTGCAACCGCGCTTTCTCATACGCCGCACCAGAACTTTGGAACTCAATTCCAGCCTCCCTCCGCAGCCTAGGACGTGGTCAAACAATAAGCTCCGAATCCTCATTTCCTTTAATTCCTTCACTGTCTCCTCAAGCCTTTAGGTCTAAACTTAAAACCTTCCTATTCGAAAAGTCATTTCCCCATAGCAACAACAACCTGACCAGCCGCCTCATGGATATTGACATTTGCCCGGCCGACAAACCACCCTGCCTATAGCCATTTCAAGAAAGACTAAGCGCATAAGAATAAGCAGCTACTGCTGTGCTGCTTTCCGGGGCGCTGTAGAAGTTTACGAGATTTTACTTACTTACTTACTTACTTACTCTAGGCTGCCATTTGTGATTACTAGAGGGCAGGCCGTAATTAGGTCACAGGCATTTAGCCGTATGAGGGCGGAGCCTCATTCACGTTCGGTTGTATCTATGGTCTGCATTAATAAATAGGCCTGGGCGATATTAGGAACATTTGTTGTTTACGTTGCAATTAATTAACGGATTTTGCGGTTTGTTTGACTTCGATAAAATTGAAGGAATAAATCGAACGATCTTTGTTTACTGACCGATGGCAAGGATGGAGCGGAGTGGCGCTCCGTTCTTCCAAAGGACTCCCCCGAGACCAGCACTCGGGGAGCCGAGGCTGGTCGCAGCGCCCGCTCATCCTCCTCCTCCTCCTCAAAGGGTGAGAGTCTTTCTCGATCAACGAACGAATTTCACGAATTTACTGAATGATCTGTGGTTGAATAACTGGAATGGAAGAGGAAACTATTCAGTCGACAGACACCCTCTACACAGCAGAATGCCCGAAACACATGCCAAAATAGCAGTCTAATATGCACCAGATATGCACTTAAATATATTATATTGTTTCACACTGTCTGATCTCTGGAATGATCTGGTCTTTTGCGGACGGATTCGGAGTACCGTCGATTGATACCCTTAGGGCATTAGAACTGGTGCTATGCAAGTGCAAGGCTATTATTATTATTATTGTTGTTGTTGTTGTTGTTCAGGGCTGGTAAAAATTAAAATTTTCTGGTTCAATTAATCGGAAAAATTTTAATTGATTAATTTTCTATCATTTGTCGTTGCCCTGCATACAAGTGTAGATATATGGTGGTGTCGTGGATATGACCGGTGGTGTCGTTGAGCGCCCGGTATGTAATCAGGCATCGCTTGTAGATGATGCGTTATTGGACCCCGAGCCAATGGAGTTTGTCTCTCAGCAACGGTGTCACATGATCGTTCCAGCGGGCTCCATTCTTTTATTATTTTGGCCTCTGTATGTCAGTCTTTCTGCTGTGTAGAATAAGGGATCTCTGTCTGCAGAATTACCGAAAGCAAGATTTAGTGACAGAAGCAGGACACTGGTAAGTAGTTGGCTGTTCCAGTAATAATAATATTACCGGGTATAAGACTAATAATTTCTGTCTTTGGTTTTAGAGAGCTTTGCTGGTCACTCCTCCATCATTACCTCCAAGATTCCCCCGGCCGCGTATGGCTGAAATGCAGCATGGAGTATATCGTGAAGACCCAAGACACTTTGGTCCACCCCCTCGTTTTCCTTTTCCTTGTGGTGGAGCAGAAATGGTAAGACCACGGTTTCCGTATCCTAGAAATCGTTTCCCACAACCAGGAGCTTCTGTGGTTCATCCTTTGCCTCCTTGTGGACCAGGGTTCAGATGTTCTCAGCCTCCATCATCCCCGAATGAAGCACTGCGGCCTCAGTTTCACTTGGAGCCTATCTTCAGGCCACCATTTCCACCAAGACCATTGGTTCGAGCTGGTGTTCACCATCCTGGATTTTCTCCTGGTGAATTTCAGCTTCATAACCAAAGACCGGAGGAGTGTTTTAACAGTCCTAGGCCAAATTTTGTACCCCGCTGTTCATTTGATGCAATTTCACAATGTATTCAACCATCAGGGTTTTTGCCTAAGCCATTGGATGGAGCTGTGAGAATGGATGCATTTAGTGCTGAGCATCACGGGCAGATGGAGCAGGAATATGACGCAGGAAGTTGGGAAGCAAAGTACCAAGATTGGCCTACATGGAATGGGAAGGAGGACTGTTTGAGACAACAGTTTCACAGCGTGGTTTCAACTCAAAACTATCAAAAAACAGACACAAACTTCCTTCCTGCACAACCATCAAGACAGCAGTTAGAGAACTCTGGTGAAATTACAGTGAATCCCAGGCAGATTCAATATAAAGGTAGAGTTAATTCCAATCAGTTGCATGGAGGTGCTCTGGAGGAATTCAGGACAGAAGAGAATTGTGACTGGACAGAGATCAATACGAATGGAGAGAGATTTCACTTGTCTGATTCCAGTTATTTTGAACAGCAGCAGCAGCAGCAACCAGCTGTGTCTGGATCAAAGAGTGGATGGGTGGATCCATTGGACACAGGTGAGCGAATTCACCGAGACATTGGACGCAAGAAGCATGAAGTAAGAAAAGCAGGTGAATGTGAAAGTGGAGAAAACAGAAGAGGAAACAAACGCAAGAGTTCACGTTTAGACAACTCTCCCTTGGGAAAACGCAGAAGAAGCTTTAGCGGAGAACGATCGCCTTCCAACCGAGAGCTGAGATTTTCAGGATCTCGATCGATGAAGAGCCGGGGTCATGAAGATGGATCAAGAGCCGACGGATCCAGACATCGAAGATCTTCTGGATCGAATTTCAACGCTCCTGAGAAATCAGCAAATCATCGCTTCTCATGTGAAAGTTCTTTTACATCAGAAAACTACGATGAAAGGTTTGTTGTTTGGCATAGGAAGTGATGAGTTCTCATTGATGCCATTGGGCTGGTGTTTAGTGATGTCATCTTTGTTATAATTCTTTTGGATATTTTTCATGTAGCTGAATAATTATGAGAATATTTGAGGAAAATTTCATTAGCATTTTTTCTTGGAACATGAAAATTGAACATTAGAGAATGTTATGTAAATCTGTAGTAAAAATTTTGCTATGATTTTTAGTTTATAGAAAGAAAATTCGGATTTTAGATATATTTGGAATTTGTAACACATTCTTCATGTTCTTCAGCTCTTGTTTGATTATTTTGCAGTGACAGAAAGGTTTATGGTTCAAATGAAAAGAATCGTAGATCAAGAAACACAAGAGAAGACAGCGATCGTACATTAAGTTCCCGATTGAGACACAGACACAGTGTGGCTCAGAGCCCAAGGTTGTTATGTCAGCGGCGCATTTTAAGACTATTTTGACTTAGGAAATTTGTATGCATATTTATTAAAAGGAGTATTGAATGCAATCTGAAGTAAGATCATATTTGAATGAATTTTGCTGCTATAACTTTTCCTCCACTGATGTCATTTTCACAATGGTTGTGATTCAGTTGTCTTCTTTTGACTTTGATTCCAAGAACTTCGAGTTTCTTTAGGCTTTGCTTTCTTATGGAGATGTTGGTAATTTAAGTCTTTTGAAACCGCTGGCTCCGTTGGTTGTATGATATTTGTAGAAGTTCTACAATTCTGTGCACAACTGACAGAATCTTCTCAACTGAATTTTGATGTTTACAACGAATGGTTGTTTCTTCTTTTGAACTTTTTCTTTTCCCCTTTTAGACCAGAATCAAGAAATTCAAGTGAGTCGCTGAGATCTGGTAATCGCCGTGAAAGATCTAGAAATGGAAGGTACTTGATAGTTAATCGTTCTTTATCAGCAGCAGTTGAAATACTGAAACTATTTCTCTTATATTTTCTAAAACCTACATTGCAGTTACTGAGTTGAGTCTCTGAGAGTGAAATCTCTTTTAGTCTTGAGAGTCGGGAAACGAGTCGTCAGCCTCGGCGCCATCATTCGAATCGTCAGTTATCTTCGTCTCCTCTTATGCAGCAGCAGCAGCAGCAGTTTGACTCTTCTGTTTCTTCTTCAAAAGACTTGAATCCTTTGGATGAAACTGTAATTCATAAACAACAGTTGCTTGAGGATCACAATCAGGAGAAGAGACTGGAGGAGGAGGAGGACGAGGAGGAGGCGGAAGTGGAGGAGGAAGAGGAAGAACGAATTCCCGACTGGATTCGCTGTTCACCGGCCGATCTCTACTTTAAGAGAGACAGAACAGTAGGTTTTCAGATTATTTTTTATCTTTTTCATTTTAATTGTTATAAATTGTCTTGATTTTATATTTCTGTTATTTCTTCATCGGATTTAATGGTTTAAATGCAAGGGTGATGATGATGGTGGTGGTGGTGGTGGTGGTGGTGCTATAGGTGATGATAAGTTCTCAGTGTTTGGACATCGGAATATTTTGTTGCTTTGGATGGAGATGGTTGAGAATTGTCGTCTTTTACAGCTTAGTGTTATTTGTTTTATTATCTGTTGCTGTGCATTTACTGCACAGCAACATTTTCAACTTACAAAATTTATTCGGCTCAGATGATGCATTTGTGATTTCATGATTATTTCTGTTTAGACCGGTTCTCTTGTGAGCACCAATCGAATGCTGGACCTGGAAAAGAAGGTCGAATATGAACTCCTTTGCCGAGCGGAACGAGTGAAAGCAAGTCGGCCACCGGTTGAGTTGCCTTTGCACAGACCTTCGGAATGCGAAGATCGACTGTCAGGTAGGACGTTGTGTGGCGTATATTTGCTGAAAGAGGACTTACGGAGTGATTGCTACTCAGTGTTTTGCCTTCAGCAGTTTTATCATGAGTGTGGTGTGAAAATTGTACTGTTGGTTATGGTTTGTATGTAGGTTTGTTCTTGCTGTTGTTATTCAGTTGACGATGTTGGCAGCAATGTGAGTCTGAGTGAAATTGAGGATTTAGTGATTGGTGATGATGATGATGATGATGAGGAGGAGGAGGAGGATGATGATGGTAAAGTGAAAAAGAAAAATCAGACTGAGGAAGAGGAAAGTGTCTGGGTGGAGGAACTCAACTGGAAAAGGAATCATCCAGAAAAATTGCATGATGAGCTGTGGTTTAATCTTCCTGGAGAGGTGAGTTGTTCAAATGTCTTGGTTATTTGATGATTTCTGGATATATAATTATGATTGTCTCTGAGCCTCTTTTGTTTCTTATTTCTGTGATTTTATTCATCTGATCTTTAGAATTTATTTTGTTTCTATTTTTGAGTGAGAAGAAACTCGCTCTGAGTAACCGTGTTATTTCAAGATTTCTGTTTGAGAAATGTCTTTGCTGTTTCAGATGAATGATGGTCCATTGTGTCGATGCTGTGGCAAGTCCAAGAGTCAAGGAATTCGTCATAACATCTACCCGGGGGAAGAGGTCTCACTGTCCTCTGCAATTTTCTCTCTTTCTGCTTTATTTTATCCAATATTTAGAAGGCATAATATGTGAAGTCGGTTTACATTGTTTATTTCAGATGACAGTTTTTGCCAAAATTGCTTTAGTTTTATATATTTATATGTACGTAGTTTTTGGGGGTGAATAGAAAGCAGAAAACTCCCCTTTGCTGCCTCTGCTCTTAGGTGCTCTGCCAATCTAAGGAGACGTCTGCCGCTCCATGATATGCCAAAATGTGCTTTTGCAGAAGAGTGCACAGAGGTCCTTTGGTAGAGTTGACAGTGAAACATTTATTTGTTAATCCCAGACCTTGATGTAGATCTGGATAAGATCGGTGATGACTTTGAGGGCTCTTGATAAGACTGAAATGCTTGATGATGTTCTTATCATAATCTGCTTTTGGTTGATTTCAGCCGATTCCAAAGTGTGATCCTCACACAAACAATCAGGATCAGTTGTTTCACTACAGAATAACGATGTCACCTCATACAAATTTTCTGGTATTAATTTTGCATTTATTTGTATTGATGTGAAAATTAACATCCAAAGATCTTGCAGTCATACTGAATTATGTCTTACCGAGGGGACTGTTTAAGTTGTGAAATGTTAAGAGAAACTGGCGTTAACATTTGAGCATAGGAGGGCACTTGTGTTGAATGCTCTCAACCGTCACTGAAGAGATCTTCTTTTGTGTTCTTTTAGACAAAGAATCCTACTTTGATTGAGTATGATAGTCATGAGTACATCTTTGAAGGCTTTTCAGTTTTCTCGCACTATCGTATTGGACAGGTTTGTAAGTGATTGTTGATTGGCTGAGCTGAAGTGTTGTCGCTCTGTGCTGTTTTGTAATAATGACGACAGTGACTGCATTGTCATCAGTGGTCAGCGGGAACCGCTATTGACCTCTGAACATCAGACAAATCGTAACAATGTGCTTAGGTTAAGGGACTTATCATTCTACTGAGCATTACTGAGTTCTCATAGTACAGAGATGGCCCAACTGAGGCTTGCAAGCCACATGCAGCTGTTCTAGCAGAATCTGCAGCTTGTGAAAAGTCAACAATTTTGTTGGAGCAGATTAACAGATAAAAGAAATTCAATTACCATGCACCAGTAATAGTTTTGTCTGTTTGCCAATTTTATTGTAGGTCCCATAAAAATAGCAGCACCGATTTAATGAAATTTTGCAAAGAATTGGACCGCACCAGGTCATTTTCATGTCTAATTGTAACAATGTGGCTCCCAGGCTTTTGAAAATTGTCATTTGTGGCTCGTGCCATCTATGGGTTTGGCCACCTCTGGCATAATATTTTGTCAAATTCAAAGTCCTTGTGTGATTTAGCCTCCTGTATGCATAATGAACGTTGGAGTCTTTATCATGATTGTCTTTCTGTCTGTGTCTTGTCTTGTTTGTAAGACAAGAAGAAGTGGCAGCCATCTTTGTCTTGTCTTTGTAGATTCCACGTTGTAAGGTCATTCGGTTCAGCATAGAATACACAATTCATTGGTTTGAAGAGGAGATGATCGAGGTTTTAAGACAAAAGCAAATTCAGACGGAGAGTTAAATAGACAGAGAATTTGAAAAAGAAACTGAGTTTTAAGATTTAAGAAGGTTTTTTTTAGATTTGATTGAATTGTGTGCCATTTGCTATAATAGCTTAATTATTTTACTATCTTTGTGACAACCTTACTTTTATATTTATTCTAAATTGTAATGTTGTAGTATTTTATTTGATATTATGCTTAAATTTGAATTAATTTACAGACTTGTTTTGATTTTAAATGTGAGTTTTGGCTAATTTGTAGTTTATTTGTGATTGCTTTAGAACTTTGATGTGCACAGCCTTGATCTGTTTGCGGATTTTCTATATCGGGAGGTTTTGGAGCTGGTCGATTTGGATTGGGCCGGGAAAGCAGAGCCGGGCCGATGTCGACCATTTCACATCATGCCTCGCTTTGCCAGGGATTTGCCAGGTTCATTTCTTCTGGTTTTGAAATTTCTTACACTGACTGTGATGTTTAAATTTCAGTTAACTTTGACAAAAGTTTTTAGTAACTAAATTCCTCTGAGGCATTATTATTATCTTAATTGATTTTAAGATGTGACATTATTTTCTTGTTTTCTAAACAGCTTTGTATTAATTACCTGCTACAATTCTGTTAACAGCATTGAATGATCTATGCAAACATTGCTTATTCATTTCAATTTGTAACTTTTTTTAAGACAATGGCAAAGAGATTCTATCTATGAACGAGGTATTGAACTTTCTGTTACGGAGCTGTCGTCCTCTTTTGGAGGAAATGGAATTGGCAAACATGTTGACGCTCGAAGGAAACGATTGGCAGAATGTTGTCGATGAAGTCCGTGGAATGATCGTCACTTATCCTGGAATGGTACTTTTGTCCGACAAATGACTTTTTAATTATTACTATTAACCAGACAATTTCTGTCCACCATTTTACAAAAAAATCAGGACGCAATGGCACAACTAAAAGGTCAATTAAATACCACGTAAAACAAAAGACAAATGGAATACAATCTAAGGCAGAAAAAAGCTTTGAACTTTGAAAGTTGTTAAATAATACTGACTGTGCTTTTTGTTTCTTTAGAGTTTCCTGTAGATTCATTTAGAGTTGTTTAGCAATGGTTTGAATGGTTTCCAGAATTCTTTGATCTTTGTAGTACTGTATATATGATTTGACTAACAGAGGCCTAGTTCACTGCGTATTGATCAACTTGATCGAGAACAGAAGGATCCGAATATTATCACATATCCGAAGATCATACATTTTGGATTACGTCCTGCGCAGTTGAGCTATGCTGGAGATCCCAAGTAGGTCACACACTTTGGAATGTCTCTTCTTGTAGCGTTCATTCACTGGCTTACAGTAGAAAATGCCTGCTTCTCTTTTGTGCACTTTGTTCAATCAAATTGGACGCATGAGTGGAATGGTCATATTGCAATAGCTTAGTTTTCCGCTTCCTGATATGCTCTGCGTCAACTGAGCCAGCCATTGATAAGATGGACTGATGGTGGTACCAGTATTACCTATGGACATGAGATCGGTCGAAAACGGACAGGATCTGCCACCACTGGGGTCAGTGATGATGACAACAAAGGTTGTTTAGGGACTGTCACTTTGTGTGTGTCTTTAGTGTCTGTCTTGACGTAATTAATGCAATTTTCTTTGAAGACTTCGTGTATTGTATGTTTGTTTTATTTGACATTTTCTTTGGTTTTATGAATTCATTTGCCTGACTTAATGTAATTTACTTGCAGTCTATCACAATTAATTAAACTGCATCAGGTATAAGAAGCTGTGGAAACATTACATGAAGTTGAAGCATCTGGTTGCCAATAAGCCAAAGGCATCGGCGAATGACAAAGAAAAGATGCGAACAATCGAAGACCAACTTCAAGAAATTAGACTGAAGGGGTGAGTTACTTCGGCCGCTCCACTCCACTCCTCTGTAGGAACCCAGAATTAAGAAAGAAAATTTGATGCCAAATAGCGGACAACACAGTGTGCTGTGCTGCAGAAGAGTTTATTTCTTTAGTAGATTTTCTATCAATGTTATAGAATCAATTGCGGTAATTGGTGTTTATTTCTGGATAGTCGTGTGAAGGAGGAAGAAACTGGTGACTGAGATGTGATGTTACTGCAAGTGATTCTGTCTGATGTTTTTCTTACAGTTGTTGAGATTTTTGTTTCTGTGTTTCCCAGGTAAGTGTTTTCTGTGATATGTTTGTTCCCAGGTGATTTGATCCTGTGTTCTTTGTAGATCAATGAAGCGTGAAATGACAGTTGAGATTAGCAGCGAGGGATTCATCCGAACAGGAATCAAGTCAGACATCTGTCAGGTAAGTGGGAGTGTCAGTCATGCAGGTAATTCTGAAACTCTTGCTAATGGTGTTTTAAAAGAGGCATTTGTTTTTGCATAAATAAGTGGCATTTTGGAATTAGAACTTGTTGTATCATTAGAGGCACGCTGATTATTGGCCATTAATAATAATAATAATAATAATAATAATAATAATAATAATAATAAAAGTCAGCATTGGCTGTTTAACAATCAGTTGATTAATGCTATTCATGATGGAATTGTTAACTCTTTTACTATTTCTTAGTCTGTGTGAAGTCATAAGAGACTATGGTTGAAGAAAATTCGACTGTAGGAAGATTGTGTAGTCGTCAGCTGACTAATTTCATCGCAAGCAGAGTGCATTCTGTGGTAGGACTGAGAATTGCAATAACTGGTACTGGTGGCAGCTGCAGTTACTGCGGTGCGCCCCACGGAGCCAACTAAGGGCCAGTCTTGTTCACAGCAGAAGCAGAGTAACCAATAGGGATTAGGTTCTTGGGTGTTGTAAGTTGTTTATTGCTTTATGCTTATGACCTTCTTATGTTAAGCATGCGTTGCTTCTTCCTGTTCTCATTCAACATCTTCGTTTCCATCGCTGTCTCAATGTCCTTGAGAAGAACATCAAATACCAGTTCAAAGATCGTCTGCTTCTTGAGGTCTGTGTTATTTCAGCTTTTGTTACTTTGTCATAATCAGCTTTGCTTCCCTTTGACTTGAGATGTTCTTTGGCTTTTTTCATTTATGATTAAACAGGATCTTATTTGATTTTGTTAATTTTGACTGTTATTGTTGTTGTCAGTTGGCGATGACACACCCGTCATACAGAACAAATTATGGGACAAATCCTGATCATGCGCGGAATTCTCTGACGAACTGTGGATTCCGACAACTGGAGTACGGAGATCGGCAGATTCACTATGTACACCGACGAAAGCGAGGTAGCGTCTTTGGAGAGAATATCTTGAGATAACTCTTCTGTGCTCTGTCGCAAAAGATTGACCGTTATGCTTGACCCAATTCAACCTGTGACCTTTGACTTTTGGCATGCTTTCATTTGGGCGACGTGCTGTATAGATGTTCTATTGCATTATGTACTTTGTCATTGTGTAATTTGAATTTGTGTTTTTTCTTCTTTTTCAGGTATTAATGTTTTGATGCATATAATGTCGAAGTTAGCAAAGGACTGTGAGACTCCATCTGAGATTCATCATTACGAACGATTGGAATTTCTCGGCGACTCTGTCATCGAGTTTCTTTCAAGGTTTATTAACGACTTTGATGATGCGATTGGAATTAAAATCAGATTTTTTTATAATTTGGCATTCAATTGAGAGTAACGTTTGCTCTCTGCTTAGCTCTCATCATTCTCGTAGATAGAGTTTTGCCGGTGTTAAAGAGTTAAGTTCATGTTGCTCATTTATTCTTTATTTTTAATATTTCTTTGGTTGATGTGTTTTTATTTTTAGCATTCATCTCTTCTTTATGTTTCCACGTTTGGAGGAGGGAGGTTTGGCCACCTACAGGGCTGCACTGGTCCAAAACCAGTTCCTGACTGTCTTAGCAGAGGTTTGTCTCAACTTTCATGTACATCTGGAGGCTGTGTTGACTGTCTAAATGCTCTGTCCATGTATTAAGCAGTGACACTCTCACCGGCAATGATTTGCAAGTTATAACTATAACATGTATATTTGCTTGTTTGTTTCAGTTGCTAAAAATCTGCCTCAAGTGTTTATTTTGAGGTTTAATCATTGAACAGGGACTTGGTTTTCTTTAAAAACAACTTGCTGTGGCTTCTGATCCAGGGAATGATTTAGCCGTATCATTTGTATGGCGTTAATATTCACTGTTTTGATTTTACTCATTTCATCTTTATATTCTGATTGTTATTTCTGTTGTTAGAAAATTGGTTTGCATCATTTCATGCTCTATGCTCATGGTCCCGACCTCTGCCTTGACCTTGACCTTCGATATGCCATGGCCAATTGCTTTGAGGCATTGATGGGTCAGTTTGATCTGTGAGCAATTTCTCAAATAGCTTGTATAATAGCACACATTGTTCGATTGTTTCAATAAGTGTGCAGCTTATTTTTTGCGGTTTAATTTTGATGTTAATGTAGTTGATCAGTTGATTTTTGTGTGGAGTGTTTAGAGGGTTGAGTTCTCTTCCTTGTAGGATCTTTGTTTCTGGATGGTGGAGTCGATGTTGTTGACAAAGTCTACGGTGAAGCTCTTTTTAAGGATGAACCGGATCTACTCTACGTCTGGTCAAATCTTCCACGACATCCATTGCAGGTCCGTTCATTACTTTGACCATTTAGTGGTTTTATTCATCATTCAAATCATTTTGCCAATTTACAGCATCTTTAAAACTGATTTCCACTAATTCACATTTGCAAATATTTGTATTGTTTTAAATATAATTATTTTCTCTTTTGATTTCAGGATGTCTCTGAAATTAAAAGTAATTTTCTTCCTATTTTAAATTGAAAAGTAGTGAAAATGTCTTTCATTCTTTGGTGTTTCAAACAGGAAGACGAACCAAATGGGGATCGTCATTGGATTCCTCTGAGTCCTCCTCTAAAGGTTCAGGCGTTTCTTGTGTTTCATATTCTCAAATTATTTTCATTGTTGTCGGATTCGCTTCTAATTTAGATCATCATCACCACTTATCACTTAAATTGTACAATGAGGAGGGTGTTGTGTGAAATAGCTCTGGAAGTAAGTATGCTTACTGGAAATGCTGAATTATGCAATTTTGAGTGAGAAGCTGTAATCAGGTTCAATTGCACTTTTGTGTTTCCGGCGATCGATTGGCTTAATGTTGTAGTAAAATTAGTTGTTGAAATGTTGTTGATGTTCCTGTATTCAGTTGAATGCTGTGTTTCTCTCTCCAACAGAAATTGATGGAATTTGAGAAGACCACTGGAATTGTGTTCAACCATATCCGTCTTCTTGCACGAGCATTTACAATGCGTAACATTGGTTTCAACAACCTTACGCTGTAATTTTTGTTTTTATTCATGACTCGAATTCAAGTTCTAGCAAACATTTACCTTTTTGATAATAAATTAGCTTTGTGTAATCTGTTGACACTTCACATTGAGGCCCTTTAAGCCAAAAGTCATGTTGACGCTGCTTTTGTTTGTAACATTTTTGGACTGAGGGGTTCGATACATAGGAAATAGATGGCATTCCGGTATGTGAAGTGTTATTGAGTTGTACTGCTTAATGGTAAATGGAACAGTTGCATTTCAAAACTTGTTATGTCCTGGGTGGGACTTCTCCATAATTAAAGCTAAAGGTTGTTTTGTGCTCGGTTTAATTTTCATGTCTATGTTTGTTCTGCTGTATTTTACTGAATCTGACATTGATGCATGTGAATGTCTGCCTTCTGCTCAAGGGTACAATGTGTCATTTGATCAGAGATGGTTTTGAGCATGGTTAGTGCTTGGATGGATGTCCCTTTTCATGAATTTCAAACCACGTCCCACTTATCCTCATGTTTCGCCAAATAGTATTTAAGTATTCTGAACCTAGGAGGCCTGTGGTCTCTGTAGATAGATCTGCACAAGGCATTTCACAATTCAAATGTTGAAGTACGTTGAAGGCATGAGGCTCTCGATCTGTTCTCATCTGAATGCTGTTGAAGTCATCCCATAGAGTGACGACACCTTTTCTGTGTTGTTGTTGTTGTTGTTGTCAGTGGTCATAATCAGACCCTGGAGTTCCTGGGAGATACGGTTCTTCAGTTCATCTCTTCCGAATATCTCTTCAAACATTTTCCCGATCACCACGAAGGACATCTGACGGTCAGTTGACAGCAGTATCCACGGCAACCGTCTTATCATTCTTATTTTGTGCTTCCAATGAATTTATACTGATTTTTTTAATAAATAGAAATTGTGTTTTTTCGAATATAGCTGTTGCCTGAACATTTCCACTTATAGATCATGTAATTCTGAATTTCTCTTTTTCTCTGTAATGCAGATTCAGTCATTTTGAGTTTCTTTGCAGTTTTAATAGTTATTATTGTTTCATATTTAATTTTTAGTTGCTTAGAACTTCGTTGGTCAACCATCGAACTCAAGCAACTATCTGTGATGATCTTGGGATGACTGAGTACGTGATTAATAACGACAAAAAGGTCAGAGAGAGGATGGAAAATGAGAAAAACAAAGTCAAGGACAAGGCTGACATTCTTGAAGGTCAACTTGAAGATCACATTTGAGTAAACTAATGAAAAATTTAATGAAATGTTGAAAATGCTTTGTAAAACTTTTATTTAGTAAATTCAATTGAAATGCCTTGCCGAATTTCAAAATTTCGTCTGATTAGACATCTTACTATATTGCATGACGATATATTATATTGTGTAGAATGTGCTTGATGATATTTCTCTGTAGCATTTCTCGGTGCTCTCTACGTCGATCAGGGACTTGAAGCTTGTAAAGTTCTTGCTGAAGTTTGTTTCTATCCGAGACTACGAGTGAGTAGAAGACTTGCTTTACTTAGTTGCACAATAGACGTTTTACTATTTCCTTTTTAAGTGTTTCCTGTGTTTTGTTTTTGATATTATTTTCTGATTTCTAAACACTAGTTTTTGGGTGTAAATGCTAGGAGTTTATCATGAACCAAGATTGGAATGACGCAAAGTCTCAGTTGCAGCAGTGTTGTTTAACACTTCGTGATCCTTCTGATGGCGATCCAGATATTCCAGTCTACAAGTAAATTTCCATTTTATTTAGATCTTGATTTTTCTGACTGGATTTGTTACAATATAGAATGATTTTTTGAAATATTTGCCTTTGGTGTAAATCTTCGTTTTGTGTTTTCGTTGTGTTTTGCCATTCTGCATTTTCATTTGTTATTTCCACCCAGGGTCCTTCAGTGCACGGGTCCTACTAACACCCGGAAGTATCACGTTGCCGTCTACTTCCGCGGTGATCGCCTTGGCACTGGAATTGGTCACAGCATTCAGAGAGCGGAGATGAACGCGGCCGCTAATGCGCTGAAAGAGAAGCAGGGTTGGCATTCACTTCTCCACACATTAAAACCACGTCTTTTCTATTTTATCAATTTTGAGTGAGAGAATACTTGATACTGCAGCCGTTACTTTGTATTTTCACGATTAACCACAAAAGCAGAATGCCGTTCTCTGATGCAGTAACTGACAACAGTTGTCTTGTTTGATCATTTAATTTTTACCAAATTTATTTAAATATTTAGAAAGAACGATTTTTATGGATTCACTTTAGACATGTTTCCTCATCTCCTTCACGTTCAGCACTTTCTTGATCGTCGATTTGGAAAACGTCGGAAGAAAATGCCGGACCAATCAAAGACCATTCCTTCTCAACGTCATCGACATCATCACAGTCATGACGGTTACGTTCAGCGTCACGACGTTTTGCCTTCTCGTTGTCGCTGGTCGGGAAAGCGCTCCCCTCCTTCTGCTCCTTCCCAGCGATCACCATCAGCTTCACAGAAAAAACGTTGACCAGAGCCAACCATTTGATCGGCGATTGCAGGAGATCTTCAGCATCTTTAGGTCTTGTTTTGCAGAATCATGAAATTTTCAGCACTTGTATCAAATCTCTTTCTAGAATCCTTTACCCGCTAGCATCTTGACTGTTTGTTAGATGTTTTCATCAGAAGCCATGTTAACTTTTGAGCGCTTTTTTGATGATTGAATTTGGTATCTTGAAGGTCAAATGGCTAATGAGTTGATTTGGTCCAAGATTCAACTTCTGACATGTTCTTTTGTTTCCTCATATTTGTTTTGTTGTGTTGGGTGAAAGCATTGGTTGAGAAGAAGGTGATAAATGGATCAGGAAAAGAAGGTGTTGAATGAATGAATGGGTCATCCTTGTTTAGTCAATGTTTTGTGAAATTGAAGGAACTAAGGCTTTGAGATCATTACCACAGATGCTTATGATGTCTATGGCTGATGTACCGGTACTTTCTGTCTTTGTCAAGTCATTCTCCTGTTATTTTTTTTTTGTATTGACCATCATTTCTCGTTTGACTGGATCATGAGAGAAAAATTTGTGCACACTCTCTGTAAAAGGTAATGTCAGATAATCAATTGATATTGATTATATAGACACATTATGACTGTACAAGAGGTTTTTTCAATTGTGAAGCTGAACTGATGTCAGTTGACATTGGCGATTCCTTTTAATTGTCAATATGATTCTTGCTATTGAAATGTTGGACTTTGAATATTTCTTTGATAAAATAGACAATTTTGGATGTAAAATTCGTAGATATATGAAACTGTATTTTAATTTTAAAATGAGCAATAAATTCTTATATCTTCTTGACCTAACTAGTTATTTTAATTTTTAATCTGCGTAAATTGGGAGATTTTTAAGGCCTCTATGGCCTAATGTTCATCGGATCTGATCCACTGGGGCCATTGCTGCATATGCTGCAGAGGTTTTTGTAATAAATTTATGTATTGCCTAGAATGTTTTACCATTTAGATGTTTATATATATATATATATATATATATATATATATATATATATATATATATATATATATATATATAGCATTAGGTGTCAGTTGTTACTATTAATAACTAATTATGAATGTGTGGAGTTAGATGTTTAAAAACTTTTATATTCTTTACTGATGGCTGAAATAATGGTTTTTGATGGACTGAATTGGAATGTCACAAAATATCAGAAAAATTGTGCATTGATATCTTGTTACATTAAAAGTTCTGTTAAAGCTTATGTAAATTATAATGACTTTTACAGCTGTTGATAGTCTTTAAGTCAAAAGAAAATGAAATTAATGTGGGAGTGTAAAAGGTTTTTTTACTATTTTGGTGAAATTTCCTATTTATTTTATTTCTATTCCATGTAATAGTAATGGTGCAATGAATTCTTGCCATTACTTCAGTTGATAATAGATTTGTACTAATAAAGTTTGGTCCTAAATATTCAAATGAACTCCATCATTGGCCAAGGGTCTAGCAGAGTACCTACCATAGGCTACCATGCTTGAAATGCAATAACTTCTATAGCGACATTATTTAATACACTTGGTATCAATTGACTGTTGCTTGTCTGACCACAAAGGCATTGCTGTTGTTAGCATCTCATGGAATATATTATCTAGTTATAATACGGGAATGTTGACAACTGGAAGGGAAAAGGATTTTGAGCGTTTGACCTTAGACGCTTTTGCCGGTGTATTTGGCGCCTATGTTTACTTCCGTAGCTATAACAACATAGCCTCGCTGTCCTGTGGATATACTGAACCATTCCTGGCTGAGCATGGCATCGTAAAAAGGTAAAGGCAGTCCAGTACTCGAATGAATGTTGGGTCCTCTGATCTCTGTGTACTAGGCAAGCAGCGACGCACATGGGTAATGTCATTAATCCATAGTAGTTTGTCATCGCTTTCTCTAGACTCTCGGTTTACCTTCGCAGCTTAACATTGCTACCGATTTATCGACTTGGCTTACCGCCGTGCCCGCCGGCACCACGACTCAATTTCGGGATGATCACCCATCCAAATACGACCCGAGCTCAAAGTTTGCTTAACTTCGGTGTGTTGAAGAATCCGGTCGCTCAACGCTAAGTAGGCCACTCATTGCACTTTTCCTATCGATATTTGAAGATACACTGTAGATTAAGTGCCTATGAATAAGAGTTACTACGGTCACATAAATTAACGGGATTTTTACTTACTTTCTAATATTTATCCAGCGTTTCTGTTAATGTTGGTTTTCTGTGGCCAATGGCTTCCGTTTCTGACAGGTGCAGTTTTTCGCATATTTACCATAATTTTCGTTTAATTGCGTCTAAATTATAAACTTCGTAGGAATTCGTTAAGATATTTGTGAGCGTTGACAGCGCCGTGGAAATGTTTCTGGCGGAGTCTCGTCCGAGGAAATGAGCGATGAAGATGGAATTCAAGAAGGAAGAGATCCAATGCTGCTACGAAATTGGAGAAGTAGTAGGGAGGTGAGAAAAAGAGGAGGAATTTAAACATAACAGCAGTGTTAGGAACGATCACACGTAAAATGAGCTTGATCAATGATCAAGATAATTAGAGAAAAATTAATCTCAGATCAGGATCAAAGATCACGAGATTATACATGATCTAAGATCAGGATCTCTTTACAAGTGATCTAAGATCAAATATCATACAAATATATTTTTATTGTATAATGTATGATGTGATACACTTGTGAACTAGTCAAAGTTTTATATTATTATAACTTCAATGATTATTAATTAG
This sequence comes from Metaphire vulgaris, assembly GCA_018105865.1. NCBI lineage: Eukaryota > Metazoa > Annelida > Clitellata > Crassiclitellata > Megascolecidae > Metaphire > Metaphire vulgaris. Next base: position 20,295,841 of record CM030837.1, read on the forward strand.
TAATGTTAATTTAATTTAAATGTAAATAATAGGCCTAAATAGCAAAGGACCCATGATGGAACCTTGTGATGTTCAGCAAGATAGCGACTGTACTAATCTTGAGGTGTCAGAGAAAATTGCTTGTTGAATGCAAGCCGCCAACAATTTTCTTGCTTACACAGTATCAGCAATCAGCTACAACTTTTTCATTATCAACCTTAGATATTTTGAAAAATTTTCCATCTAAATGCAGGGAATGTTTGATTTTTCTGCCATTTTACTCAATACACGGAAACAACAACATAAAATACATAAAATGCAAGGATGTTTAATTTTTCTGCCATTTTACTCAATACACGGAAACAACAACAACATAGAATACATAATGGTTGACAATAAATTAGTGATGTTTCAAAGGGTAAGTTATCAATTTTGGGGGGCATTTAAAATAGCTTTTCAGGTGTTATTGCACCTTAATAGTATACTATACGATCACTTAGTTGTGAGAATACGCACAATTTGATCTTTGGCTACTTCTGTTGATAATAAAGATCAAAATCACCGAAAAAGTGATTAAAAGTCAGAGTCAAAGATCACTATCAAAAACTGATCCCAATCAAAAGTCAAAGATCATGAATTATGATCTTAGATTGTGATCTTAGATGATATGATCTAAAATCACTCTCAACACTGCTTAACAGTAATGTCTTTGCATTTGTCGCATGAAGTGTATTTGTAGACGTCGGATCTTCGGTGTGAATGAACCAAGTCTCCTAAGCAACATTAGTTATTTTTATTTATGTGATATAAACTGAAATTTTTAACTTTGTTGGAATTGATTTATATTCACTTTGTCAAATAATTGGCTATTGCATTTACATTAATATTTGTGTATCTTGTTATTTGTGATCATTTGATGCAATAGGGTCATTCCATGTCAACTCAACCAAAACGGGAATTCGTCCCCACCTTACCATCTCAGAAATGCATGAAATTTTCACCATATGTTTATATATCTATTTGATGGGAAAATACAAATTTTTACTGAAATATTCACTGTAGTTTGAAAGTTATGTGCCCTTTTGTAATAGGCCCGCAGAACGTCATATCGCGAATCTGAGTGCAAAGTGATGTTTACATGCTAATAATATTTGAACTATGAGGGCTAGGAGGCTGAAATTTGTTGTGTTTGTACAGTTTTGATGATTTTTTTAAGAGGGATTTTTAGATATCAAATAATAAAGATTGCTGAAAGAAATTGACAATTCAAATAGATACCATTTTTGGTTTTGACTCAGCTAAGCTGAGGTTTTGACTCAAAATGTGGTTTTAATTTGTTTCATCACTCTTCTGACTTTTGCATATCAGCCTACTGTAGCACTAATATAATATATGCATTGTCAATGTAAAAAAACAGGTTATCAATTATATAATATTTTTGTGGTCTATAGAACTTGTCATACAAGAAACCAGCTCTCTTAAACCCCTTCTTATCTCTCGTTCGATTTTTAGACATTTAACAAAGAACAGATTTCTGAAAGACTTTTGCCTATAGTGTTGTTTCAAATGGATTTTCGTGGCATTTGAAAGCTCTAGAAAAAATTGAGGCAGAATATATTGACAATTCTAGTACGGTTTGACTCAGCTAAGCTGGGGATACACGAAAATGTGGTTTTAATTTGTTTCATCACTCTTCTGACTTTTGCATATCAGCCTACTGTAGCACTAATATATGCATTGTCCAATGTCAAACAGGTTATTAATTATATAATATTTTTGTGGTCTATAGAACTTGTCATACAAGAAACCAGCTCTCTTAAACCCCTTCTTATCTCTCGTTCGATTTTTAGACATTTAACAAAGAACAGATTTCTGAAAGACTTTTAGGCCTATAGTGTGTTTCAAATTTCATTTTTCAGGGCATTTCAGAATGCTCTAGAATAAAATTGAGGCAGAATATATTGACAATTCTAGTACGGTTTGACTCAGCTAAGCTGGGGATACACGAAAATGTGGTTTTAATTTGTTTCATCACTCTTCTGACTTTTGCATATCAGCCAACTGTAGCACTAATATATGCATTGTCAATGTCAAACAGGTTATTAATTATATAATATTTTTGTGGTCTATAGAACTTGTCATACAAGAAACCAGCTCTCTTAAGCCCCCTTCTTATCTCTCGTTCGATTTTTAGACATTTAACAAAGAACAGATTTCTGAAAGACTTTTGTATAGTGTGTTTTGTTTCATTTTCGTGGCATTTGAATGCTCTAGAAAAAAATTGAGGCAGAATATATTGACAATTCTAGTACGGTTTGACTCAGCTAAGCTGGGGATACACGAAAATGTGGTTTTAATTTGTTTCATCACTCTTCTGACTTTTGCATATCAGCCCACTGTAGCACTAATATATGCATTGTCAATGTCAAACAGGTTATCAATTATATAATATTTTTGTGGTCTATAGAACTTGTCATACAAGAAACCAGCTCTCTTAAACCCCTTCTTATCTCTCGTTCGATTTTTAGACATTTAACAGAGAACAGATTTCTGAAAGACTTTTTGCCTATAGTGTTGTTTCATTTTCACCATTTTTCAGGGCATTTCAGAAAGCTCTAGAAAAAATTGAGGCAGAATATATTGACAATTCTAGTATGGTTTGACTCAGCTAAGCTGGGGATACACGAAAATGTGGTTTTAATTTGTTTCATCACTCTTCTGACTTTTGCATATCAGCCTACTGTAGCACTAATATATGCATTGTCAATGTCAAACAGGTTATCAATTATATAATATTTTTGTGGTCTATAGAACTTGTCATACAAGAAACCAGCTCTCTTAAAGCCCTTCTTATCTCTCGTTCGATTTTTAGACATTTGACAGAGAACAGATTTCTGAAAGACTTTTGTATAGTGTTGTTTCAAATTTTCCATTTTTCAGGGCATTTCAGAAAGCTCTAGAAAAAAATTGAGACAGAATATATTGACAATTCTAGTACGGTTTGACTCAGCTAAGCTGGGGATACACGAAAATGTGGTTTTAATTTGTTTCATCACTCTTCTGACTTTTGCATAGCAGCCCACTGTAGCACTAATATATGCATTGTCAATGACAAACAGGTTATCAATTATATAATATTTTTGTGGTCTATAGAACTTGTCATACAAGAAACCAGCTCTCTTAAACCCCTTCTTATCTCTCGTTCGATTTTTAGACATTTGACAGAGAACAGATTTCTGAAAGACTTTTGTATAGTGTTGTTTCATTTTCGTGGCATTTCGAAAGCTCTAGAAAAAAATTGAGACAGAATATATTGACAATTCTAGTACGGTTTGACTCAGCTAAGCTGGGGATACACGAAAATGTGGTTTTAATTTGTTTCATCACTCTTCTGACTTTTGCATAGCAGCCCACTGTAGCACTAATATATGCATTGTCCAATGACAAACAGGTTATAAATTATATAATATTTTTGTGGTCTATAGAACTTGTCATACAAAAAACCAGCTCTCTTAAAGCCCTTCTTATCTCTCGTTCGAATTTTTAGACATTTAACAAAGAACAGATTGCTGAAAGACTTTGTAGGCCTATAGTGTTGTTTCAAATGGATCACCATTTTTCAGGGCATTTGAATGCTCTAGAAAAAATTGAGGCAGAATATATTGACAATTCTAGTACGGTTTGACTCAGCTAAGCTGGGGATACACGAAAATGTGGTTTTAATTTGTTTCATCACTCTTCTGACTTTTGCATATCAGCCTACTGTAGCACTAATATATGCATTGTCCAATGTCAAACAGGTTATCAATTATATAATATTTTTGTGGTCTATAGAACTTGTCATACAAAAACCAGCTCTCTTAAAGCCCTTCTTATCTCTCGTTCGATTTTTTTAGACATTTAACAAAGAACAGATTTCTGAAAGACTTTGTAGGCCTGTTGTTTCAAATGGATCACCATTTTTGTGGCATTTGAATGCTCTAGAATAAAATTGAGGCAGAATATATTGACAATTCTAGTACGGTTTGACTCAGCTAAGCTGGGGATACACGAAAATGTGGTTTTAATTTGTTTCATCACTCTTCTGACTTTTGCATATCAGCCTACTGTAGCACTAATATATGCATTGTCAATGTCAAACAGGTTATCAATTATATAATATTTTTGTGGTCTATAGAACTTGTCATACAAGAAACCAGCTCTCTTAAACCCCTTCTTATCTCTCGTTCGATTTTTAGACATTTAACAAAGAACAGATTTCTGAAAGACTTTGTAGTGTTGTTTCGTTTCAAATGGCACCATTTTCAGGGCATTTCAGAAGCTCTAGAAAAAAATTGAGGCAGAATATATTGACAATTCTAGTACGGTTTGACTCAGCTAAGCTGGGGATACACGAAAATGTGGTTTTAATTTGTTTCATCACTCTTCTGACTTTTGCATATCAGCCTACTGTAGCACTAATATATGCATTGTCCAATGTCAAACAGGTTATCAATTATATAATATTTTTGTGGTCTATAGAACTTGTCATACAAGAAACCAGCTCTCTTAACCCCCTTCTTATCTCTCGTTCGATTTTTAGACATTTAACAAAGAACAGATTTCTGAAAGACTTTGCCTATAGTGTTTTTTCATTTTTCAGGGCATTTCGAATGCTCTAGAAAAAAATTGAGGCAGAATATATTGACAATTCTAGTACGGTTTGACTCAGCTAAGCTGGGGATACACGAAAATGTGGTTTTAATTTGTTTCATCACTCTTCTGACTTTTGCATATCAGCCTACTGTAGCACTAATATATGCATTGTCAATGTCAAACAGGTTATCAATTATATAATATTTTTGTGGTCTATAGAACTTGTCATACAAGAAACCAGCTCTCTTAAACCCCTTCTTATCTCTCGTTCGATTTTTAGACATTTAACAAAGAACAGATTGCTGAAAGACTTTGTAGGCCTATAGTGTTGTTTCAAATGGATCACCATTTTCAGGGCATTTCAGAATGCTCTAGAATAAAATTGAGGCAGAATATATTGACAATTCTAGTATGGTTTGACTCAGCTAAGCTGGGGATACACGAAAATGTGGTTTTAATTTGTTTCATCACTCTTCTGACTTTTGCATATCAGCCTACTGTAGCACTAATATATGCATTGTCAATGTCAAACAGGTTATCAATTATATAATATTTTTGTGGTCTATAGAACTTGTCATACAAGAAACCAGCTCTCTTAAAGCCCTTCTTATCTCTCGTTCGATTTTTAGACATTTAACAGAGAACAGATTTCTGAAAGACTTTTAGGCCTATAGTGTTGTTTCATTTGGATCACCATTTTCAGGGCATTTGAATGCTCTAGAATAAAATTGAGGCAGAATATATTGACAATTCTAGTACGGTTTGACTCAGCTAAGCTGGGGGATACACGAAAATGTGGTTTTAATTTGTTTCATCACTCTTCTGACTTTTGCATAGCAGCCTACTGTAGCACTAATATATGCATTGTCAATGTCAAACAGGTTATCAATTATATAATATTTTTGTGGTCTATAGAACTTGTCATACAAGAAACCAGCTCTCTTAAACCCCTTCTTATCTCTCGTTCGATTTTTAGACATTTAACAAAGAACAGATTTCTGAAAGACTTTTGCCTATAGTGTTGTTTTTCATTTTTCAGGGCATTTCAGAATGCTCTAGAAAAAAATTGAGACAGAATATATTGACAATTCTAGTACGGTTTGACTCAGCTAAGCTGGGGATACACGAAAATGTGGTTTTAATTTGTTTCATCACTCTTCTGACTTTTGCATATCAGCCTACTGTAGCACTAATATATGCATTGTCAATGTCAAACAGGTTATCAATTATATAATATTTTTGTGGTCTATAGAACTTGTCATACAAGAAACCAGCTCTCTTAAACCCCTTCTTATCTCGTTCGATTTTTAGACATTTAACAAAGAACAGATTTCTGAAAGACTTTGTATAGTGTTGTTTCATCACCATTTTCAGGGCATTTCAGAATGCTCTAGAAAAAAATTGAGGCAGAATATATTGACAATTCTAGTACGGTTTGACTCAGCTAAGCTGGGGATACACGAAAATGTGGTTTTAATTTGTTTCATCACTCTTCTGACTTTTGCATAGCAGCCTACTGTAGCACTAATATATGCATTGTCAATGTCAAACAGGTTATCAATTATATAATATTTTTGTGGTCTATAGAACTTGTCATACAAGAAACCAGCTCTCTTAAACCCCTTCTTATCTCTCGTTCGATTTTTAGACATTTAACAAAGAACAGATTTCTGAAAGACTTTTTAGGCCTAGTGTTTCAAATGGATTTCATTTTGTGGCATTTCAGAATGCTCTAGAAAAAAATTGAGGCAGAATATATTGACAATTCTAGTACGGTTTGACTCAGCTAAGCTGGGGATACACGAAAATGTGGTTTTAATTTGTTTCATCACTCTTCTGACTTTTGCATATCAGCCTACTGTAGCACTAATATATGCATTGTCCAATGTCAAACAGGTTATCAATTATATAATATTTTTGTGGTCTATAGAACTTGTCATACAAGAAACCAGCTCTCTTAAACCCCTTCTTATCTCTCGTTCGATTTTTAGACATTTAACAAAGAACAGATTGCTGAAAGACTTTTAGGCCTATAGTGTTGTTTCAAATTCACCATTTTTGGGGCATTTCGAAAGCTCTAGAAAAAAATTGAGGCAGAATATATTGACAATTCTAGTACGGTTTGACTCAGCTAAGCTGGGGATACACGAAAATGTGGTTTTAATTTGTTTCATCACTCTTCTGACTTTTGCATATCAGCCTACTGTAGCACTAATATATGCATTGTCAATGTCAAACAGGTTATTAATTATATAATATTTTTGTGGTCTATAGAACTTGTCATACAAGAAACCAGCTCTCTTAAAGCCCCTTCTTATCTCTCGTTCGATTTTTAGACATTTAACAAAGAACAGATTGCTGAAAGACTTTTAGGCCTATAGTGTTGTTTCAAATTCACCATTTTTGGGGCATTTTGAATGCTCTAGAATAAAATTGAGGCAGAATATATTGACAATTCTAGTACGGTTTGACTCAGCTAAGCTGGGGATACACGAAAATGTGGTTTTAATTTGTTTCATCACTCTTCTGACTTTTGCATATCAGCCTACTGTAGCACTAATATATGCATTGTCAATGTCAAACAGGTTATCAATTATATAATATTTTTGTGGTCTATAGAACTTGTCATACAAGAAACCAGCTCTCTTAAGCCCCTTCTTATCTCTCGTTCGATTTTTAGACATTTAACAAAGAACAGATTTCTGAAAGACTTTGTAGGCCTATAGTTTCGTTTCAAATGGATCACCATTTTTCAGGGCATTTCGAATGCTCTAGAAAAAATTGAGGCAGAATATATTGACAATTCTAGTACGGTTTGACTCAGCTAAGCTGGGGATACACGAAAATGTGGTTTTAATTTGTTTCATCACTCTTCTGACTTTTGCATATCAGCCTACTGTAGCACTAATATATGCATTGTCCAATGTCAAACAGGTTATTAATTATATAATATTTTTGTGGTCTATAGAACTTGTCATACAAGAAACCAGCTCTCTTAAAGCCCCCTTCTTATCTCTCGTTCGATTTTTAGACATTTAACAAAGAACAGATTGCTGAAAGACTTTTAGGTATAGTGTTGTTTCAAATTTTTTTCAGGGCATTTCAGAATGCTCTAGAAAAAAATTGAGGCAGAATATATTGACAATTCTAGTATGGTTTGACTCAGCTAAGCTGGGGATACACGAAAATGTGGTTTTAATTTGTTTCATCACTCTTCTGACTTTTGCATATCAGCCTACTGTAGCACTAATATATGCATTGTCAATGTCAAACAGGTTATTAATTATATAATATTTTGTGGTCTATAGAACTTGTCATACAAGAAACCAGCTCTCTTAAACCCCTTCTTATCTCTCGTTCGATTTTTAGACATTTAACAAAGAACAGATTGCTGAAAGACTTTGTAGGCCTATAGTGTTGTTTCAATTCACCATTTTTCAGGGCATTTGAATGCTCTAGAAAAAAATTGAGGCAGAATATATTGACAATTCTAGTACGGTTTGACTCAGCTAAGCTGGGGATACACGAAAATGTGGTTTTAATTTGTTTCATCACTCTTCTGACTTTTGCATATCAGCCTACTGTAGCACTAATATATGCATTGTCCAATGTCAAACAGGTTATCAATTATATAATATTTTTGTGGTCTATAGAACTTGTCATACAAGAAACCAGCTCTCTTAAACCCCTTCTTATCTCTCGTTCGATTTTTAGACATTTAACAAAGAACAGATTGCTGAAAGACTTTGTAGGCCTGTTGTTTCGTTTCAAATTCACCATTTTTCAGGGCATTTCAATGCTCTAGAGAAAAAAATTGAGGCAGAATATATTGACAATTCTAGTACGGTTTGACTCAGCTAAGCTGGGGATACACGAAAATGTGGTTTTAATTTGTTTCATCACTCTTCTGACTTTTGCATATCAGCCTACTGTAGCACTAATATATGCCTGGTCCAATGTCAAACAGGTTATCAATTATATAATATTTTTGTGGTCTATAGAACTTGTCATACAAGAAACCAGCTCTCTTAAACCCCTTCTTATCTCTCGTTCGATTTTTAGACATTTAACAAAGAACAGATTTCTGAAAGACTTTTAGGCCTATAGTGTTGTTTCAAATTTTTTTCGGGGCATTTCGAATGCTCTAGAAAAAAATTGAGGCAGAATATATTGACAATTCTAGTACGGTTTGACTCAGCTAAGCTGGGGATACACGAAAATGTGGTTTTAATTTGTTTCATCACTCTTCTGACTTTTGCATATCAGCCTACTGTAGCACTAATATATGCATTGTCCAATGTCAAACAGGTTATTAATTATATAATATTTTTGTGGTCTATAGAACTTGTCATACAAAAACCAGCTCTCTTAAACCCCTTCTTATCTCTCGTTCGATTTTTAGACATTTAACAAAGAACAGATTTCTGAAAGACTTTGTAGGCCTATAGTGTTTCAAATGGATTTCATTTTTCAGGGCATTTGAATGCTCTAGAAAAAATTGAGGCAGAATATATTGACAATTCTAGTACGGTTTGACTCAGCTAAGCTGGGGATACACGAAAATGTGGTTTTAATTTGTTTCATCACTCTTCTGACTTTTGCATATCAGCCTACTGTAGCACTAATATATGCATTGTCAATGTCAAACAGGTTATCAATTATATAATATTTTTGTGGTCTATAGAACTTGTCATACAAGAAACCAGCTCTCTTAAAGCCCTTCTTATCTCTCGTTCGATTTTTAGACATTTGACAAAGAACAGATTTCTGAAAGACTTTTTGCCTATAGTGTTGTTTCAAATTCACCATTTTCAGGGCATTTGAATGCTCTAGAAAAAATTGAGACAGAATATATTGACAATTCTAGTACGGTTTGACTCAGCTAAGCTGGGGATACACGAAAATGTGGTTTTAATTTGTTTCATCACTCTTCTGACTTTTGCATAGCAGCCTACTGTAGCACTAATATATGCATTGTCAATGTCAAAACAGGTTATCAATTATATAATATTTTTGTGGTCTATAGAACTTGTCATACAAGAAACCAGCTCTCTTAAACCCCTTCTTATCTCTCGTTCGATTTTTAGACATTTAACAAAGAACAGATTTCTGAAAGACTTTTAGGCCTATAGTGTTGTTTCAAATTTTCACCATTTTTCAGGGCATTTCGAATGCTCTAGAAAAAAATTGAGGCAGAATATATTGACAATTCTAGTACGGTTTGACTCAGCTAAGCTGGGGATACACGAAAATGTGGTTTTAATTTGTTTCATCACTCTTCTGACTTTTGCATATCAGCCTACTGTAGCACTAATATATGCATTGTCCAATGTCAAACAGGTTATCAATTATATAATATTTTTGTGGTCTATAGAACTTGTCATACAAGAAACCAGCTCTCTTAAACCCCTTCTTATCTCTCGTTCGATTTTTAGACATTTAACAAAGAACAGATTGCTGAAAGACTTTTAGGCCTATAGTGTTGTTTCAAATTCACCATTTTTCAGGGCATTTCAGAATGCTCTAGAAAAAAATTGAGGCAGAATATATTGACAATTCTAGTATGGTTTGACTCAGCTAAGCTGGGGATACACGAAAATGTGGTTTTAATTTGTTTCATCACTCTTCTGACTTTTGCATATCAGCCCACTGTAGCACTAATATATGCATTGTCAATGTCAAACAGGACATTAATTATATAATATTTTTGTGGTCTATAGAACTTGTCATACAAGAAACCAGCTCTCTTAAAGCCCTTCTTATCTCTCGTTCGATTTTTAGACATTTAACAAAGAACAGATTTCTGAAAGACTTTTAGGCCTATAGTGTTGTTTCAAATTTTTTTGGGGCATTTCAATGCTCTAGAAAAAAATTGAGGCAGAATATATTGACAATTCTAGTACGGTTTGACTCAGCTAAGCTGGGGATACACGAAAATGTGGTTTTAATTTGTTTCATCACTCTTCTGACTTTTGCATAGCAGCCTACTGTAGCACTAATATATGCATTGTCAATGTCAAAGGACAGGTTATCAATTATATAATATTTTTGTGGTCTATAGAACTTGTCATACAAGAAACCAGCTCTCTTAAACCCCTTCTTATCTCTCGTTCGATTTTTAGACATTTAACAAAGAACAGATTGCTGAAAGACTTTTAGGCCTATAGTGTTGTTTCAAATGGATCACCATTTTTCGGGGCATTTTGAATGCTCTAGAAAAAAAGGCAGAATATATTGACAATTCTAGTACGGTTTGACTCAGCTAAGCTGGGGATACACGAAAATGTGGTTTTAATTTGTTTCATCACTCTTCTGACTTTTGCATATCAGCCTACTGTAGCACTAATATATGCATTGTCAATGTCAAACAGGACATTAATTATATAATATTTTTGTGGTCTATAGAACTTGTCATACAAGAAACCAGCTCTCTTAAACCCCTTCTTATCTCTCGTTCGATTTTTAGACATTTAACAAAGAACAGATTTCTGAAAGACTTTGTATAGTGTTGTTTCAAATGGATCACCATTTTCGGGCATTTCGAATGCTCTAGAAAAAATTGAGGCAGAATATATTGACAATTCTAGTACGGTTTGACTCAGCTAAGCTGGGGATACACGAAAATGTGGTTTTAATTTGTTTCATCACTCTTCTGACTTTTGCATATCAGCCTACTGTAGCACTAATATATGCATTGTCAATGTCAAAGGACAGGTTTCAATTATATAATATTTTTGTGGTCTATAGAACTTGTCATACAAGAAACCAGCTCTCTTAAACCCCTTCTTATCTCTCGTTCGATTTTTAGACATTTGACAAAGAACAGATTTCTGAAAGACTTTTGTATAGTGTTGTTTTTTTTTTTCAGGGGCATTTCAGAAAGCTCTAGAAAAAATTGAGACAGAATATATTGACAATTCTAGTACGGTTTGACTCAGCTAAGCTGGGGATACACGAAAATGTGGTTTTAATTTGTTTCATCACTCTTCTGACTTTTGCATAGCAGCCCACTGTAGCACTAATATATGCATTGTCAATGTCAAACAGGACATTAATTATATAATATTTTTGTGGTCTATAGAACTTGTCATACAAAAACCAGCTCTCTTAAACCCCTTCTTATCTCTCGTTCGATTTTTAGACATTTAACAAAGAACAGATTTCTGAAAGACTTTTTGTATAGTTTCAAATTTCACCATTTTTCAGGGCATTTCAATGCTCTAGAAAAAAAATTGAGACAGAATATATTGACAATTCTAGTATGGTTTGACTCAGCTAAGCTGGGGATACACGAAAATGTGGTTTTAATTTGTTTCATCACTCTTCTGACTTTTGCATATCAGCCTACTGTAGCACTAATATATGCATTGTCAATGTCACAAACAGGTTATCAATTATATAATATTTTTGTGGTCTATAGAACTTGTCATACAAGAAACCAGCTCTCTTAAAGCCCTTCTTATCTCTCGTTCGATTTTTAGACATTTAACAAAGAACAGATTTCTGAAAGACTTTGTAGGCCTATAGTGTGTTTCAAATTTCATTTTTCAGTGGCATTTGAATGCTCTAGAAAAAAATTGAGACAGAATATATTGACAATTCTAGTACGGTTTGACTCAGCTAAGCTGGGGATACACGAAAATGTGGTTTTAATTTGTTTCATCACTCTTCTGACTTTTGCATATCAGCCCACTGTAGCACTAATATATGCATTGTCCAATGTCAAACAGGTTATCAATTATATAATATTTTTGTGGTCTATAGAACTTGTCATACAAGAAACCAGCTCTCTTAAAGCCCTTCTTATCTCTCGTTCGATTTTTAGACATTTAACAAAGAACAGATTTCTGAAAGACTTTGTATAGTGTTGTTTCAAATTCACCATTTTTCAGGGCATTTCGAATGCTCTAGAAAAAATTGAGACAGAATATATTGACAATTCTAGTACGGTTTGACTCAGCTAAGCTGGGGATACACGAAAATGTGGTTTTAATTTGTTTCATCACTCTTCTGACTTTTGCATATCAGCCTACTGTAGCACTAATATATGCATTGTCAATGTCAAACAGGTTATTAATTATATAATATTTTTGTGGTCTATAGAACTTGTCATACAGAAACCAGCTCTCTTAAACCCCTTCTTATCTCTCGTTCGATTTTTTAGACATTTAACAAAGAACAGATTGCTGAAAGACTTTTTAGGCCTATAGTGTTGTTTCAAATGGATCACCATTTTTCGGGGCATTTGAATGCTCTAGAATAAAATTGAGGCAGAATATATTGACAATTCTAGTACGGTTTGACTCAGCTAAGCTGGGGATACACGAAAATGTGGTTTTAATTTGTTTCATCACTCTTCTGACTTTTGCATATCAGCCTACTGTAGCACTAATATATGCATTGTCCAATGTCAAACAGGTTATCAATTATATAATATTTTTGTGGTCTATAGAACTTGTCATACAAGAAACCAGCTCTCTTAAACCCCTTCTTATCTCTCGTTCGATTTTTAGACATTTAACAAAGAACAGATTGCTGAAAGACTTTTAGGCCTATAGTGTTGTTTCAAATTCACCATTTTTCAGGGCATTTTGAATGCTCTAGAAAAAATTGAGGCAGAATATATTGACAATTCTAGTATGGTTTGACTCAGCTAAGCTGGGGATACACGAAAAAATGGTTTTAATTTGTTTCATCACTCTTCTGACTTTTGCATATCAGCCTACTGTAGCACTAATATATGCATTGTCAATGTCAAACAGGACATTAATTATATAATATTTTTGTGGTCTATAGAACTTGTCATACAAGAAACCAGCTCTCTTAAACCCCTTCTTATCTCTCGTTCGATTTTTTAGACATTTAACAAAGAACAGATTTCTGAAAGACTTTGTATAGTGTTGTTTCAAATGGATCACCATTTTTCAGTGGCATTTCGAATGCTCTAGAAAAAAATTGAGGCAGAATATATTGACAATTCTAGTATGCAGTTTGACTCAGCTAAGCTGGGGATACACGAAAATGTGGTTTTAATTTGTTTCATCACTCTTCTGACTTTTGCATATCAGCCTACTGTAGCACTAATATATGCATTGTCAATGTCAAACAGGTTATCAATTATATAATATTTTTGTGGTCTATAGAACTTGTCATACAAGAAACCAGCTCTCTTAAGCCCCTTCTTATCTCTCGTTCGATTTTTAGACATTTGACAAAGAACAGATTTCTGAAAGACTTTTTGTATAGTGTTGTTTCATGGATTTTTGGGGCATTTCAGAATGCTCTAGAAAAAATTGAGGCAGAATATATTGACAATTCTAGTATGGTTTGACTCAGCTAAGCTGAGGATACACGAAAATGTGGTTTTAATTTGTTTCATCACTCTTCTGACTTTTGCATATCAGCCTACTGTAGCACTAATATATGCATTGTCAATGTCAAACAGGACATTAATTATATAATATTTTTGTGGTCTATAGAACTTGTCATACAAGAAACCAGCTCTCTTAAGCCCCTTCTTATCTCTCGTTCGATTTTTAGACATTTAACAAAGAACAGATTTCTGAAAGACTTTGTATAGTGTTTTCAAATTTCATTTTCGTGGCATTTCAATGCTCTAGAAAAAAATTGAGGCAGAATATATTGACAATTCTAGTACGGTTTGACTCAGCTAAGCTGGGGATACACGAAAATGTGGTTTTAATTTGTTTCATCACTCTTCTGACTTTTGCATATCAGCCTACTGTAGCACTAATATATGCATTGTCAATGTCAAACAGGTTATCAATTATATAATATTTTTGTGGTCTATAGAACTTGTCATACAAGAAACCAGCTCTCTTAAACCCCTTCTTATCTCTCGTTCGATTTTTAGACATTTGACAAAGAACAGATTTCTGAAAGACTTTTAGGCCTATAGTGTTGTTTCATGGATTTTGTGGCATTTCAATGCTCTAGAAAAAAATTGAGACAGAATATATTGACAATTCTAGTACGGTTTGACTCAGCTAAGCTGGGGATACACGAAAATGTGGTTTTAATTTGTTTCATCACTCTTCTGACTTTTGCATATCAGCCTACTGTAGCACTAATATATGCATTGTCAATGTCAAACAGGTTATCAATTATATAATATTTTTGTGGTCTATAGAACTTGTCATACAAGAAACCAGCTCTCTTAAACCCCTTCTTATCTCTCGTTCGATTTTTAGACATTTAACAAAGAACAGATTTCTGAAAGACTTTTGCCTATAGTGTTGTTTTTCATTTTTTCGTGGCATTTCAGAATGCTCTAGAAAAAATTGAGACAGAATATATTGACAATTCTAGTACGGTTTGACTCAGCTAAGCTGGGGATACACGAAAATGTGGTTTTAATTTGTTTCATCACTCTTCTGACTTTTGCATAGCAGCCTACTGTAGCACTAATATATGCATTGTCAATGTCAAAGAGGACATTAATTATATAATATTTTTGTGGTCTATAGAACTTGTCATACAAGAAACCAGCTCTCTTAAACCCCTTCTTATCTCTCGTTCGATTTTTAGACATTTAACAAAGAACAGATTGCTGAAAGACTTTTTAGGCCTATAGTGTTGTTTCAAATTTTCACCATTTTCAGGGCATTTTGAATGCTCTAGAAAAAATTGAGACAGAATATATTGACAATTCTAGTACGGTTTGACTCAGCTAAGCTGAGGATACACGAAAATGTGGTTTTAATTTGTTTCATCACTCTTCTGACTTTTGCATATCAGCCTACTGTAGCACTAATATATGCATTGTCAATGTCAAACAGGTTATCAATTATATAATATTTTTGTGGTCTATAGAACTTGTCATACAAAAAACCAGCTCTCTTAAACCCCTTCTTATCTCTCGTTCGATTTTTAGACATTTAACAAAGAACAGATTTCTGAAAGACTTTGACTTTGCCTATAGTGTTGTTTTTCATTTTTCGTGGCATTTCGAATGCTCTAGAAAAAAATTGAGGCAGAATATATTGACAATTCTAGTACGGTTTGACTCAGCTAAGCTGGGGATACACGAAAATGTGGTTTTAATTTGTTTCATCACTCTTCTGACTTTTGCATATCAGCCTACTGTAGCACTAATATATGCATTGTCAATGTCAAACAGGTTATCAATTATATAATATTTTTGTGGTCTATAGAACTTGTCATACAAAAACCAGCTCTCTTAAACCCCTTCTTATCTCTCGTTCGATTTTTAGACATTTAACAAAGAACAGATTGCTGAAAGACTTTTAGGCCTATAGTGTTGTTTCAAATGGATCACCATTTTCAGGGCATTTCGAATGCTCTAGAAAAAATTGAGACAGAATATATTGACAATTCTAGTACGGTTTGACTCAGCTAAGCTGAGGATACACGAAAATGTGGTTTTAATTTGTTTCATCACTCTTCTGACTTTTGCATATCAGCCCACTGTAGCACTAATATATGCATTGTCAATGTCAAACAGGTTATTAATTATATAATATTTTTGTGGTCTATAGAACTTGTCATACAAGAAACCAGCTCTCTTAAAGCCCCTTCTTATCTCTCGTTCGATTTTTAGACATTTAACAAAGAACAGATTGCTGAAAGACTTTGCCTATAGTGTTGTTTCAAATGGATCACCATTTTCAGTGGCATTTGAATGCTCTAGAAAAAATTGAGGCAGAATATATTGACAATTCTAGTACGGTTTGACTCAGCTAAGCTGGGGATACACGAAAATGTGGTTTTAATTTGTTTCATCACTCTTCTGACTTTTGCATATCAGCCTACTGTAGCACTAATATATGCATTGTCAATGTCAAACAGGTTATCAATTATATAATATTTTTGTGGTCTATAGAACTTGTCATACAAGAAACCAGCTCTCTTAAAGCCCTTCTTATCTCTCGTTTCGATTTTTAGACATTTGACAAAGAACAGATTTCTGAAAGACTTTGTATAGTGTTGTTTCATTTTTCGGGGCATTTGAATGCTCTAGAAAAAAATTGAGGCAGAATATATTGACAATTCTAGTACGGTTTGACTCAGCTAAGCTGGGGATACACGAAAATGTGGTTTTAATTTGTTTCATCACTCTTCTGACTTTTGCATATCAGCCTACTGTAGCACTAATATATGCATTGTCAATGTCAAACAGGTTATCAATTATATAATATTTTTTGGTCTATAGAACTTGTCATACAAAAACCAGCTCTCTTAAAGCCCCTTCTTATCTCTCGTTCGATTTTTAGACATTTAACAAAGAACAGATTGCTGAAAGACTTTTAGGCCTATAGTGTCGTTTCAAATGGATCACCATTTTTCAGGGCATTTGAATGCTCTAGAAAAAATTGAGACAGAATATATTGACAATTCTAGTACGGTTTGACTCAGCTAAGCTGGGGATACACGAAAATGTGGTTTTAATTTGTTTCATCACTCTTCTGACTTTTGCATATCAGCCTACTGTAGCACTAATATATGCATTGTCCAATGACAAACAGGTTATTAATTATATAATATTTTTGTGGTCTATAGAACTTGTCATACAAGAAACCAGCTCTCTTAAAGCCCTTCTTATCTCTCGTTCGATTTTTAGACATTTAACAAAGAACAGATTTCTGAAAGACTTTGTATAGTGTTGTTTCATTTTCGTCGGGGCATTTCAATGCTCTAGAAAAAAATTGAGGCAGAATATATTGACAATTCTAGTGCGGTTTGACTCAGCTAAGCTGGGGATACACGAAAATGTGGTTTTAATTTGTTTCATCACTCTTCTGACTTTTGCATAGCAGCCCACTGTAGCACTAATATATGCATTGTCAATGTATATAATATTTTTGTGGTCTATAGAACTTGTCATACAAGAAACCAGCTCTCTTAAACCCCTTCTTATCTCTCGTTCGATTTTTAGACATTTGACAGAGAACAAGTATGGTTTGACTCAGCTAAGCTGGGGATACACGAAAATGTGGTTTTAATTTGTTTCATCACTCTTCTGACTTTTGCATATCAGCCTACTGTAGCACTAATATATGCATTGTCAATGT